>JAAGEH010000018.1:58285829-58317020 GCA_011751065.1 Lasiurus cinereus
GACTGAAAACTTCCCACATCTGGTAAAAGAAATAGACTTACAAGTCCAGGAAGCACACAGAACCCCATATAAAAGGAATCCAAAGAGGACCACACCAAGACACATCATAATTAAAATACCAAGAGCAAAAGACAAAGAGAGAATATTAAAAGCAGCAAGAGAAAAACAGTTTATTACCTACAAGGGAGCACCCATACGACTGTCAGCGGATTTCTCAACAGAAACGATGCAAGGCAGACAGGAGTGGCAAGAAATATTCAACGTGATGAATAGGAAGAACCTACAATCAAGAATAATCTATCCAGCAAAGCTAACATTCACAATTGAAGGGCAGATAAAGAGCTTCACAGATAAGAAAAAGCTAAAGGAGTTCATCAACTCCAAACCAGTATTATATGAAATGATGAAAGGTACTCTTTTAGAAGAGGAAGAAGAAAAAGGTAAAAGACAAAAAATTATGAACAACAAATACATATCTATCACCAAGTAAATCTAAAAATTAAGTGAATTAAAAATCTGATCAACAGAATAAACTGGTGAATACAATAGAATCAGGAGCACAGAAAGGGAGTGGACTGATAATTCTCAGGGGGAAAGGGGTGAGGTGTGTACAGGGAGAGACTGGACAAAAATCATACACCTATGGATGAGATCAATGGGAGGGAGCTAAGGGCAGAGGGAGGGGTGGGAGCTGGGTGGAGGGTTGCTATGGAGGGGAAAAAAGAGAAACAAATGTAATAATCTGAATAATAAAATTTAATTTAAAAAAATAAATAAATAAATGGTGTTGGGAAAATTGGACAGATACATGCAAAAAAAATGGAACTAGACCACTAACTTATACCACACACAAAAATAAACACAAAATGGATAAAGGACTTAAACATAAGATGGGAAACCATAAAAATAAGGTAGCAAAATCTCAGACATATGCCAAAGGAACTTTTTCATTGATACTGCACCTAGGACAATGGAAGCTAAAGAGAAAATAAACAAATCGGACTACAACAAAATAAAAAGCTTTTTCACAGCAAAAGAAACCATCAACAAAACAACAAAGACCACAACATGGGAGAACATATATGCCAATGTTATCACTGATAAGGGTTTAATCTTCAACATTTACAGGGAACTCATACAGCTCAACGAAAGGAAGATAAACAGTTCAATCAAGAAATGGACAGTGGACCTAAATAGAGATTTTTTCACAGAAAGAGGGCCAAGAGACATATGAAAATATTCGCAAAATCACTAATTATCTGAGAGATGCAAATCAAAATGACAGTGTGGTACTATCTCACTTCTGTCAGAATGGCTATCATCAGCAAATCAATAAATGAGGAATGTTGGCAAGGATGCAGAGAAAAAGGAACCATCATGCACTGCTGGTGGGAATGCAGACTGGTGCAGCCACTATGGAGAACAGTATGGAGTTTCCTCAAAAAACTAAAAATGGAACTCCACTCCCATTTGAGCCAGTAATACCACTTCTAGGAATATATCCCCAGAATCAAGAAACATCAGTCAGAAAGGATATATACACCCCCATGTTCATAGCAGCCCAATTCACCATAGCTAAGATTTGGAAACAGCCTAAATGCCCATCAGCAGATGAGTGGATTAGAAAACTGTGGTACATCTATACAATGGAATACTACGCTGTGCTAAAAAAGAAGGAATTCCTACCTTTTGCAACAACTTGGATGGAACTGGAGTGCATTATATTAAGTGAAATAAGCCAGTCAGAGAAAGATAAGTATCACATGACCTCACTCATTTATAAAATATAATGAACAACATAAACTGATTAACAAAAACAGTTCCAGAGACAGGGAAACATCGATCAGACCATCAATCCTTGGAGGGAGAGTAGGGGAGGGTAGAGGTAAGGGGAAGAGACCAACCAAAGGATTTGTATGCATGCATATGGGCCTAACTAATGGACACAGGCAACAGGGTAGTGAGTGTATGAGTGGGAGGAATGTGGGGTAAGGGGGGAATAAGGACACATGTAACACCTTAATCAAGAAAGAAATTTTTAAAAAAGTTGTATAAGACCTGGAAACTGGAAATTAAATATTGATAAAAATAGAAGATTTGAATGTAAAGGAGAGATATACCATGGAGAACAGGACTCAATAGTGTTAAGTGGCTAATTCTTTCCAAATCAATCAAGTGGATTCAATATAATTCCTAAAGTTGATAAGCTTAATTCTAAAATGTAGAAGTCAAATGAAAAAGAACAGCCAAGACAATTTTGAAGAAAAGATGGAGAATTATCCTACCACATATCAAGATTTACCACATATTAAGATAGTATGATATTCAACAGTCAGACAATAGGTGACAGAATAGAGACACCATTAAAAAGATGACACCAAGTTCATTAGAGAAAAGATGGTCTTTTCAGTTAGCAGTGCTGGATTAATTTAATACTCATTAAAAATAATGAATTTTTGGTTTCTAGCTTACAACCATGAATATAAATATCAATTCCAGACAATTCTAGTTCTAAATATAAAAAGTAAAACCATTAGCTTCTGGGGGGGGGGATAAAAAACATCTTTTTGACCTTGTAAAGGGGGGGGGAATTTTTTAAATCACAACACTAAGAAAATTTTTAAAAAATTTTAAATGATAACTTGGAAAAATAAGATCAGGAGCATCTATTCATCAAAAGACATCAGTAAAAACTACATAGACAATATATAGAAGAGAAGCTATTTTCAACAAATATTAACAAACTTGTACCCAGAATATATAAATAATTTTACAAATTAATAAAGCAGACAACTCAGTAGAAAAATGTGCCAGGACTTGAAAAAAAAGAGGGTATGCAAATAACTGATTAACATGAAAAGTTGCTCACCCTCAAACATTAAGTAAATGCAAAGTGAAATCACAGCTCTATGCCAAAACTATTGGAATGGGTAAATTAAAAAGAAAAACATGGATCAACATTGCAGATGGAAGAATTAGTTGGGACAACCACTTTAGAAAACTTAGGTGATACCTATTTAAGCTGAATATATCCATACTCTTGTTTTCTCCTCCACATAAACTTCAGAATGTTCCCCAAAAGAAATGAATAGTAGCATGCTTTGTAATTGCCCCAAGTTGAGAACTATCCAAATGCCCATTAACAGGATTTATAAATTGTGGTGTAGTTTTACACTATAATATCATGCAGCACTAAGAATGAATGATTTACAACTTCACATGAAATAAAAGTGAATCTCAGGAGCATGAAGTTAAACACAGTAAGCATACTATATGTTTGACATTTATGTTAATTTCAAACAGGCATATCTTATTAATGTCTATGGGATAGAAGTCAAGATATGGTTACCTTGGTGGATGGGGGACCAATAATTGGAAATCAGCATGAAGTTCAGGTCTTTTGGGTGTTTGCAATGTGTTGATTCTGAGTCTAAGTAATGGTTACACAGGTGCTTTATGAAGTCTTCAAGCTGAAACTTATTCAAACACTTTTCTGATTATTATACTTAAAAAGTTTTAAAAAATAAATATTTAAAGAGCTATAAAACCTGATCTTTAGTTAGGCACATAGAACTCTTATTCAAACAGTCACTAAGAAAAGTTCTTTCTTCCACATTTTTCTCTTGAAATACAGCAATAATACATATCTTGAGGAACCTTTTCTGTAACTGGCATAAACTGTTCCACCATTCATAAGTTCGCATAGCAAAATGACTTAAATTAACATCTTCTTTTTAAGATACTATTCTATTTCATACAACACTACTCTCCTCAAGAACTGTACCAATTCAACAAGTAACCAAATTTCTGGAAGATCAGAGATAAGACTGATGTTGAAAGGCATTCAGTTATTGCCATGTTGTTATATTGCTTCAGTTACAGGTATGCAGAAAGGAGATTCATTGACTTACCCAATTTACATAGGCATCAATAGCCACCTGAGGACTGAAGGAAACACTGCTGCCTTCACTCTGATGTCTCACAGTATATCTATAGCCCAGTAACTCAGGGTTAGGCTAGGAAACTATAAACCTCTACTACTCAGTCAAGAATACAAATAGATTGTAAATTTATCATTATTCTCTATTTTTAGGATGGTTGTTATGATTGAATTTTTGTCTTTTTTTTAATGAAAGAATGAATTATAGTTTTTAGAATTGTCTTAGAAATTTTTTTTAAGATAAGAAAAAGGCTTCAGCTTCAGGATGGTTTAATATTCGACCCAAACTAAAAAGCCTCGACTCCCTCACACATCATGTCACATGTGTTAACAAGCTTCACTCAGGTGGCCCTGGGAGGATGTGGGAAGTGTGTACAGGCATTTCTTGTTTTCACAGTAACTGAAAAATTCTTAGGAGGCCTGTGACAGTCCCAAACAACAACAGAAATAATTTTGGCCAAAATAATACCAGTCTCCATCCGTAGATAAACTTACATTCTAGAGGTAATTAACTTTTAGGAAAATTGAACTATATACATTTTAGAGTCCTTAATGTAACACACCTCTGTAGTACACTGCCTAGAAGCCCACAAGTCTGACAGATAAATACGATAATCTGATCTTAGGAACAGTCATAATTAAAGAGTAAAAATTGCCTCAGACCGACTAGAGAAATACTCTGTGATCTTAGAGTGACTGCCAAACACTTGTAATGAAGAGTTCATCAAAAGCTTTGTCACCAAAAAGCCACATAGGGCCTTGAAGTGCTTCCTTTTTGGCTCAGAGAGAAAATCCGTCCTATTTTAATCTCTAAATTTCAGAGGATAAACAGTTGTTCCTGCATTTTGCTAATACCCATTAGTTGAGAACCTGACAACATCCAGGACTTCACCATATGATTTAGTTACTGGAAAGCCATGAATTCCTAGACGTGCTAAAAAGCTCCCAGTACCTGGGCTTAGACATCGGAAACAAAGGTTCTTTAAAACCACCTTTGAATTTTAAGTGGGTTTGGGTGTAGTGTTGTTGCTAGCCAGGCGTATGAGAATGCTGAAGAGGCCCGGTCTCCCCTTTCTGTGATCGCTCATGGTACATTGTCAGTTACAGTACCGTCACTGCAGTAGTGCTAGGCCTTCCCATCCCTCCTACTCCATACACACACACCCATCTCCGGAATAAGCCATTGCTGCAATGGCAGTGGACAAGAGTGGCAAACAGTGGATGTACCAGTATGTCCCTATCTTTAGGAAACTTCTAGTTTTGTGGTACTATACTTGCTACACTAACTACTAAACTTGTGCTTCAATGAACCTTTTAAAATTCTACCTCATCCACTCCAGCTCACACGGTGGAATGGGACTAGATATTTACTGACTCGCCCCTCCCCCCAAAATATATTGAGTAAGTCAGTGCTGGGCAACAGCAAACATAGCTTCTGTACTGGCATAATCATCATCATGATAACCACTAACTGTCCCCAAGGGGTCTCTGTATTGCAGAAGCCATGTTAGGGGCCAAAAGCAAATACTTAATGTCCTTACTAGATGCCAGACATTATTCTAAACATTTTGCTTATATTAATTGATTTTATTTAATCTTTGCTTATATTAATTGTGATCGAATCCTCACAGATAATAGGCACCAAGGTTAATTTTCAGATGAGAGAATAAGAAAACTACCCAAGGTTACCCTAACAAGCCTTAGAATTGGGTCTCCAACCATGTGGTGGCAGAGATCTGCTCCTAACCTTTAGTGATATGGGGAAGCACCCTATAAGTTAGGTGTGATTGCCCCAACTTTCCAGGGAAGGAAACTGAAATTGAAAGAGTTAAGAAAATGTAGTAGTCACTGGAGTTCTTTACAAATATTCCAGTTCTTTTTGCTCTGGCAGATGAGAAAGCTGTACTTCTCCACATCTTCTGAGGCAGGCGTGGCAGTGGGACTTGCTACAATCAATGAAATGGGAACAGGATTGCCAGGGAAGCATTAAGAGCCCACATACCATAGGGCATGTCCCTTCCCTCCTGTACTGGTGAAATACTTGTCAAAATGGAGCCTTTGTCACCCTGGATCATTGAGCGACTGTGAGAACACCTATCTATTATACTGGTGCTGGACATAAAGGATTTTTGCTTTGGTAAACGCCTACGTTTCAAGGTGAAGATGGAGAAGGAAAGTGTTTGTAACCAACATAATCTAGCCAAAACTTGAAAATTTTCCTAAATAACTTGCCCAAACTCATGGCTTGTGGAGGCCAGATTATGTCTGTAATCCAGGGATCTCTGACCCAACAGTTCATTGTTTGATCATTTATTATTTCTCTTTTGATATTGCATGACCCTCAAGAACCTAAACTTAGTTCTTTTCCTTGCCTTTTAATTTTATTATGTGTAGTCTTGAAAGTGCTTAAAAAGAGCAAGCTGATGTCTACAGTTAGTCCAAGATTAAGAGCATGTACAGGAAAAGTATCATTCACTGCCTTACCTATTTGGTCTGAAACTTAATATTATGATCTACTTGTCTCTTGAGAATATTTTCTGCCTTTGTTAATTATGACATTTAATTTCTGGCAACAGACTATCAGTAAGCATATTAGCTATAGAATCCAAATTTGTCTGGAATGTTACTCAAATTTCTGACTGAAATTACTAGTACATATTTTTGTGGTGCAAGTTAGTACACGACTTCAGCCTTCTGTGAGTTAATGGCACTCAAACTCTGTGACTCTGTAATGTAACACCACCATGGATGTATTTCTCTGTCTGTATATGGAAACCCCAAATGGTCCAGGTTCTCATTTTCAGACTCAGAGTTTGGGGATTTCCAAATCCACCAGTTAAATGCACTAAATTTGCTGGGCAGCCCTGACCACCATGACAATCAACAGAGAACCATAGGAGATTCTGAACCTCTTCCCTGAGTATTCTCCTCCTGAAGCCTCAGTGGATAGAAGTCCCTGGGACCCTGCCTTTTGCATAATTTGAGTTACTTCATGATTTATGGGGCAGTAGGTATTCATGTAAGATGGGAAAGATAAGAAGGAAACTATACCCTCTAAATTAGCAGGGTTACCTGTTGGGGAACTTGGGGTTTTCTGTTTCTATTATCTGCTGAAAATAGACTGTTTGATTACTTAACTCTGTAAAGTTACTTTATCCATGTAATCACCAAATTCCTAACCCTTGATTAAAAAGCTTTTTTGAGCTATTTTAAGTTGTTTACTTATTTATAATATTAACTTATTCTAAAAGTTAGAGGAAATTATTATGGATATGTGTAACCTAGGCAATATCTGTTAAATGATACTGATATAACTTATGGAATAATCTATACAATGAATAGATTGCATAGTTGTTTTTTTGTTTCACTTTTTATTTTAAAATAATTGTAGATTTTTAGGAAATTTTCAGAAACAGTGATTCTATATATCTTTCCCCCAATCTCGTCTATTACTTACATTTTACAAAGTAGTATCCCATCAAGACTAGAAAACTGTCTTGGTAGTCCTATACCATTTTGTTTACATGTATACATTCATGTAACCACTACTGCAATTAGTATACAGGCTATCTATCACCATGAAGATCTCTATCTTTATGGTCACATCCACCATTTCCCTCCATCATCCCTAATTCTTGGCAACCACTAATCTGTTCACCCTATAATTTTGTCATTTCAAAAACATTACATAAAATACAATTTTTTTAACAAATGAAAAATTTTAAAGTTATTTTTATGTATTAATTAAAGCATTAGAAATCTGGTAGATCTCAAGCATACCAAGATTATTATATGAATATTAAACAGTGATGATTAATATACAATTTGTTTTGGGATACCATTTTCAGGTTTTTTCTATAATCTACATATATAATAAACTAGAGGCCTGGTGCAAGAAATTCATGCATGGGGGTGGGAGTGTCCATCAGCCCAGCCGGCTCCCTCTCCAATCTGGGACCCCTCAAGGAATGTCCAACTGCCTGTTTAGGCCCTATCCAGGACTAACTGCTCACCTTCCTGCATTCCTGATTGCCACTAACCACTCTGCCTGCTAACCTGATCACCCCCTATCTACTCCCCTGCCAGCCTGTTTGCCCCTAACTGCCCTCCCCTGCAGGCCCGGTCACCCCCAACTCTCCTCCTCTGCCAGCCTGGTCACTCCTAACTGCCCTCCCCTGCAGGCTTGATCACCCCCAACTGCCCTCCCTTGCAGGCCTGGTCCCTTCCAACTGCCCTCCCCTGCTGGTCATCTTGTGGTGGCCATCTTGTGTTCACATTGGGGCAGGATCTTTTGACTACATGGGGGCGGTCATCTTGTGTGTTAGAATGATGGTCAATCTGCATATTGCTCTTTTATTAAATAGAATAGAGACCTGATACATAGGTGGGGGCCAGCTGGTTTGCCCTAAAGAGTGTCCTGGATCAGGGTGAGGAGTCCCTTGGGGCATGGGGTGGTCTGGGTGAGGGATCTGTGGTGGTTTGCAGGCCGGCCATGCCCCCCAGTGACCCAACCGGAAGCCCTGATATCTGGGATTTATTTATCTCCCCAAATTGAAACTTTGTAGCCTAGATTGGAGCCTAACTCTCTGCTGGCACATTCATTGAAACTTTGTTGACTTAAATGGAGGCCTGGGCCAACCAGGGTTTTTGGAAGGCTTCCTTCATCACCAGGGGCAACCCAAACCTCCCTCCTGCTCTCTCTGTGACCATAGCCATTTTGTTGGGTTAATTTGCATACTCGCTCTGATTGGCTGGTGGGCTGGTGGGTATAGTGGATGTATGGTCAATTTGCATATACTCTTTTTTTAATTAAATCTTTATTATTCAGATTATTACATTTGTTCCTCTTTTTTCCCCTCCATAGCTCCCCTCTACCCAGCTCCCACCCCTTCTTCTACCATTACCTCCCTCCCATTGACCTCATCCATAGGTGTATGATTTTGTCCAGTCTCTTCCTGCACCCCTCTCACCCCTTTCCCCCTGAGAATTATCAGTCCACTCCCTTTCTGTGCTCCTGATTCTATTGTATTCACCAGTTTATTCTGTTGATCAGATTTTTAATTCACTTAATTTTTAGATTCACTTGTTGATAGATATGTATTTGTTCATAATTTTTTATCTTTTACCTTTTTCTTCTTCCTCTTCTAAAAGAGTACCTTTCAGCATTTCATATAATACTGGTTTGGAGTTGATGAACTCCTTTAACTTTTTCTTATCTGTGAAGCTCTTTATCTGCCCTTCAATTCTGAATGATAGCTTTGCAGGATAGAGTATTCTTGGTTGTAGGTTCTTGCTATTCATCACATTGAATATTTTTTGCCACTCACATCTGGCCTGCATCATTTCTGTTGAGAAATCAGCTGACAGTCATATGGGTGCTCCCTTGTAGGTAATTAATTGTTTTTCTCTTGCTGCTTTTAATATTCTCTCTTTGTCTTTTGCTCTTGGTATTTTAATTATGATGTGTCTTGGTATAGTCCTCTTTGGATTCCTTTTATATGGGGTTCTGTGTGCTTCCAGGACTTGTAAGTCTATTTCTTTTACCAGATGTGGGAAGTTTTCAGTCATTATTTCTTTAAATAGGTTTTCAGTATCTTGCTCTCTCTCTTCCTCTGGCACCCCCATAATTCTGATATTGGTACGCTTGAAGTTGTCCCAGAGGCTCCTTACATTATCTTCACATTTTTGGATTCTTTTTTCTTCTTGCTTTTTCATTTGAGTGTTTTCTGATTCTTTATATTTCAAATTTTTGACTTGATTCTTGCCTTCCTCTAGTCTGCTGTTAGGTCTCTGTATAATATTTTTTATTTCAGTCAGTGTATGTTTAATTTCTAGTTGGTCCTTTTCCATCTCTAGTTGGACCTTTTCCATCTTTAGTTGGTTCTTTGTCATCTCCAGTTGGTTCTTTTTCCTTTCCTCTTGGATCTCGCTAACTTTATCCATCTTTTCTAAGATATTCTTGAAAAAACCTTGTAAGCGTGGTTTTGAACTCTATATCCAGTCGTTTGTTTTCCTCCATTTCTTTTGTTTGTGACCTCTTAACTTGTCTCGGCATTTTCACTATGCCGGGAGAACTTCTGTGTTGGATTCAGCCTTATGATACCAGGCTTGCAAAACTGCAAAAGCCTCTCTGTTGAGCTTGGGATGGGTGGAGTCTCAGGGCTTAAGGGACCACCTTGCCTTCCAGTCAGCCCTACCCTCCTCGGCCCTGAGTCTCACGTGACTGGGTAATTGCTGGAAGGGTCCCTGTGCATGAGCGCGCTCTCAGTGCCTCTATACTGCTGCCTTTCTGGCTCCCCTGCGCTCCGGGACCATGTGAATCTGGGTTTAGTGGAGTTAGAAGTGACGCAGTTGGGATGCTTAGTCTCCCACCCTCTTGTGAAAGCCAGTGGCACAATCAGCAGTCGGTCCTCTGCGTGCAGTGCTGTGCGTACCGCCCGATTTCTGCCCTCCTGTGACTCCCCCAAGTTTCTGTGCACTTCTTCCTTTTCACAGTCCAAACTACCCCCATCTGAGTTTTGGCTGGACCTGGGGTTTAGTGTTGTAGGATAAGCGGTTCAATGCCGTTGGGAGTCTCCGTTTCCCTCCCACCAGAGAAAGCCAGCCAGTCTCTCCACACACTCTCTCCACACACGCTTCTCCGTACTTCATCTTTTTGCAGTTCCTCTGAGTCTCTGTGAGCCCCTTCTCTTTCCTTCTAGTTGTAGAATTTCCACTCTGCCAGCTTTCCTGTGGTTCTGGATGATGTCCATTCAGTCTTTTAGTTGTAGTTTTGAAATCGTTGTGCGAGGCAGCAGTGTAGGTGTTTACCTATGCCGCCATCTTGGTTACCTCCTGCATATTACTCTTTTATTAGATGGGATATTTTTATATATTTTAGAGGTTGAAGACCTTCTTTTTGACCTAATTAGCATCAGTGTTTTCTGTTGGTGCTTGCAGCTAACTAATAGATGAAACACACTACACAAAGTACAGTTCTAATAGGCCCTGGGTTTGATATAAGACCTTAATCATACTGAGCCTTCAGGTTGGTTTTATTTTATGGGAGTGAAATTTGATATAAATCCAAATATGACATTCATTAAAAAATACCTTGACATTCTATTTAGAACAACTATATTAAGCCTAAATGGATGTGTAGGATGTAGATAAATTGTACAGAGGGTAAATTAATGTAAAATATATTTATTGCTATCCTAATTAGAAATAATCTTCCTATGCCCACCATATGTGATCATTTCTCCAGGTTCAGTTAATAAACCTGTTATTAGGTCACAGTCTATTGTTAGGAACATATAGGCAGCCAACTGTCCAATGGAATATCATTCTGCCTAAAAAAGATAAAAAAAAAAAAAGCCACCAAGGTGAAATGAAAATGCCAGTACATTCTGAAAAAGAGCTCTGCCGAGACCGGTTTGACTCAGTGGATAGAGCATCGGCCTGTGGACTGAAGGGTCCCAGGTTCGATTCCGGTCAGGGGCATGTACCTTGCTTGCGGGCACAACTCCAGTAGGGGGCATGCAGGAGGCGGCTGATCGATGTCTCTCTCTCATCGATGTTTCTGACTTTCTATCCCTCTCCCTTCCTCTCTGTAAAAAATCAATAAAAATATATTTTAAAAAAATTGAAAAAGAGCTCTTAGAAAGCATGTGACATTACCTAGACTGGTGACACTAAAAATAAATGAAACAATGGTACCTATTAAAAAGAACATGTGTGTATTTTATTCTTTGAGAAACAGGTTAGGCTAGGTGTAGAAACACAAGAAAAGAATGTTGATTTAGTCTGTTGAAAAATAACTCATCTAAAATCAAAACTAAAACTTACTGTATACAATCTTCAAGTGTTTGGTTATTTTAGAGAGGTGTGCATTAATATTAAATGGTTAAAGAAGATAGATTAGATTCTATTCATAACTTGTCTCATAACCTAAAAAATCATTAATTGAGAGCAGTGGTTCTCAACCTTTTTAATGCCACGACCTTTAATACAGTTCCTCATGTTGTGGTGACCCTCAGCCATAAAATTATTTTGTTGCTACTTCATAACTGTAATTTTGCTACTGTTATGAATCGTAACGTAAATATCTGTTTTCCGATGTTCTTAGGTGACCTTGCTAGCAGTTCTTAACCTGTGGGTCACGACTGTAGAGCCTAAGACCATTGGAAAATATAGATATTTACATTATGATTCATTAACAGTAGCAAAATTACAGTTATGAAGTAGCAACGAAAATGAAGATGGCAGACTCCAGACAGGGTCTGCAGTGAAGACAAAGATGCAGTCTGCAGCGAAGATGGCAGACTCCGGCCTGAATCTGCCGCAAAGACGAAGATGGCAGACTCTGGCCAGAGCAAAGGAAAACCAGTGCTGGATACCAAGGGAAAGAAGGCCTATTGCACGAATCTCTTCATGCAACGGGCCTCCAGTGTTGTGTGTGTGTGATATATATATGATGAATGCCCAGAATAGGAGAACAAATTGTCTTACTTTATTTCAAGTAGCTCTGTATTCATTCCTGTATAAAGTAGGACATGTCTAAAACAATGTGGCTATTAGGTAAAGAAGACCCAAAAATGTATTGTTGAGGACTAGAATGCTTTTCTAACTTATGACAACGAAGGATTAGAGCAAGGAATGGGGTTTAGATTTGAATTTTGCTCCAATCTCAAAGTTGGCATAACCTGGACGAAAGTCATAAATAAATAGACTGAAGCAGAATTGAACACAACGTAAGAAAGAATTTTTTAGCCATATTTGCAGAATCCAAAGTTGGACTCATTTGGCGGCAATGAGTCCCTTATCTCTGGAAAACTTAAAGCAGAAATTTCAGTAGCCACTGTGGATATGTTACAGCAGTGATCTAAGCAACAAAAACGTAATGGACACTTTGATTCTGAGATTTTTTTTAATGTGTATCAGCAATTCCCAGCTGATACACTTACCAACTTCTTGGGTATCACTTAACTTCTCTGGGCCTCAGTTCCTCCTATTCAAAAGATTTAGGGGTGATGGTAGCTTATTAAGCTGTAGAGAGATTAAATGAGGTTGAAGAACAATAGCAGTAGCCTGGTCCCTAATCTCCTCATCACAGTCCCAAAATAGCCATACAATCAACAAATAAACTGCCCAGCACCTGTAACTTAAGCATTTCTAGGAAACAGAAAACACTACAACCTTCAAGTGACTTAGAAGAATAAAAGAATTAAGTTCTAACAACCTGCAAACTATCCCAGTGAACCTGTGGGTATGGAGAGTCAGAGTGAGGAGACCTAAGGGAAGTGAAATATATAAAAATATCAAATACAGGTTGGGATTTAGTAGCTCATATCCCTGGCTATAGGGAAGAGGCTTGGAAGTGCACAGGATCTGAGGTGGCAGCCTCAGAAATGCAGTGCTTTTTGGGGAGGAGTAAAGAGAGAAAAAAGATTATACTCCTTGGATATGAGGTGGTAGAGGGGGAAAAAATAGAAAAGGAGAAAATGAAAGATCTTGCTGAATAAGATCAGTTAATTGTTCAATGTCAATATTATCATTGTTATAATTGGACTATAGGTTTACAAAATGCTGCCATTATGGGAAGTTGCAAAAAGAGTACATGGAATCTATTATTTCATGCAACTTCATGTGAATATTCAATTATCTAAAAATGAAATGTTTTATTTTAAAAACTGATTCCATTTTAATAAAGGTAAAAAATAGGCAAACAAAACTTTATTGTTTAGAAACATTTAGAAGGAAAACTAAAGAAAAGAAATTGGCTATCATGGAAATCAATTCAGTGGTTTCCTTTACAGTGGGAGGAAGAGGTTGTCACAATGAAAAAGTGAGGTGGGAGGTTTCTTACCTTCTCAATTGTTACACTCTGTTTGCTTTACAATAATTAAGATCTTCACTTATTTTTTTTTAATTTTTAAGAAACGGTACTGACCTCCAGGCCATAGACTATAGAAAACAAACAGGAACAGGAGTAATTAGAAATTATCTCTGTTTGCAGGTGACATGGCAGTATACATGGGAAATCCTAGAGAAGCAATGATAAAAATAATTTAAATAAAAGAAAATTAACATATAAAATAATAATAACCAGCTAGAAGATATAATAAAGGCACAAATGAAACATTTACAATGGTAACAAAAAGGTAAAATATTTAGGAACAAACTTCACAAAAAGTGTTCAGAATCTATATGAAGATAACAAACATTTCTATAAGGCCAAAAAATATACTTGAAAAAATGGAAAGACATCTCTTATTCTTTATTAACACATATCAACATCATCAACATGTCAGTTTTTCCTAATTTACAAATATGATCCCAATAAAAATTCCAATGGGCTTTTTTATAGAGCTAGGTAAGTTGATCTTAAATTTTATATGCAAAATAAACACAGAGTTAGAGAAATGAGGAAGAAGAGGTCAGAGGGATTCAAAGCTTCAGAATGGCTGACTGCTCATTGCTGCTTTGAAGATGGAGAGGGCGGGGATAGCTGAACAGGAAATGGAGGCAGGTCTTAGAAACTGAACAACCACCTTCTGCCAGCAGGGAAATTAGGATAGTTCTACAACCACAGATGAATTAAATTACACTAAATTCATCTATTTCTAAAACATGGATGAGAATAGTCAAGAAGATTTTGAAAGAAGTATAATGAGGGAGACTAGCCTTACCCAGATAATAAAAATTTTCTCAGAGCTCAATAGTTAAAATGAACAAATACATAAATAAAATAGAAAATCTGCATACAAAATTATGTAACTATAAGATCATTATAAACCAATTAAATAAAATTTTAAATAATACTAGGACAATTGATTATCAGGGGGAAATAAGTTCTTTACCTCATAATGAATAGCACAATAAATTGTAGCTGGATTAAAGAGTTAAAACGTTTTTAAAAGCCAAATAGGTGGCTTTTTATGTGATCTGAAGATGAGAGAAAACTAAGCATTAAAGCAATTTTCAGAATCCACAGTATAAAAAATGATAATTAAAACACATACCAAAATGTGCAAACAAAATATGAGAAAATGTAATTTGGGAAAATATCTGTAAAACTTATAACAGAGTATTAACATCATAATTTATGAGACACTCTTAAATAATTGAAACAGACTTTAATAGAAAAATGGGAAAGTATTAAATGATAATCACAAAAGAAGACATTAAAATGACTGGTAAAAATGCTTAAAAGTTTCAACATCAAGAATAATCACAAAGGCTCCAAAATGAAAGTTCTCAAACACTGAAGGCAATCTCTTCTCATTAAAAAGTTAAGACTTCATGAGATGGTCCATTGGCTTATCAGAACCACATAAAATCGAGTAAGTTGATGTTATATATCTTTTGAGCTGCATTTTTAAAAGCTTTGAACTATGTCAATAGAGTGTAAAATATCAATAGAGTGTAAAATTTTATTGATCATCTAAAATAAGAAGTTGACCTTGATATTACAAACTATTTTTAGAATTAATGGAAATAACACTCTTTTTTTTTTAGAAAACCCATGTACATATAAATTTTTAAATGCTAATTTATGCCAGAAAGAAAATAAAATGTACCCTGATTATAAGCATAAGTTCTATAAGATCTGGATTTTTAAGACATAATGAAGTTTCATGGATCAGTGCTGTCAGCAGAAATGATTTTTGAATTACAGATTTGAAGCAGCTGCTGTTGACCTTAGTTTTGCTTGTTGTGATTTAAACCAATATGAATTACTGTGATGGAATCAGGAGTGGTTAATATTCTCTGGCCTTCTGCAGAAGCACTGTAGCATAGCCCCAATCCCAAGGCAGACACAGAGGACTGCAACTGTCTTGAGGTCGTTTTGGGGCCTATAAATCCAAATAATAAAGTTTTATTCATCCAAAGAGCAACTAATAAGATAAAATATTTGTTTTCAACTGCAAAACGTTTTTTAATTTCTCTTTATTTTGTACACAAAAGTTAGCATAAAATATACTCTTTCCCACTTTCATTTTTTCTTTCATCGATAATATCTCTGAGAAATATTCCAATCAGTACAAAGAACACCAGATTCTGTTTTATAGCTGACAGGTCTCCACTGTGTGTACGTACCATGGTTTAGTCAGTACCCTACACTTGACAAGGACATACTGTGATACTCTGTGAATAACTTTGTGCATGACATGGGGATGCCACTCTAACCAACTGAGTTACTTGGCCAGGGCCTAAAGGGAAATTTTAAAAAATACATATAATGGTTTATCATTACAAAGAGGAACACAGGAAGCGCAAGCCAGAAAACAATGAAGTTGGTTACCTACAAGGATTTGGGGAAATTGGGTAGAAAGAATACAGGAAACAGTAATGCATCTCTGATTATACCTTTATAGTCTGACTTTGAAAACATGCAGATATTACACAAATTCCAAAAATAAAATTAAATCATAAGAATAAGGAGCTACTAAAATTGAAAACAAACTGAAACACATAAATGTATTGTATTTCAAATGAAAATCATAGCCACACTAAAAAGAGCAAGGGCAGGAGGGAAGGCAGAATGACCAACCTATGTCATTTATAAATAATATTTGACCAAATACCCTTTTGGGGTGAGAGGGAGGAAGAAATGCAAGCAAATCCCAAACCCTTCTTGGTAGATTGTTTATTGTGATGGCATGGGCCACACAGTTCTGAAACTGTTTTAGATGTACTAAAGATTTGAGTAAAAGTGTTGCTCTTATGGAAGCCAGAGTTTCCATTATGGAAGAAGCAAATACAAATTTGGAATGCTGGAAGGCAAGAAAGAACACTTTGGGAATGGGAACTAGTAGTATTGGTGTGAAATCAAGATCTCTAAAATATACATGTGTATTGTTAGGTGTTTATGTATGTGTGTGTGTGTGTGTGTGTGTGTTTCCTAGCTCTCTTTAATGAAAAGACCAAAAAGAACCATGGCTTCTAGGAGAAATAGCTGATTCCAGGCCTGTAAGAGGGTAGTTTAGTTTCTAAAGAGACAGGCTGATTGTGGCATCTAGCACTTGCCCTCTTTTCTTCAAATGCTATAAAGCCAGCCATAGTTTCTTCCGTCTAGTCTATAATAATATGATTTTCAGTCCATCTTCCTGGGCTCCTATCCTATATAATAAAAACATAATGTGCTAAGTGTCCAGTCGTCTGGTCGGCTGTTCAACAAATCAAAACATAATATGCTAAGGTTGCTCAACCATTCACTATGACGTACACTGACCACCAGGGTGCAGTTATTCTGACCAACAGGTTAGCTTGCTGCTGGGTTCCAGCCAATTGGGACTGAACAAAAAAGGCTGGACATGCCTAGGGCCCTCCCACTGTCCCTCCCCAGCTGGGCAACCTCCCATGTCCCTCCCCAGCCCCAATAATGCATCAGTGGGGTCCCTCGGTCTGGCCTGCACCCTCTTGCTTTCCAGGACCCCTTGGGGGAGATGTCAGAGAGTTGGTTTTGGCCCTATCCCGCAGACATGGCCAAGGGACCCCACTGGTGCATGAATTTGTGCACCAGGCCTTTAGTCAAGTTTACAATGATCCTCAGGATATTAAAGAACTTCCAACCAGTCCCAAACTGTCTCTTATTTTTATCTTATGTTTCTATAAGCATTTTTCTAAAGGCCTTATAAAACTCAGATTTTAATTTGTATCCTGGTAAACTTCCCTCATTTGTAGTTGGTTTCACATTTCTACTACCATATGTTTTCTCTGACATTATAGATCTAAAAGGTTTGATAGAACATAAATGTCAGAAAGATTGGCCACAGCAAATTAAACAGCATGCACTGCAGAAGGCATCCAGTATCACATGATAAATATATAAATATACACACACATATACCGTATATGTTGAGAGGGTTTGTAATCAGGGTGTGCTCCAGGATCATTAGCTGACAATACAGCTGTCCTCAGAGCATAGGGTAAACACATCAGACAAATTGCATCATAATTCATTGGCCTTTTATCATTTTCCAAGTATCCATCTGAACTTTCTATTACCAGTTAGATTCTATTGGAGACTACAGCTATGTCAGCAGGTGTGCTTTCACCTGGAAGTTGCAGTCTAACTGAGAGAAGGCAAGAAGGTCCTCTCACCCAAAACCATTGCCACACAGACTGGCCTTTAAGCTTGAGATGTTCTGAGCTCCAATCAGAATGTGCTGAATTTTGAGAAGAAAGAGCAAAGCAGTCACTCACCAAATAGAGCATGCCTTCCCTTGGAGAAGAGTTGGTGAGGAGAAGGAAAAGCAACTGAAAGCTATTCTTCCCAGGGCTTCAGAAAAGGCAAGCATGCTTTATAGATGGGGCCCAGGAAAAATTGAGTTATGTGTTTCGTTAAGTGCGAGCTCAGGAGTATCTTTTGGCAGCCCCTCTTGCTTCTGCTCCACACTACGAAGCTGTTTTCCCTTTTCCGACTGTGCTTTTATGGCTTCTTCTGTTAATTAATTCTGGCTCAAATGACTGTGCTGTATGTTTGAGGCTCATCCAATATTAATCTTAGTTACATGAACCATATTGTCCCCAGTTTTAATGTTTGCTTAAGTTGCTTTTCTCTGGATGAAAAGAAAAGGGATTCTTAAACAATACAAAGAGAACATAAATTTTCTTTTTTTCTCTCTTGATTCCTGAATTCCCTAATACAGTATTTTCAAGTGGCTTATGGAAAGGATTAAAGTGAAGGGTAAAAAGACAAGTAGAAGCTGTTTCTGTTGTCAGCCTCTGAAGTTCCATGAACAGACTTGAAAGTTCAATTGAGGTCTGTGAAAATATTAGCAGCTGCCAAAGGCCAGCTGCCAGGATTTGTGTCTTTGTGCAAGAACTGAAAATCTACCAATAGCTAGAAAATTTACAAAACCTTGGTATTGATGGAACAGTCCCATACAAAAAAGAGTGAGAAACATTTCTGAAATGCTTATATATATGAACTTGTAAAAAAATATTCTCTATGGATTCCAGGCTTCTATCATGTAGATAACTGGAATATTAAGGCTTTGAGATGACATTTATTTACTTATTTTAATGATGCAATTAGTAATAGGGGTTGAAATGAATTTTACCTAATTTAAAATCGTTTAGTAAAGGGAAGTAATATGCATAATTATTAGTTAAAATTTAAGTTTTCAATAAGCAAATATTTACTAGTAAACTTTTAAGATGATTCTATTTTTAATTTATTCAAAATGTTAAACACATGACATTTTAATAAGATGGAATTTTTTTCTCAGTAGCAAATTTAATTAATTACATTAACAAAATCATGATTGGCCTTTCTTAATTTATTCTTCTGAATATTTAAATGAGAAATATATGTTTGATTTATCTTTAAAAAAAATATTAGTCAACATAGTAAAAAAAAAGTAGGCTTTATAAAATGAATTGAATCCAATGCTAAAAGTTAAAAATATTCTTTATAAAATGAAATTTGCATTTTTAAGGTAAAACAGAAGTGACAAAAATAGGTTTAAGGCAAATATTTAAGATTTTATTTACTAATAAAATTATAAAACATGTAAATGAGTAGAAATACTTAGTCAATGATAATTTCCTTTTTATACATACAATCCATAGTTTTAATTTAGCTTTATTAAAAATTAGTTTATTGCTTTTATTATCTATATGGACAACCTTTCTAAGTACTATCTTAATAGGTATTTTACTGTAATGCCAGAAAAGAAACAGTAGAGGGCACTTTAGTTCTCTAACAAAATAAAACCTTCCAAAGACCTTTTGTAAATCAGTAAAACAGATAATGAGAAGATTTGATTTGGTAAAGGTTAAATAAAAATGTGAAGCAAGCGCCTCTGCTTCCCATTACCTAATAAAAGATATCTCAGGTAGATGGCAATTTTTTTCTTCAATCATGCCATTAATCAACTGGGTAACATGAAAAACAAAAGTGTTCTCACATCTGAAAATTGGTAGGTCTATCATTTCAAGAGTATTTCACTTTTTGAACTCACATTTATTTGGAAATTGACCTACTGAATTTACTTTAAATGAGTTAGTTCTCATTATCCAATATTTTAAAGAGGTAGCCTGAGTCTTCTAAATATATAAGAAATAGCATTACATAATAGTGCGTATTTCTTGTATCTTGATTTCATACCTACTAACAATTAGCCTGTGACTTTAATCATGTTGCTTAATCACAGTTTTCTCCAACATTATCTTTATCATCGTGGTCATCAGCATTTCAAGGACAGGTGCCTGCTTTTTAAGTAACTTCCCCTCTTTTCTAGTTGGAAATAAATAAGAATAATATATGAAACTACAAACAATAGAGAAGACAATGCACAATTAAGTCTAAATTGTGTCATTCGGTGTGCTTGGGTTCTCAGCAAATCATTATAATTCTCTGGGCCTCAGCTTTTAAATTTGATGATGGGGTTCTGTTCTTGGTTATCTGACTAAAATGCTGTCATCCATTCTTTTCTTTTTTTTCTATATATAGTTCTGTTAAATTTGGTTAGTTAATGCCCAAGCTCTCAAGGTATTTACCATGGTTCTTAACCTTTTGGAGTGCAAAGACCCATTTGAAGATTTGAAGATGATGTTAAAATCCCCCTGAAAAGTGTTCTAATTTATTGCTTACTCAAAACGAGTACGATTCATTTCAAAAACCTTCAGAAATCAATCCACAGACTCTGGTGAACTACAGAAACTGTCAGAATCTCTGATAGAGGCATAAGTTATAGAGCTCCCACATAATTTGGGAATTATTCCTGGAAATTGTGTTGTTGTTGAATTAAGATGGATAGTGAGGAGAGGGAAGTTTGCCATACCAACCAATTTTGGACTTTTCCCCATAAGCAACAGGAAATAAACTAAGTGTTTAAACACAGGAGTGGAAGCTATGCATTTTAATCAGAAAATATTTAAAAAACAGGAGAAAAAGACAAGAAGCAGGGAAATCATCAGTCAGTCTATCCGCACAATAAACTGGATGAGGCATAGTGAGAACCTGTTTCAAAACCTTTTCCACATTAAGGGTGTTTCCTTGTCTAAGATAGGCCTACTTTGATTCTGTGACATTCTGACACGAGGAAAGGGTGGTTTTCTACTCAGGGCAGCAGTGGATACTAGCAGCCAGGCTTTTGCATTCTCCTGCCTTGGAGGAACACATTAGCAGCCTAAGCAGTCTCAGACCCTCCAGGTAGGGTGGTGGACTCTGGTTGAGGCTGACGTGGAGGGCTCTGCTCAACATGCGCAGCCAGTTTCAGGAACAGGTGCTCTGTCCCTTTTCATTACTCCCTCAGGGCAGGAATAAATGGCAGAAATGATAGGCCACTCATGATGTTATTTGAGGCTGGACAATGAGGAAGTACCTCTCCATTCTCTAATAGCCAAAAACAACTAGCAAGCAAAATTTCTAGATAGAGACATTTCTCAAAAACCTGTAGTGAAAATATGATGATTGATGATAGATAGATAGATAGATAGATAGATAGATAGATAGATAGATAGATTTGCTATTGCCTAGGGTCCCCAAGAATAGGGCCAGGAATAATGTACCAATAGAATTAGAGAAAATAATTAGATTTAAGCATTAGTTTGTTGATTCTGCTCAAAACTTGTTTTTTAGTTAGATGTAGAAAATGAAACCAATAGTCCAAACTATCTATAGAACAAAACCCACCTTCCAGGCTCCTGCCCTGCTACTACTCACCTCAGTTCATGTTTAATGACACCCAACTATTAAACACACCTCATACCCCATGTCTCTGTAAGTCTATGCACATTGTCACTTGGCCCAGAATATCCTTCCCCATGAGTCTCCATTTGGTGAAATCCTATTCACCCCCAAATCCCAACCCCATACCCACTTTTTTTTAAGCCCTTTTTAACTCCCTCTGCCCACTTCATGCAAATATATATAAAATCATTCCTCTCTCTGGGCCACTTAGAATGGCCCATGGGTAATGCTGACCAGAGTATCATTTACATCCTCCTTTCCCACTGCAAATGTGAGCTTCTCGAAGGAGAGTTGTCTAGCTCCTTTTCTCTCCCAAGCTTCTAGAACAATGTGGGTATATAATCAATACATACATATTTCTTAAAGGGAGGTAAAATATCAGTAAAAAAATTATTATAATAATCCAGACAGAAAGTATCATATAAGTCCAAATATGAGGAGTGGCATTGGGGATGGAAATTTAAAATTATGAAAATAGGACAGATTAAATGATTTAACAAAGGTAGTGAAAGGGAAGAAAGACTTGAAGATGATTCCAACCAAATTTTATGGCCCAAGAGACTGAGAACATGGACAGAGGATAATGAAAACATAAGAGTAGGATGAAGGGAAGAGTAGGATGTGGAAGTGGAAACTATGGAGTGGGTGATATTGAAGAGAAGAGGACCAATGACTAAATTTGGGGGTTTTCCTCTATTTATGAAATAAGAAAAAGAAGAGAAGGCAGTGACAGAATCTGTTGAGAAGCCAGATGAACCAATCCAAGAAAGCACAGTGTTTGAGGAGCCAAGAAAGGAGAATAACTCAAAGGGAATGGGAGCCAAGGGCATAGAATGTTGAGGATGAGGCACAGGACTGCTGAAGCCATTGTCATAACCAGTATGTCGATGGAGCCAGTGGGGTGAGGGCGTGAGGAAGGGAATGTGACCTGCTCTTTAAAAAGTTAGTCATAACAGAGATGACAGGTGCTTCCCACACATTCTGTAAATTTTTTTCTGCATGTGACCTACATTGTCTTTTAATTGAATGTTGGCTTAATCAGGTTCATTAAAGCTTCAACTGCCCACGGCTACAAGGATAATTTTTGCTTTTATAATTTAGGAAGTTAAAAATAGACTCCGTGTATAGGCCTGGAGTTGAGGTAGCACGGTAATTTGATTATTCATTTTAAAGTATATCATTTATTTTTGTTTTAAAGTATATCATTTATTTCTAAGTATGAACCAATGGATTTTTTTTTCTAAAAAGATGAACCCAGAAGACCTGAAAGAGTCCCTTCCATGAAAAATAAAAGAAAGAAAGAAAAGGCTCTACTTAAAAAAGGCTCTATTAAATCCAGCTGGGATTGTGTATGCTCAACTACTTCAGGGCTGGGTCCTGAAAGGGGGCCAGGGTTTAATTGCGAGTCCTATCCACTTGAAGTCATTATTTCTCACTTGGCTTTCTTCTCCTGTCACTTTGGATTGCAGGCTGTATTGTTTAATGTAGCAAAGGGAGATTGGAAAGGTCTGCCTTTCTCACAATTGAGTATTTTTTATCCCATCCCCTATTTATTACTGAGGAGATCTGTGGGGTTTAAATCATAGTCAATGAGACTTGGGTTGTCTTTATCCAGTGCCATGAACAGCTCAGTAGGTTGACTTTACTGAATTCAGAATTGAAGACCTGGGTGTTTTAACTTGGTGTTAGCCAATTATAATTTAAATATATTTTCTGAACAGGTTTAAGAACTATAACTCTAGTTAAAAGGGAGACTTTTCAGAGATCAAATATATTAACTAAATAATACATTCAAGGTCATCTCACTCTTTTAGTGATTTCTTGGAAATTACCCTTGATGAATTTCTACAGAGGAAGTGGCTCCTTCCCGGGGAAGAAATTAGAAGCCAAGTTGAAAGGGGCTGTGACAACAGAGAGGAGGGGCTGCTTCTGGCAACAGCAGAGGAAGCATTTCCTGCTGAAACCAGTTTTAAGAAAAGCTCTATTTTCTATGTGATATACTTAGATATAATTTATTTATGTATGAGTGAATCAATTATGTAAGAACCCCTCAGTCCTGTGAGCATTTCACTTTGCTCCTCGCAGGACCTCAGTCCTGAGCATCTCTAGCTGGGGGTTTTGACAAGTAGGTAGTAGCAGGACAGAAGACTGAAAAGTAAGTTGGGCGAGATCATGAAGTGTCTCCAAAGAGATGTGTGGATTTTATTCTATGGACAGTTTGAAATTATTGTTTTCACTTTCTACATCTAATTAAAAACAAGCTTTGAACAGAATCAACAAGCTAATGCTTAAGTCTAATTATTTTCTCTGATTTCTATTGTCATTTCCCTCTCAGCTTTCCCCACCCTTTCCCTAACTCTGTCTTTCTCAGAAACCTCCCTTTCCTTCTACCTGGTATGCTTTGAATACATCTCACTGCCCTGGAGAACACAGTCCAGGGAGAGTCATCCATCTTCTGCTCTGCTGGTTAGGAGGGAAATTCTTTTGTAGAAGTGGGGAAAGGGGACCTGTGGCCCACTGGTGCTAGTTGATAGGGGAAGGGACCTAAAAAACAAACAAACAATAAAAACTAGTCACCAATTTTAGGACTACAAGCTGAGAAAGACCTTGGATATTAGCATGGCTTCTGTAGGATTCTGGTGAGCTTTCTGAGCTCTACACTTAAACAGCATGCTGCTGTTTTGATGATGTTGTTGTTTATTGCCCCAGTACAAAAGGTAAAGGTTGTGGTAAAAAACCAATAGATTTGACCTCTGTGGATAATGTTCCCTCTAACTCATTCCCTATTGAACATTTAAATTGGTTGTAGTATTGTTGGCATCTGATGTATTAGTTTCAGGCATAAAACGTTGCTTGAATAAAAATAAACTAAACAAAACAAAAAAACAAACATGGCTATATGAAGATGAGAAACTGTCACAAATTTACATATCCTATTACCTGTTTCTGTGTGATGCTTTTGCTGAGTCACACTGGCCAAAGGTTAGCAGTTATCTAAATGGAAGAAAATAGGAGAAAAAAAGCACTTACATTTCTGCACCTACAAGGACCAAGGACCTCTTATGCCTTTGTGGGGCCATGGAGACCGTTGGTTAGGTCTCCTTTCCAGAAAGGCTGCCTAGGAAGCCTGTTTGGCTGACAGCTTCCAGCAGCTGCACCTTGAATTTGCCACAGCACTCATGCCTGGGCTGAGTTTCCTATGGGTTAATTTTTTGTTAATTTTTTAAATCTCAGTAGTTGCTGCTTCAACACTCATCCCAATCAATGCTGAAAGGTTATCTGTTGGAAGATCTGGAAAAGCACCTCCTGCAGCTGTTCTCAAGGAGGTTTATGTCAGCACAACTTACACCAACTTTGCTCAGAACATTGGTGTCAGCCGCATAAATGCTGGCATGTCAGCATCTCTGTGTCATACCCTACCTCTGAAAATGTGTATAGTTTAATTAGACCAAAAATAGGAAGTGGTTTGTTGATAGCTGGACCTGGAAGTAATGGCTTCCTAAGGGAACATTCCTGCCCACCTTGGAGAACAATACTATATGTGTTGATGAAAAGCCAAACCCTCCTGGCCTGTTCTCTGAAGCAAACTACTCTCAGAAGGTGCTACCCTTGAATCAAGTGGAGATTTTATGCTGAGTTGGGCTGAATAATTTGTCTAGACACCCCCAGCTGGTTGTGCTCTGCTACTATCAACTTCCACCAGGCACTCTGAATTATTCTCTGTGCGGGATTATGTTGATTCAGTGCTCAAGTTAAATATGATAAAGAGGCTTCTGCAGAAAGAACCAGAACCAACAGATCTACAGAACAGCCTTGCAGCCCACCATTAATGAGTCTTTTGGAGGAGAGAGCAAGCTCCCCTGAAGGAAGAGGAGATCCATGAGCAGCCAAGCCTCAGGACAGATACAGAATGCTCCTTCAGTCCTGAAATGTTCTTTGGCCCTTATCTTTGTACAAAAAGTTGTGTTGTTTCTGTTTCCAGTAATACTGAATGATAATTTTAGAAAGCAGTTTGTGTTCCTTCTTAGAAAAGAAGGATAGATGGCTATCTTTTCAGTCACCAAGGGGAGAATTGAATCCCCTAAGTTTTAGAAAATACTTAATCATTTGAAATCCATTCTATGAGGAGTCGGGTAGTAGGAATAAACATCAGAGGAGAGTTTAAACACATCTGCTCAGATTTCTGAAGCAGAAACCAGAGATTCCTCTATGATAATAACAACCAGGTACCATCTTCTGAAAAAAAAGAGTTGTTATCCAAAGCTAAGTTCCTTCCTGATCACTAACTGAGTTCCTCATTTATATTTCTTTCTCTACTAGAACCTTCTTTTTTTATTAATGTATTACATGTGTACATATCTTCCCATTGCCTCCCCCGCCCCATTCCCAGGCATCCCCTAACCTCCAGTGTCTTGTGTCCATTGGTTATGCTTATATGCATGCATATAAGTCCTTCGGTTGATCTCTTATCTACCCCACTTCTCCTTAACCTTCCCACTATAGTTTGACAGTCTGTTTGATGCTTTACTGCCTCTGTATCTACCTTTTTGTTCATCAGTTTATAATGTTCTTTATTATCCATAAATGAGTGAGATCATGTGGTATTTTTCTTTCATTGACTTGCTTATTTCACTTAGCATAATGCTTTCCAGTTCCATCCAGGTTGCTGCAAATGGTAAGAATTTCTTCTTTTTTATGGCAGCATAGTATTCCATTGTGTTGATAGACCACAGTTTTCTGATCCAATCATCTGCTGATGGGCATCTAGGCTGTTTCCAAATCTTAGCTATTTTAGGCTGCTATGAACATAGAGGTGCATATATCCTTTCTGGTTGGTGTGTCTAGTTTCTTAGGATATATTCCTAGGACTGGGATTACTGGGTCAAATGTGAGTTCCATTTTTAGTTTTTTGAGGAAACTTCATACTGTTCTCCACAGTGGCTACACCAATCTGCATTCCCACCAGCAGTGCACGAGGGTTCCTTTTTCCTCCTCATCTTCACCAACACTTGTCATTTGTTCATCTGGAACAAAGAAAGACCCCGAATAGCCATAGCAATCCTGAGAGAGAAGAATAAAGTAGATGGAATCTCAATACCAGATTTCAAGCTGTATTACAAAGCCACTCTTCTCAAAACAGTCTGGTACTGGCATAAGAAGAGACATATAGACCAATGGAATAGAATTGAGAATCCAGATATTGACCCAAATCACTGTGCTCAATTAATATTTGACAAAAGAGGTATGAACATACAATGGAGTCAAGACAGTCTCTTCAATAAATGGTGTTGGGAAAATTGGACAGATACATGCAAAAAAATGAAACTAGACCACCAACTTACACCACACACAAAAATAAACTTAACATGGAAACAGAACTTAAACATAAGATGGGAAACCATAAAAATACTAGAGGAATCCACAGGCAGCAAAATCTCATACATATGCCAAAGGAACTTCTTCACTGATACTACCCCTAGGGCAATGGAAGCTAAAGAGAACATAAACAAATGGGACTACATCGAAATAGAAAGCATTTTCACAGCAAAAGAAATCATCAACAAAACAACAAGAAAGCCCACTGTATGGGAGAACATATTTGCAAATATTATCACTGATAAAAGTTTAATGTCCAACATCTACAGGCAACTTATACAACTGAATTAAAGGAAGATAAATGATCCAATAAAAAAAATGGGAAATGGACCTAAATAGAATCTTTTTGAAAGAAGTCGGAAGGCCAAGAGACACATGAAAACATACTCAAAGTCATTAATTACCTGAGAGATGCAAATCATAATGACAATGCGATACCATCTCACACCTGTCAGAAAGGCAACCATCAACAAATCAACAAATGACAAGAAGCAAAAGGAGCACTCACTACATTCTGACCTAAATCATCTGTTCTGAAACACACACATACCAAGAGCATTGTTCTTCAATGTAGAAGTCTAGTGGGCTGGTCAGCAGATGTGAGGCTCTCATCACAATGATTGACCACATGATGGCTCTTCTTTGAGGTTTTATCTGTTTACTATGAAATATTTACCTCAGGACCCCGACAGAGACCCAAAAAGGATTATAAATTCTCAACTTGGGGCTACCAGTGTCGTCAATCAAAAGCAGTTAATGCTCCCCAAAATGCCCATGGGCATAAAATCCCACAGGCTCTAAATTTTTTAAAAAAGAAAAAGAATAAAAATCTTTTCTTCCAGTCTGACCAATGTCTATTGCACATTTTAAAAATGTACTTCAATAGACATAATTCTAGAAAAGCCAGAGTTATGGACATGAGGATCAGAGAAAAATATATTAGGTGTCATATGTTACTTTGTTAACACAGAGTAATAAATTTTACTTGCACTGCATCTTTTTGAAGGATCACAAATTGCTTTACTGCTGTCACTACAGAGCCCACTATTCAATCTTTCTAAGGAATTATAAAGGACACAAAAAAAACCCTCTGAAGATGAAAAAGTGAAATGCTTTCCCTATCTAATAAAAAGGAAAAAGAAGTGCCACAGGAAATTACAGACTGTGGGACATATATGAGTATAGAATACTCATAATCAAACAAGCTATTATAATACTGCATAAGATATGTAGTAGTGAGTATATTTTTTAAAGCAACATATTAACTAGGATTCTATAGGTGGTGGTGTTTTTAAAGGAATG
This sequence comes from Lasiurus cinereus, assembly GCA_011751065.1. Classification (NCBI taxonomy): domain Eukaryota; kingdom Metazoa; phylum Chordata; class Mammalia; order Chiroptera; family Vespertilionidae; genus Lasiurus; species Lasiurus cinereus. The sequence goes on from JAAGEH010000018.1 coordinate 58,314,134, forward strand.
ACATGAACAAAGCCATTTTAATGGTAACATTTTTCTGAGTCCATTGCATTAAACAAGCTACATGACATGGTGCCATAAACGGGGAGAAAGGATGCATGGATCTAAGTTTGCCTCTTCTATGGACTTCTCAAGAAACTGAGTAAATCACTCATGTTTTTATTTCTTGGATTCTCCTCCCATAAAATTAAACAATACTTCCTACTTGTCAATATCTCCTGGCTAGAGACCTTGAGCAGTTTAAGACTAGGGTCCAAAATTCCAGTGATATTTGTATATTTCATTGATGCCACCTGGGATGGCTGCCTGGCTCAAAATACCACCACCCACTGGAATTAGTCCCTTTGATGTAGAAAGTTTGAGACAGAAAGTGGTCATATCCTGTTCCGTTTGCCTAGAGCTGAATAGCACAGACACAGACACTTCAATCATATGGAGCTGATCAAATTTTCTCTCTCAGGATACCAAGAGACAGACAGACACACAAAGATTTGGAATTGTCTATCTAGACAGAGCATCATAAGACATTTTTAAAATTATGAAAGAATTAGAATAGAATAGAATAGAATAGAATAATTCATGGGGCATCACTCTCAACCCTTCCCCACACACATTGGAGTGGTTTACTCAGAGTGATGTGGACTCGCCACGGCCTGCCATGCTACAGAGAGACTGCCCCTCAGCCTTCTTCCCATTTCTCTTCTTTGGGATTCTTCCTTCTATAGCCCTACACCCCCAACCTAGGGTCAACCAGATGCTTCTGAAGAGTTCTGAGACTCATGGAGTCATCCCAGAGCCCCAAGGCTAGACCCTGGTTCCTGTGGGTGGCCTGGTGTAGGAGGTACTCTGCTGAATGACACAGCATTTCCTTTGTGGAATTATATGAGACTGGACTGCCAGGATGATGCTGACATACTGGTCTTGGAGTCCTACACATCCCATTGGTCCCTGTCAGCATTGTTAGTAGTAAGAATAAAATTTGCTTTATGAGACTTGTGTTTCATATGTATATTTACATAATCTTAATACAGATGTTTTTATAAATATAGTTTATATTGTAAATGTATATCAATATTGATATGTAATAAATTTCTTATTGTGACTCAGTAAAAATTAATGCTCTTGCTGTACTACCACCTTTACCTAAAAATAGATTAATATATGTAAAACCACTATTGGTAAATGGCAGTAGCAATACATAATACAAGGGAAAGTTTAACTCAATCAAAACAACTTAGAAAAGAAACAAAAGTATAAATAAATAGGATGTTTATCATTTCATTCATACCATTCTATGACATTCAATGATCCATTTATGAGCCTAATAAACAGAATAGACATGTTCTCCTTCTTATAACTGAGTAGAGCTAAAAACTCTAGGCTCAAAACAGAGAAGTTGTAAATGAAAACATATCACTTAAATTTCAGCTCACAACCACATCTCTTACACAAAGCAAGACATTATCACCTCAAGGCCCATTTAGAGATCAGAATCTCATCATAAATGCAAAGATCTCAAAGTGTGACTTTCACGTTTTGTTTCCTCTATCACAGCTACCATCTTACACTGGCTTTCTAAATATGGTCATGTTATAGATCAATAACTGAAATATAAAAATGCTATAATTTAATCATTTTAATTAGATCTTTTAATTCCACATGGAAAATTAAATTGAGATAAATAAGTAAAAAAAAGAATTTCAAACAATTTTATATTTGTATAACTCTTAGAAATGTCAAGTACATCTTAAAATCTTCCTTAATCCAACCAATCATGTTGGAAATTAACATGTTAGTCCTGTCAGTGCCTGGTCAAGCCTGAAAGAATGAAACTCTGATTCAGGGCTAAAAGGAAAGTTTTAACGCATGAAAAGCTATCAGCCACCTCATGGTTTCTTCCAGTTTATGGGTGCTCATTATAGCAGTATTCACCTATCTTAAAAGTCCATCCGTGACTTACAGTCAGATACACTTTCTTCAATTAAAGGTTATTCTCCCTGATAGTGTTTCCAAAAACATACTCCTTTTTTCTTTAAAAGTGTGGAGTCATTAACAAGCATGAGAAAATAGACTTGCTCATCACATTCTTTGACAGCTAGCATCACTCTGCTACTATTTTTTTTTCTTTTAGACACCACAACCTTTTCATGTTTGTGCTGTCTGTGCATGTTTATGACATCCATCACCATGAGCCCTACCTGCTAGGGTAAAAGTATGGTGCCCTAGGGAGAGACATCACTGGCCAAATTCTGTGTAGATTGTGTCAGAGTAAATGATGATGGTGGAAACTTGTAGAAGAACAGCAGAAACTCTGAGATTCTAGATCAGAATTTGTGCATAGCTCTGATGTTGAGTATTTTTTTTTGAAAGTTTTTATATTCTACCCAAGCCAAAATTTTATCATTAAGGCCAGATCATTCCATGTTCCCAGTTATGCAGATTAGGGTATTATTCAGTTTTTTGTTATCCAGAGTCATAGGTACACAATAATCAGTATTTAATTCTAAACCCATTTAATACTTTTAGGAGTGGATCACAGTCTTATAAGAAAATGATGTAAAGAATGGGAAAGTCCATGAATTGCTTCTGACTACCAATAGCTTTTTTTCAGAGAGGGAATCTGTTAGGTCAAACACAGTGGTCGGCAAATTGCAGCTCCCGAGCCACATGCAACTTGAAAGCTGTGGTTTGCCGCTCTGTTAACTGATGAATTTGCTGACCACTGTCATATACTACCCTTTACCTCTTTGCACACAATATGCCACAATTGCCTAATCCTCATAGTTCCCAACTACATGGTAACGTTTAGTCTAGTGGTTGGCAAACCACTGTGTTGTTTGCCGACCACTGTGTTAGGTTATCTGTTACTTTTATACATATACATACATAT
>JAAGEH010000018.1:58317120-58333563 GCA_011751065.1 Lasiurus cinereus
TGTTAGACATTCATACATATCTCAAAGAACATAAATTATAAAATGACTTTTATCTTTACCTAACTTTACTATTTCTGTTGCTATCTTTTATTCTTGAATATCCATGATTACTTCTGGTCTCATTTGCCTTTATCTTGATGGACTGCCATTACCAATAGTGTAAATTTTCCAGAAATACATTTTCTTCAGAAGAAAATATATTTGCTTTCATTTTACATCTAAAAGATAGAATTCTAGATTGGCATTTGTTTTATTTAAGCACTTTAAATGTGCCATTTCACTGTCTTCTAGTCCCAAACATTTCTGATAAGAAGTCTATAATCATTATAATTTTTCATCTTGTTCTAGTTGCTTTCAACAGCTTTCCTTTTCCTTTGTAGTTTAGCAGTTTGTTTATTATGTGTCCAGATGTGGTTTTCTTTGAGTTTATCCTGATCTTCCTTGGAATCTTTAAATCTTTCACCATTTTGATGAAGTTTACAGCCATTGTTTCATATATGCATTTGCATGTATATGTGTTTGCCATGTGTGTATATGCATATATATGTGTGTGTGTGTGTGTGTGTGTGTGTGTGTGTATACTAGAGGCCCATTTCAGGAAGATACCTGCAAGAATAGGGCTTCCTCAGGCCTATTCCTGCAAGAATAGGGCTTCCTATGGCCAGAGCGAAGCAGAAAAGGGAGCAAAGCCCTCTGAGGCAGGCTTCACTCCCTTCTCTGCTACCTCGCTCCCTCCCTTCTCCACCACTTTGCTTCCTTCTGCAGTGCTTGGCTTCTTTCTACAATTCTTCAGTCTTTGCTCCTTACCTGTATATGCAAATTAACTGCCATCTTTGTTGGGTTAATTTGCATACTCACTCTTGATTGGCTGGTGGGTGTAGCAGAGGGATGGTCAATTTGCATGATTCTCTTTTATTAGTGTATTTAACATTTTTATTGATTACAGAGAGGAAGGGAGAGGGAGAGAGATAGAAACATCAATGATAACACAGAATCATTGATCGGCTGCCTTCTACACACCCCCTACTGGGAATTGAGCCTGCAACATGGGCATATGCCCTTGATCAGAATCAAACCCAGGACCCTTTAATCCCCAGGCTGATGCTCTATCCACTGAGCCAAACTGGCTAGGGCAGTTATCTGTTACTTTTATTCCAAATTCTTGAGCATGGCTGCAAGGTTCTTCATGATTTGTTTCTTGTCTTCCATTATTGCTTAGTTAATGTATTCTTTAAAACATACCCTACATATCATACATCCCCATCCACTGTCAGTTTGCAGTCATTTTAATATACCATACTCCAGGTGCATGTGAGCAAGGAGATATGCATGAAGAAGAGCCAGCTAGCTATGGTGCAACATGTTAACCACTTCAGAGTTAGGCTTTCAGCATTATCTCCAAATGACATTGTACATACAGTCACAGAATACACTGACAGGATATTCATTATTCAACTGTGTATCGTACAGTTTTAAACACGCCTATTGCTGGCCCCTATGGCCTAGATGGCTTACAGTGATTCCTTGCAAGTGTCATTTTGTGTGTGTTAGTAGTTTTAATTTATTAAATATCAGCAACTAAAATATATCACAATTTTTATTAAAACATTGATCATTTCTTTCGTTTTTAATCTAGGACCCTCAGCTATTGGAAGTGGTCACAAACTCTGTTTTGATCTTTCACAAATTCCTTGTGCTTTCTTCCTTTGCTATTCTTAATGGAGCAACTTCAACTGACCTCCTACCCTTGAGCAAAATTATTAACTCCCTTCTCTTTGCTCTCTTCGTATCGATCTTTATTATGACCCTCACTTTCTACCTTACCTGATTTTATGTGTGTCCCTCCATCCACTATGAGGACTCAGTGGCAGAGATGTTATCTTCACTAAGCTCATCACCACATCAACATATGTCCTTCAGTCCCTTTCTCAGGGCAGCTGACACCCAGGACACACAAAACGCTATGACTCTTGGTATCTCTCAGAACATATGCACACTTCAGTGGCCCCTTTGGAGTAGTATACTCATCAAGAGTCAGCTCATTTATTCCCATATCTTTATGCCAGCATTGCTAGTTATTTTAAGTATGTAATTTCATTAAATATTAAATAACCATAAAATGAAAGTTTTAATTTTGTGAAATGTATCCAGAAATCTTTGGGAAAAGTAAAGGCCAATCACACACACACACACACACACACACACCTGTCAAGAACATCATGAGAAATACCACTATAAACATTTGAGGGAGAAATATTAAACATCTAGAAGGATTCTATAGTACCTTTAAATCTTTGGTCCATTTTAAAGAAATCTCAGTTGAAAAGTACAATGCATGAAAGTGTAGGTTGTTTGTTTATTTTTTCAGAACAAGATAGAGCTCCAACTAGTCCCAAGCTAAAAAAGATAAAGTCTTGGCTTTACATCAAAAGATTGGCAAATTAAGTTAAAGTAAGATGTTTAATGAATAACCTTTTAAAGCTTTCTCTTCTTTAAACCTCTTTTATATATGAACTAACAAATCCTTAATAAAAGATCTTCTGTTGAACCTTGCTTTGCCCCTATCCTTTGCAAGTAACAGTAAGAAAATGGGAGCCTAAGGAAGTTGGTCTCTCTCTGATGCTAAAATTGAAATGTGAACTGAGGTGCTGCCTTGAGTCACCTTGTGGAAAATGCTGGACCAATCAGGGATGAGAGATGGAGAAAGATGTTGATTTGGGTCACTGAGTATTACTCCTAAGACCAGACAGCCGCCTTCCTTTTAGGGTTGGTCACACATCAGCATCTTTTGTTTTAGCTTAAGTTCAGTTAAGTTGGATTTCTTTCATATATTAAAAAAAAAGAGTCAAATTAAAAAAAGAAAACATAAAAGACACAACTATTTTATACCTGTATATTGTCATTACTATGAAAGTTGTTGGTTGACAGCAAATATCAGTGGACATCTCCTCTGTACCAAACTCTGAAGATATGAACAAACCAGACCAAAGGCCAGGCTTCATGGATCTTAAAGATCAGTGCTCCGATGATTGGAATGGACTGCAAATATAAATGTTATATCTCTACTACACTAATATTAACATGATGATTATATTCATTATGCATTAATAGCTAATAAATCCAACGTACGTAGACATTCAAGAAAGATTATTTTCAAGGAAGTAGCCATAACCCTGTAGATGAATGCCATTCAGAATAACTGCACACCCTAAATCATTTCTTTGTGCTACTGTCAAGATCTTGGTGTTGCAAGATCTACAACTTAATAAGGATGACAATTTTTTTACGTTAGTATAATACCAATATACAAAGAGGCTTCATTAACTTGAGAATTGCTATATAGTTGTGTTTGTAGATGTTTATATCTACAAGGGACCAATGAATAAGAATAATTAAGCAATTCATTCACAGCAGATCCCAGCCATGTATTAAGGTAGGTAGGTAATGATTGATTGGAAGTATCATAGTAGTTTGTTCATTACTAATAAAATAGTGATGTTTGGATAGCAGGAGAGAAAGGTGTCAGTCTAGTCCCTGCTAGTGAGCCAGGAATTACATATGCCCTGCATACTCTCTGGGGAAGGAGTGTGCAAGTCAACATTATGAGTCAAGTGGTTCTTGGGGACATAACTACTGAAAATCATGTGAGCTGGTGGGAAATCTAGGACTGGAACCTAGCATCCTGAGGTTTTTTAGAAGGTTTTGTTTTTAAATCCATTTAAAGTAAAGGATATGCAAACTCTCAATTTTTAAACATCAAAAAAGGAGAAAATTTTAAATGTGGTTATTAGCAGCCCAAGGGAAATAAACCTGTATTAAACGAGCTCAGTCTGTGATATCTGCAGTCCCCTTTCTTCTTATGTCCCTCAAAGTGCAGTCACATGGATCTGGAGGGAATTTAATTTTTATCCTTTCTAGCTTAACTTTAGCTTGTTGGAGAGGAAGTTAATACCTTTCCTAAACTGGGGCTTTGTAACATGGTATTACAACATGCCTTATTCATGTCTTATTCAAATACCTTGGATGAAACAAAACATCATTGACTTGAACTTGCTCCTGTAAACCTCAATTTTCAAAAGCTCTTAGTGTCAATTACCTCCCACAACAAAGCAGTCCATGAGCCCCTTGATAATGCTCAGAGTGTCATATCATCAATCGCAGGCCTGAGATTCACAGTAAAATCTAATTTCTTGTAGTTACTGCTGAGAGTTAGGCTGCCATAATCAATTGAATTCCTAAAGAAAATGAGCATCTCAGAAGCAAACCCGAACTTATTAAAAGGAGCTTCCAATCAAAATTTCCAGCAGCAATGGTGCTTCCTAACTCCATTCATTCAATACACACAACTCAGCAGTTTTAAGGATGTATTTTCCAGAATATAGTGAGATCTTTCCCCATTAGAGAAAAAATTGAATAGAAAGCAATTCATACAATATTAATAACTTGCTCTACTTTACAGCTTAGTGATAAAGTTATTTACGCTGCCAGAGGCATTTCATGACATTCCAGTAGAAAGATAGTGGTAGACATTAAGCCCAGGCCTGTGTCATTTACAAACAGCAGAATTACAGCACCTCCCTGCAAGGCTGCATAGCAGGACTGTGGCCAAAGGGAATGACCCTGGGACAAAATCTTTATACAACATACAGAAGAAGTGATCAACCTGAGTCCCATCTTTTGGAACAAATGAATAGCAAACATCGTAATTTAGATCAACATAGCCGACACATAGATCATCTTGTTGGCTGCACCACAAATTTATCTCCCAGATTAAATATGTTCTTTCAAGATTTAAATTACACCTCGCACCTAGCTCCTTTTACATTAGCACAAGTTATGTTCTCATCCATGTACCTCCATACACAGAGGCATGCTTTTATTTTTTTTATTATGCACCATTTTATTTCATATTATTTATTTTGCATTATGTTTCCTACATTTGATTCTAAGCGCCTCGAAAGCAATAATCACATCCAGTGCCTCTCTGTCTCCCCATAGCACCTGCCACAGTAGTAAATAAAAGAGCAATGCTAAAGAAATATTTGTAAATAAAGAAATACAGTGCCAGCGTTTTGTCTGATGGATGGTTATAATAGAATCATTTTCCATGATCAGATCTTACATGTGCAAACTGAAGGAAGTGGTGGCATAAATAATTCAAAACAGCAGATAATTGGAAATTCACTTATATTGTAACTTTGAAATGCATTAAGGCGGCTACAAGTTTATAGCCCATTTATAGACTAGCCAGGAAAGGATAGTGGTATGCTGGGCTAAGAGAAAAGATGAACAGATGAACAGGCATGGGAAACATTTCTGATATTTTCTCTGCCCTACATTCACACCCTTCCCCCCACTTTCTTATAGCTTCCTAATATCCATCTAAGTAATTATCTCCCGCAGGGCTGTTGGGAAAGTGAGGCTAGGCATCACTGGAGGCTCCTTCAACTAACTTCCTTGTTACTGCCACGAACAGCTAAGGGGTGGCTCTGAGTCAATCAGATCCTCTCTTCAAGGGCTTTGCATTCCAGGCCATGTTGTGCAAAGGCAGAAAAAACACACGAACATTCCAAGGCTGGCACATACATGAATGTCTGTCAGAGCCTGCTTCTGACACTTTCTAGAGAAATCTAGGTTCCCTAAATTTCAAACAGGTTTCTTGTGATCTACCCATAGTTTCTATGAATTGACTTTTAATAGAATTAGTTTCTTTTATTTGCAAGGAACACACTCTAATAACCTAGGCCCACACTTTCCTAAGAAATGAGGAACTGGAAAACTAGAAGAGGGGCACAGTGTACTCTAAGGGTGGAGTTGGAAATGATGCCATGCATTAGAATTGGGGTCAGAGAAGGCACAGAAAGTGAGGGTAGGCTGCTTGTATACACCAGTCAAAGAGAAGGAGGAGGAGCAGAGCAGGCTGACTCATGGTAAGAAAAGGGATAGGAATCACAGAAAGAAGCAGTTATGCTTGGTACCCAATTCTAAAACCTCTGGGTTGGCATGGCTCCCTATGGTGGTCCAATTCCCAACCTTATTTCCCAGGACAGTTTATATTTCTCTGGAATTTCATTACTTTTAGAAGCCCCCCTGTACTCTTCCAGAGTTTTCAAAATGAAAATACAGTTTTTAAGATGGGAGCTCTAGGATGGAATTTCCAATGTGAAAACTCCAGTTCCATCAATTGTTATTTAAATTTTATCTATAGATTAACTCTCATAATATCTTCTTCAATGGCCATTGATAAGATTTCAATAAGATAATCCATTCTTCTCCCCATAAAATTCATTGCACACCATACCAAGTGATCTTCCATAGTATGAGTTGCATCCTGTTTAGAAATCTCCAAAGGCAGTTAGAGTAAAAATCGAGCTAAATACCAACGCTTACAATTTCTCATTTCCTTGCTCGTTGCCTTCCTTTCCTTTCTCCTCCATTAATCCTCATTACCAGTCGAACTCTAGCACATACACTGGCCTTTTTTTTTGTCCTTCAGATAAACCAAGTTAATTCCCACCTCAGGATCTTCTGCTTGCTCGTCCCTCTGCTGGAAGGCTCTTCCTCCAGATCTCTGCACAACTCTCCTTTTCGTATCATTCAGTCTTTTAAAATGCTGCCTTCTCATACTTAGCCACCCTTTCCTTAGCAGACCCCACACCATCACTCTTTATTCCTTAATGCTAAGTTATTTTCTCAAATGATTTAATAGCTATCCATAACTCTCAGTTTGTTTTTTTGCCTATTTACCTCATTAGCATATAAGATGAAAGCAGAGACACTGTTTAACTTGTTTGCCACTCTTATGTCCAGTGCTGAATAAATGAATGAATGAATTACCACGTGCAGTGCTTAGCATAGTTTCATTTTCTCTAGCATTTCCTGCATTTTCTTCAGGGATCATGAATTACTGTTATAATAGGAAAAAAAAGAAGGTACTTTTCTTTAACCAGGAAATATTATTTCTTTTAAAAATTCACCTGTCATTCCCTAACCAGATTGGCTCAGTGGACAGAGCGTCAGCCTGCAGACTGCAGGGTCCTGGGTTTGATTCCACTCAAGGGCATGTACCTAGGTTGCAGGATCAATCCCTGGCCCTGGTCAGGGCGCATGCACATGTGGTAGGCAACCAATAGATGTTTCTCATTGATGTTTCTCTCTCTCTCCTTCTCCCTCTCTCCCTCTCTCCCTTTCTCCCCCTCCCTCTCTCCCATTCTCCCTCTCCCTCCTTCCCATTCTCCCTCCCTCCCTTTCACTCTTTCTAAAAATCAATGGAAAAATATCCTCGGGTGAGAATTAACAACAAAAATTCATCTGTCCTAACACTAAGTCCTTGGAAATTTTATTGCCCTTTGATGTCATTTTTGAATATCAAAATGAGACCTAGTTTCTAAAATATAATGTGTGCTGGACCAAGTTAGGTGTGCCCAGAGTCTAGGCAGAGTAATGTGCAGACAGCATGGAAGGCCAGCTGGCGGAGACAGACAGCATTAGGGCAGGTGTCCAGATGGCTAAAGTCACAAAGACCATATGTCAGCAGACAAGGAGCTGGCTTCTGGGCTGAGAACTAAGAACAGTGGAAAGAGGCTCATGCTGACAATGCAAGTTAAGAGCTTTGTAAATGATGACAGTGCTCTTCAAACTTAAGATAAAGAAGGGCACCTGAGCCAGTAAGACAGGCTGGGAGGCCAGTGCCTGGCACAGCAAACCTTCCTCTATGCAAGGTAAGCAAGTCAGTTGCTCTAAAAACAAGGTATGAAGTGGTAGAGCCCTTTTTTCAAAAGATAGTGTTTTATGGTCTGAGGTCCCCCCATTTAGATCATTGCTTTCTATTTTTTGAGTAGTACACACCTACAGGCGACCCTGATCTGGGTGATTCTAGACCTTTTCAGTCATTCATACTCATAGGCTCACTGGGGGTGCCTTGGAGAGGCTTTCAGGGTTACCTTCATCAGTGTCTCATTTGCAACAGTCCCTTAATCTGGGCCCAGGTCAGGAATGGAGGAAGAAAGTGAGCTGGAGATTGCCATGGGTCGCAACCTCCACACACACCGAAGAGCCAGACTCCCCTGGCAAGGGTTCTGTAAGAGAATGAGAGTAGTGGGAATCTGCATTAGTTTTCTAACTGAAATTACTCCTTGAGTCCAAGTTTGCAGGAAAAGTTCATGAAAATACCAGAAGGACAGAGAGAAAACTAGTCATCTGCCAGGAAACTCTAAGCCTTCCTCCCAGACATCTTCCATGCAGCCCAGAGCTGGCCACCTGCTGCAAGGAGTGCTGGTTCCAGCGCTACAGACTCGGGCATGGTCCCGATTGGGCCAGAGTAATTAACTTATATCCAATAACCAAACTCAAAATTAAAACAAAGGCATTTCAAAATTTAAACTCTGTTAAAAAGTACACAGCTGCTATTACTAAGTGGGTAAACTGCTTTGAAATTGGTGTTGAATTGGTACTGATGTCATAATGGGACTTGATTATTTCCACGTGGTACTTAACAGGCACATAAAATTCCACTAATATAAAAGAATGTATTTTAAATGTTGGTTGACAGGGAAAAGAATACTTTTATATCACTAAAACATGCAAAAAAAGGAATTTTATGACAACTTAAGTATATTATCTCAGAATATTGATTTAAAAATCCTTCAAATAAGATAGAATAGCTTACAGTGACTAATGTTAATAGGCATCCAGTTGATTAGGATAGAGCTCTTTTTGTTTGTAAGAAACTTATTTTAGACTTTTAAATAAACTGAATTATGTTTTAAACCTCCAGCAAAACATTTGCTATAGATTTCCAGGACTCTTTGGCCTACACATCATTTGCTGTCTGGATTAATCTCTAACATCCAAATCCTTCTCTCTTTGTGCTGTGGCTGGCCCATCTTGGTCTGTCTTGTTTGGACTTGGTGACATAAACATGAGCAAGTAACCATAACTCAGCATAGTTTGATTGCTAACATCTTAGACTCTGAAATCACACTATCTGGGTTCAGGTCCTGGCTAGGTCTCTTATTAGCTGTGGTACATTGCACAAATTAACCTCTTTGTAACTTCGTTTTCCCCTCTGTGAAATAAAATACTACCTATCTCAAAAGTTAAGGGTAAAAAAACAAAGAAGAAAGAAAGGAAGAAAGGGAGGGAGGGAGGGAGGGGACTCCATCCACAATTATGTAACTAAAAAAAAATATCTTTGTCTAAGACTTGCATTTATATACAAAACAAGAGGCCCAGTGCATGAAATTTATGCACGGGGGTGTGGGGTGGGGGTATCCTGCCTACTCCCTCTCCAATCTGGCATTCCTCTCACAATCCAGGACTGCTGGCTCCTAATTGCTCACCTGCCTGCCCTCCTGATTGCCCCTACCGGCTTCTGTCTGCCAGCCTGTTCACCCCCTAACCACTCCTTTGCCAGCCTGATTGATGCCTAACTGCTCTCCTGCCAGCCTGTTTGCCACTAGCTGCCCACCCCTGTGGGCCTGGTCACCCCTAACTGCCCTCTTTTGCAGGCCTGGGTTTCCCCCAACTGCTTTTCCCTGCAGGCCCAGTCACCCGCAACTTCCCTCCTCTGCTGGCCTGGTCACCCCTAACTGCCCTCCCCTGCAGGCTTGATCGCCCCCAACTGCCCTCCCTTGCAGGCCTGGTTCCTGCCAACTGCCCTCCTCTGCTGGCCTGATCGCCCACAACTGCCCTCCCTTGCAGGCCTGGTCCCTGCTATCTTGTGGTAGCCATCTTGTGTCCAAAGGGGGCAGAATCTTTTGACAACATGGGGGCAATCATCTTGTGTGTTGGAATGATTGTCAATCTGCATATTAATTTTTTTTATTAGATAGGATAGAAGCCTGGTGCCCTGAAGGGTGTCCTGGATCAGGGTGGGTGTTCCCTTGGAGAATAGAGTGGCCTGGGTGAGGGGCCTGTGGTGGCTTGCAGGCCGGCCACTCTCCCCCCCTGCCGGGGGGCCCCCCCCGCAATCCAAGTGGAGGCCCTGGTATCTGGGATTTATTTATCTTCTACAATTGAAACTTTGTAGCCTAGAGCAGGGCCAAACCTTCTGCTTGCTCTGTGGCAGCAGCCATTGAAACTTTGTTGCCTTAAGCAGAAGCCTGGACTGCCAGGGTTTGCAGAAAGCTTGGTTTTCTCCATTGCCAGGGGCAACCCAAGCTTTGCTCCTGCTTCTCTGTGGCCATAGCCATCTGAGTTGGGTTAATTTGCATACTCACTTTGATTAGCTGGTGGGTGTAGCTGGTGGTCATGGCTTGGGGTATAGCGGAGGTATGGTCAATTTGCATATTGCTCTTTTGTTAGATAGAAGGATTGATACTGGCAAGGCTTTCTTCCAAACCACTAAATCCTAGTAGTTTGTATGAACTTCTCTCCCTCCAACCAGTTCTGTTTTGAACAATGCCTGCACCAAACAAATGCTCAGTAATTATTGATTGAAATTATCTACTCATCTGGATTCCTTAAAAGCAAATCCATTTAAACATATCACAACTGGGACCTCAAGACACACCAGAATTAGCATCTAGTCCTTCAGGTACAGGTGAGCAACAGGATATAGCATGATAAGCATATAGTTATGGCTGAGAAATAAAGATAGCTTTACTTCTTGAGTGCTATCTTATGTAAGGCACTATGCTTGTCATTTGTAACATGATCCCATGTCTTCTTTGCTTTTATCTTTGCATTTCTGTGAGAGAAACAAACAAACAAAAAAATGTCTAACTCTGGTGTTGATATCTTTAAGAAGAGATAATTCTATTTCCCAAGTTTCTCGACTAATGATATTTTTCAGTTTTTTGTATCAGAATTCGATGAATACAAAATGATTCAGTATTCAATTCTGCTCCTATTCAATATTTATATGAGAGAATTACAGCCTTATTATAAAAAAGAAAAGCCAGTTATAAAGTGTGGCACAATGTAATCTTATTTTTTTGTTGTTTTACTTTGTATTGAAGTGTGAGAAACATACTCCAAAGTGCACACATAATAACTATATTACTTGTATTTTCACAAATTGAATACATCTGTGTAACCAGCACCCAGATAAAAAATATTATCAACATTCCAGAAATCCCTTTGTACTTCCTGTCACCAACCCTTCCCCAATGGTAACCACTATTTCCACTTGTGACTGATATTACCATATCAGTTCTCAATATTATAATACCCACACTGGTATCGCTTTGCCTGTATTTGTACTCTGTGCATAGAATCATAGCATGTAAACTCTTGTGTCTGACTTCATTCACTCAACTTGCCATCTGTAAGAATCAGCTCCACAGTTGAATCTATATATATAAAACCCTAATATGCAAATAGACCAAACAACTGGTCACTATGAACAACCAAACAACTGGTCAATATGATATGTGCTAACCACTAAGAGAAGCATGCATGGAACATAGCGGGTGGCAGCAGCTGGTGGCAGAGCGCAGAACATGGTGGGCATCGGCTGCGGCAGGATGGTGGAGCAGGTGAGCAGGGGCGCCAGACCAAAGCAGGGTGCTGGCACTATCATTGGGGCAAGCCTCTGGTGATTACTGAAAATTATTTGCTCCCCTGCTCTGTGAGATCACCCCTGAGGGCTTCTTCACCTCCCACTGCTCCTGAGGGCCAATTGAAGCAACAGCTACCGCTCACACCTACTGCAAGCACTGGCCCCAATTCCTCTGCGCCATCAGCAAGTGTGATGGGGCCAGCACAGTCAATGCATGGGAACAGCAGCAGTGGGAACGTGGCTGCCAGCAGACGGGACCAAAGGCTGCAGTGGGAGGGACCAGGTAGGGGCATAGGAGATGGGCCAAGACCCACCCCTGTGCCCACTGCAGCCTTGCGGCCCACAGTTCCTTTCAAGGTGCCCACATTCATGCACTGGGCCTCTAGTATGGTTATAAATGGTTCATGATCATTACTATATAGAATTCAATTCTTGAATATACTATACGTTTATGAATTATAATGGCAATTTGATGGGCAGTTTGAGGCATTATGAATAGTACATGTTTTTGGCACACATATATATGCACTGCTGTTGAGGATCCACCTCTGGGATTTCATTGCTAGGCCATAGGGTACACATATGTTTTTCCAAATAGTGCTCCATCATGGTTATACTGATTTACATTCTACTATCTTTGAAGGAGTATTCCAGTTCCTCTACATCCTAACCAAGGTTTGACATTATTCATTTTTTAAATGTTAGCCATTCTTATAGGGTGTATTGACTCAGTCTTAACTTACTCTTATCCTTCTCCTCTGGGGCTATAGAGTACAGTTCACTACCTGGTGTTGATGCAGAATAACCACATGCCCAACTACACTAGGCCACATGGAGGACAATCTCAGCACAGTGGGATGGCCTAAAAAAATAAATCTTACCCCCCCACAGCCTGGGAAAGCAATGAGGTCTTTACTTAGTCTCTTGAAGAGGAGATAATGGGAGAATCCTATGTAATAAAAAGCTAATATGATAATTAGATTGGACGGCAGATGACCTGTTGGAATAACCAGTGGGCAGATGCCAGGGCCAGCAAGCCTGCATGCTTGGCCAGCCATGGCAATCCCAGCACCACCCCTTCCACAGAGGTGGCAGGAGAGGTGGCAGTATAGGCCCAGTCCCAGTGCCACACCTTCCACAGAAGCGGCCACAGGGGAGTGGGCCTAAGCTGCAGTTGGACATCCCCTGAGGTCTCCCGGGTGCCAGAGGGATGTCTAACTAGCAGCTTAGGCCCTATTCCTCAGAAGCAGGCCTAAGCTGGTAGGTGAATATCCCCCAAGGGGTCCCAGACTGCAAGAGGGTGCAGACCAGGCTGAGGGAACACTCCCCTCCCCCCGAGTGCACAAATTTTCATGCACAGGGCTTCTAGTTATAACATCTAGACTAATGAAAGGGTGATATGCAAAGTGGTCAAGAAGCCCTCACAGTAACAACCGAATAGCAGGCTGCATGAGGTGACAAGCGACAGGGTGGTGAGTGAAGGCCAACCAAATGACTGAACAGCAGGCTGCGTAGAGCTACCTGGCCAGCAGAGGGGGGCAGTGAGGAGCGACCAGGTCAGCAGGGTGTGCAGTTGGCAGCAACCAGGCCAGCAGCGGAGGGGAGTGGGGGGGGGGGCGGTTGGGGGCAATCAGGCCCGCGGGGTGGGGTAGTTGGGGGTGATCAGGCTGGCAGGGAGGGCAGTTGGGGGTGACTTGGCCAGCAGAGGGGAAAGGGCAGTTGATGGTAACCAGGCCAGCAGAGAGGGGGATGTTAGGCGCGACCAGGTTGGCAGAAGGGGGCAGTGAGGGCAACCAGGCCGGCTGGGGGGGGGGGGCAGTTGGGGGTGGCCAGGCAGGCAAGTGAGCGATTAGGAGCAGTGGTCCCTGATTGTGAGAGGGATGTCCAACTGCCGGTTTAGGCCCAATCCCCCAAGGGGTCCCAGATTGGAGAGGGTGGGGTGCAGGCTGGGCTGACAGGACCCTACCACTGTGCTCAAATTTTGTGCACTGGGCCTCTAGTAATAACATAATACACAGCAGAACTTTCCAAGATACTCTTACAACAGCATGTCTCTAATATTCCACTATCATGTCAGCTGCCCCACTCCTTCCATAGGACAACCCTTTCTGTTCTCTCTGCTGGAGCTTCCTCTGCCCTAATCTCCCTTCCTTTCTTCATGCCCAACTGCTGACTTCTGAGCTCTCTTTCTTTCAGTCATTTTCCTGGAGAGCAGTCAAGTTCAAAACAGATGGTCCTTCCTCCTTAGAGCTGGGAGGAGTGGCAGATCATAAACATTATAACTTAATAATTCCCCTTAACATTTGAGTAGCCGGGATTTTGAGACATTAGTGTGTGTGCTGCATTGGTAGCTGGCACTTTTCTCCTGTTCCAAGCTGGGCACCAGGCTCTGGTCATTTCTTCCCATGGATAGCTCAGCCAGAAAACCAAAACACCTGTAGCCAAAGGCCTTTTCACTCTTGCAAAATCCTAAATCCTCAAAAGAAGTTTCACTGAGAGTCCTGGAAGAGAATGGGAGAGGAGTGCCTTTAAGAAGCGGCATGCTGAGAGCAGAGATTCACTCCTCATAAAGGGAGAAGAGGACAAGAGATTGGAAGACTCCACAAGGGGCAGCAACTCGTACTGTGTTCTATGGCAATGCTAGAAGGAGGACAGGGCTGCAGCTAGTCTATTCAGGAAAATTCTGTGCCACTGGAAAAGGGAACCCTTTAGGCAGATACAGGTCAAAAGGAATATGGCTTATGGACAGGTAGTGCTGGGTCCAGAGTAAAATAAATCCATACTATACTTAGGCACAGGGTCCAGTAAGTGGGATGCAGGCCGGCTCTATGTCCCCTCACCCACTCAATCTAGTCTTTTCCCATAAAAGTGCACCACTGTGCAGTGTCCCTGCTAAAAGACTACAAAAGGATTGCTTTAGAGAGACCTTAGGTGTTGGCAGCCCCTGCCTCAGCAAAAATACCTATTCCTCCACTTGCTATGGAAACTTCTATAGAGATCTAGGAAACTTCAAGGAAGCACTGATTTTGAAACTTACCAGTAACTCTGATATATCAGCAAGCACCATGATGACCCAGCAAGTAGAAGCCCTTTTCCTAATTCTACTTTGTGATCTCCCAGATATTGAGATGATTCTACAGGAAGCAGGGACCCCCGTACTAATGGACAGGTATTTCTTTTTAGTCTGATAAGTGAAGTCAGAGCCTGTTTAATTTGATTTAAAGGAAATAAGAACCAGGATGTTTCTTGTACACTTGAATTTATTTTCTATACTTGTCATACCTGAATTAGAGTTCCCTTTAAAAATAAACCTGCTTTTCATGTAATACTGGTTTGGTGGTATTGAATTTCTTTAGCACCAAACCAGTATTATATGAAATGTTAAGAAGAGGAAGAAGAAGAAGAAAAAAGTGTAAGAAATATGAACAATAAAATGGCAATAAATACATATTTATCAACAATTGAATCTAAAAATCAAAATAAATGAACAAGGATTCTAATTAACAAAATAAACTGCTGAATAAAATAGAACCAGAGGCATAGAAACATGAAACAGACTGAGGAATCTCAGAGAGAAAGGCTGGGAGTACTTGGGAAGAGATTAAATAAAGATCTTATATGCATGTTTGCATTACCTATGGACACTGACAATATGGTGGTGAAGGAGGTGGTGAAGGCAGTGGTGAAGGCATGGGGCAGGGCGGGAACTAGATGAAGGGGCCAGTGGAATTGGGGGTGCAGGGAAGGGAAGAACTCTGTAATACCCTCAACAATAAAACTTTAAGAAATAAATTTTTAATAAATGAAACTATACAACTCAACTTGCAATGTGACAGTGAAATTACTCTTGCATAGGTATGCATAAATAGGGTATTTTTTTCATTTAGTCCACATGAATATTAGAATATAATCTTAAATGTAATCCTGTATGGAACTGGAGAGCCTCAGGCTAAGTGAAATAAGCCAGTCAATGAAGGAGAAATACCACATTATATCACTCATTTATGGATAATAAAGAACATTATAAACTGATGAACAAAAGGATAGATACAGAGGCAGTAAAGCATCAAACAGACTGTCAAATTACAGCAGGAATGTTAGGGGGAGGTGGGTTAAATAAGAGATCAACCAAAGGACTTGTATGCATGCATATAAGCATAACCAATGAACACAAGACACTGGGGGGTTGGGGTATGCCTGGGAGGGAGGGGGAGCAATGGGAAGATATGTATACATGTAACACAATTTTAAAAAAATGTAATCCTGTACAATTTTATATGATACTAGAGGCCCAGTGCATGAAATTCATGCATGGGTAGGGTCCCTAGGTCTGGTTGGTGATAGGTTCCCCGTCCTCTCACCACCTCCTACCCTCACCACCCACATGCTACCACCTCCTTGTCCCCCCCCCTCCTCTTGCCTCCGCCTTCCCTTGCTCCCTCAGTGCCCCTCCACTGCTGCTGATCACCCGCCATGTTCAGCCACCCGCTGGTGGTCAGTGCATGTTGTAGTGAGTAATCGAACAATCAGTCTCCCAGTCAAACGCCCAAGGGGACACTTTGCATATTAGCCTTTTATATAGAGAGATGGTACCTAGAGGCTGTAATTTTCATCATATAAAACACGGGGAGTTTAAGATTACAGTGAATAGCCGAAACCAGTTTGGCTCAGTGAATAGAGCATCAGCCTGCGGACTGAAGGGTTCCGGGTTCAATTCTGGTCGAGGGCATGTACCTTGGTTGCGGACACATCTCCAGTGGGGGATGTGCAGGAGGCAGCTGATCGATGTTTCTCTCTCTCATCGATGTTCCTAACTCTCTATCCTTCTCCCTTCCTCTCTGTAAAAAATCAATTATATATATATAATATATTATATATATAATATATTATATATATAATATATATTATATATATTATATATATATTATATATATTATATA
>JAAGEH010000018.1:58333663-58368346 GCA_011751065.1 Lasiurus cinereus
ATGTATATATATATATAAAGATTACAGTGAATAAAGATCTGACATTTCCAAGTACTCATGTATTCATGTGGGTATTTAGGCAGATTACTTGTCAATATGTTTTGTCCTATTGCTTTTTAGATTTTCTTTTTACCTGAGAAGCAGAAATATCGGAAGTGTAATTGCTGTCATAATAACACATACTCTGAACTATGTGCAAGTGTCTGCAACTGAAATGTTTATTTTTCAACACACACAGTAGTGGTTTGTTTTCATGACACTAAAGAATGGTACTTGAATAATATATAGTCTGATTTTTGAGACAGCCAAATTAATGATTGAAACTGAAAATTAATTTTATAAGTTATTGTGTGGCACTACTACGGCAGTCAGAAACATCCAAAAACACATACAAAAAATTAAGTTAATGTTCTTCTCATTTAACCTAGAATAAGTATGATTTTATGATAACTTTTCCATGTAAATAAAAGTCTAAAAGATAAACAGATATTTAAAATTTGCAATATCTTTTTCTTATGAATTTTTAATAGAAACCACTATGAGAAGAATTATTTCATCATATTATAGTGAATAAAATCATTATAGAAGGTAAGAATGACAAAAAAAATGATACCTCAATTATTCTGTAGGTTTTTAGGCACCTTTCCTTTGAAGAGTTCAAAATCTTTCAAAATGGATTATTTTAACATATTCCATTTTTCTAGGATAATAAGAAGGCAAATAGAACTATCCCCAATGCATAAACAAGGAAATGAGCACAAAATTTTAATCCTTCAAGAACAAAGTCAGCCATTAAATTATTCATACACATGTATATTTTAATGCCTTCATGCTTTTCTTTTAATCTTAAGATTTTTTTCTTATTTCTCTCTTTCAAAATGCTGCTTATACTATAAGAACAAACTGAAATATTACCTCTTCCATCAAGCCGTCCCTGATTCTTAGGCAGAAAACACTGACGACGCTATTATTCGCCAATTCCATTTGCTTTGATTACTGAATATTATCCCTTGGATTTTGAAGAGTTTTCTTAAATTATTCCTAAATACAAGTCAAACATAAATAGCAAGTAACACCAGAATTGTTAGCCATGGTTATGTGTGTGAGTTGTACTGTGCAAAACTTTTAACTTTATATTTTCAAGTTTTTCTGTAAAGACCGAGTAATTTATGATTAAGAATAAAACAAAACAAGACAAATTGGGGGAAAGGACATACATATTAAGTTTTACCATCTATCACTTTAAATCCCAGTGATGAAAAAGCGATGTTCCAGGAGTAGGATATAGAAGAGACATCTGAGGAAAAAGGCCTTTGGATGGAGGAGGAATGAGAAATAACCCGTGCTAAAATTTTACCTTCTTCACATATAATATCTAGGCAGCTCTGGAGATG
Organism: Lasiurus cinereus; assembly: GCA_011751065.1. NCBI lineage: Eukaryota > Metazoa > Chordata > Mammalia > Chiroptera > Vespertilionidae > Lasiurus > Lasiurus cinereus. Next base: position 58,335,058 of record JAAGEH010000018.1, read on the forward strand.
TCAATTTTGACCCTGGGAATAGCTGTGTCAGTTTCAAGAAAATGTAAGACAATGGGCTGAATAGATAGATGGCCACTGAGAAAACTGTATCTTTCTTAAATGGATGGGGAGGAAGGGAATAACTTAGAGCCTTCTTGGAAGAAGTAGGACAACTTGGGAGAAGTGGTGAGTTCACTTCTAATAGCTGGAGTCCAGCTGAAAGTTTCTGCTTTCAAATGTCAAGTTGCATCTGAGGAAAGACAACAATGTCTGTTCACGTGTCCTGATTAGGGGAAAAGCCCACTGCTAAACAAAGAGGTCCTGAGATACAGCAGCTTACAGAAAAGGAAGTTTCTCTCTCATTAATAGTCCACAGGTGTGTGGTCTGGTCTGGTCTGGTGAGCAGCTCCAGGCACTCATTTAGACACCTCTTTTTTCCCATAGAGTGTCTTTGCCATAGGAAAGGGAGGTTCAAAAGCTGCAGGCTTGTGAACCCCATCTGGCCTACCACATGCTTTTATAAATATTCTATTGGAATACAGCATGCCCATTTGTTTATGTGTCATCTTTGGGTGCTTTCACACTGTAAAGTCAAGATTGTATAGTCATGAAGCTGAAAATATTTACTATTTGATTTTTTACAGAAAACGTTTGCCCACCTCTGCTCTGTATTGACCTTGTTGTGTGGTGGAAGCTGGATTGTGGGCATATTGAAGTTCCATCTGTGGAAGGAAAAGAGCACACATTCATATTTCATAGCCCCTTCCATGTCACTTCTCTCACATTCTCCCATGAGGATTCAATAACAAGCTCTCACATAGTAGAGAGGAGGCTGGGAAATGAGTCTGTGGCTGAACAACCATGTGCCCAGATACAATTTCATCCCAATGAAACAAAAGTAGAATGAATTTTGGAGGACAGCTGACAGCCTCCACCACTTGGTGTGCTTGTTTTGTCCATCTCCTCCTCTTTGATCATTTAAAATAGCATAAATTCATATGTGTATCATGTCATAGTTGAATGCTCACAATTTTACCCATACAAGAAATATATTTGTGCTACAACCAAGCCAATATACTTTATAGTACTGTGTGTCAGATAGACAGTTGAGGTACAATTTGATGAAAGGTCTAAGATCTTACAGTGAGTGTCAAGCCAGCCTACAGAAGGATTGTTTTTATTAAAACAATGATATGAGCAAGCTGGTCAAGATGGTATGTGGCTCATCTCAAACAGCATCATAGTGCTAAACAGCGGCCTAGGGAATATAACATGACAAATTCTGGTGGAAACTAATGCCTTCAAAAATTGCCATCCAAAACTCTGTTTTGTGAAAGACCTCCTCACACAAAAAAAAAACTTTAAGACCCATTTATAAAGCATTGACCACATACAAAATATTCTGTAAGCCTCCAAATAGGTTGCAGTTAAAAAAAAAACAACAATATATATATATGAAAAGACCTAATGAATAGTCACAGTTTCAATAGGAGGCTTCATAGTCCATTTGCTCTACTACTATATCAGATTAAAAGTAGAAAAGGCATCTAAGCTAATCTTTCTGCGAAGATGATTCCCTGTAGCAACTTTTACTAGCTTCCTGGATTCAGTTTTAAATGTCTGGAGCAATGTGCTCTTCTTGTCTCTCTCCTGAAGGCAATTCAAAGTCCTATGGGAGATTTTCCTAACACCTATGGTGTAAAAAGTAATAGAGCAAGGAATAAAGAGATAGAGGCTATGGCTCCTTCACTCTCTCAATCATGTCAATTTGCATGAGCTCATTCTATATATTCATTAAATTGTGTATTTTTTCCTACAAGATACAAAGCCACTGCTGTGGGAGAAATAAATATGTCAGAGGCCAAGCCCAGCCCTCTAAGAATTTATAACCAAATATAGAAGCAACTGCAAGAGGAAGGACAAATGCTTAAGTAGGTGGGATCACATCAGTTGTGAGTGATGGTAGAGAAGGCGACATGCAAACTGGTTTGGAAGATTGGTGAGATTGGGATCTAGAAAGGCAAAGATGGAGAGAAAAGCATCCCAAGTGGAAAAAAGGCATAATAAGTAAAGAGTTGAGGTAGCAAAGGAGATAATGAAGGAATGACTGGTGGTCAGTTATAGCTAGAATATCTGTCATTCACAAGGGAATAGTGAGATATTTATTAGGAAAGATAGGATATGACTGTCAAACTAATGAGTCTGATGTTATTCAGTCAGCAAAGTGAAGGTTTGTGATTTGGGTGGGGGGTGATTTGATTAGTGAAAGACATTAAAAAAGATTATTCACATGGTGGTTTTGAAGAATAATTGTGGGTAGGGAGACTAATTAGAAACTAGTTAGAAAGCCAGGACAAAAGGACAGATGTGCAAGAGATTATTAATAAGGAACAAGTTCAAGAAATTATTTCCCTGTGTTGAATATGATGCAATTGCTTAAAGATGCCACAACCTAAAAATGATGAAGCAAAAAATATAACACAGCAGTGTATCAGAGTTCTAGTTGTTCCCCATACTTTCCAACACTCAATATGTCAATCTTTTTTTAATTTTAACATTCTAGTACATTTGTAGCAGTATCTTGTTATGATTTTAATTGATACTTTCCTAATGATTAATGATCTATTCATGTCCTTTTTTCATGTCCTTTGTGGCTATTGTATGTTTTTTGTGAAGTGTCTGCTCAGATCTTTTCCCCACGTTTTTTCCTATCACTTGTCTTATTTTTTAGTTGTGGAGTTCCTTACATATCCTGGCTGCAAGTTTTCCCAGATATAAGTATGGCAGATATTGTCTTCTGATTTACAGCTTACTTTTTCAAGTTTCTCGGTGGTGTCTTTAGAAGTGTAAACATTTTTAATTTTAATAAAGTCTAATGTATCAATTTTTATGGATGGGGTTATGTTTTATCTACAAAGTCTTTGCCTGTCCTCAAATGTTGAAATTTTTTCTGTTTTCTTCTAGAAGTTTTATGCTTAGATTTTATTCATATCTAACATCTGCTTTGAATTTATTTTTGTGTACAGTATGAGTTAGGGGTCAAGCCTAAGTTTTTTTCTTTTTGAATACCCAGGTATCTCAACACTATCTATTGGCAATATTATCCTTTCCTGAATAGAATACTTTGGCACTTTGTGAAAAATCATTTGACTATATACATTGGTCTATTTCTGAATTCTGTTCCATTCTACTGACCTAGCTGTTTACAGTCGCGGTCATGTATTTTTCAAGTAAGGTTTAAAATCAGGAAGTAAGTCCTCCAAATTTATTTTTAATTTTAAAGGGTTATTTTTGAAATTCTAAAATTTTCACATTTCATATGTCTATTATAATTCATTTGACAACCTCTACAAAGAAGTTCTGGGACTTCCATTGAGCTTTCATTGAATCCACAGATCAATCTGGGGAGAATAAACATCATAGCAATATGAGTTTTCTAATTTAAGAATATGGTAGTGTTACTTTTTATTTTTTTAATTTCTCTTAACAATATTTTCTAGTTTTCAATGTACAGATATTACACATATTATGTTAAATTTATTCCTAATTATTTCAGAGAGACAGCCTGTCTTAGAAGTTGACTACTGCAGAAAGCAATCTCATCTATTATTTATTAGTGTTACTAGTTTAATTTTTAGAATAACAATTTGTTCAAATTGGTAGTAGTGGAAGAGAGGTGGTAATGGGGGAGGAATAATTCCCAAATCAAACCATTCCAGTTATAATTCCAAGAAAACATCTCCTAATGAAATGGCGCTGTACCCAACTTGCAGAAATATCAATGCATTACATTCTAGGGAGACTGTAAACGTGGACAAGTCTTCCTGGTGTCAATAATGAAGTTACTTAGCAAGATATTAGGTAAAGTTGAAAGCAGCTTTTTTATGACTTCACCCAGTCTACAGATCTACATATAGTTTCTATAAAAAATTATCGGATTTATCACATTAATGGGCACTTTGAAAATTTTATCTAGGGCAGGATATTTCTTTTATTAGAATTCCCATACTATAGTCTAAATCACATTTGTGTAATTACAGAGCACATGTAGGAGGCCTAAAAATCAAAAGCAGAGAGAAATGTTTATAAGCACACTTTTACCTAGATGGACAAAATTCTCTTAAAAACACTTTTGAGAAACCTAACTACCTTACTGGTCATTTTGCTTTTCACATAAAAATATTGAGATAAAGAAGAAACTAACTTTCTGAACCATTAAATATTACATTCATTCTCTCTCTAAAGTCCCTGATGGGTAGTTTATAGATTTTTCTTTATTTAACAGAGTAGATTATTCAAGATTCCCCAAATAACTATATTATAAATATAATAATAACATTAACTTACACAGTATTTCTTCTATTTGTGATACCAATTTTTTCTCATAATCATCAAGTTAGATAAAGAAAAATTAGATGTTATTATTATCTAGCCAGAAAACAAACTCTAAAGAAAAATCAAAGTACAATCTAAGATATATAGAGATCTAGCTCTATGTCTTTTCTTTCTTCCCTTTCTTCCTCCTCTCTTATAAATTTTGAGCTTTAAAAGGAACACTCAGAAACCACAAATATTAAAAAATACCAACAACAATATTTATATTAACTACTCTGTGTCAAGAATAAACATTGCAATTCTTTAACTTTCAGACTGCACATTATATGATTTCTTCCCCTTTACAGACAAGTAAAGTGGAGCTCATGGAATGTACGTAAGCTTTGCCGAGGCCCCATGACTCAATCGCCGAGATGGAGTTCAAATCACAGAACCCAAGTTTTCTCTGTCACACAGGTGCCTCCAAAACTGTAATGTTTATTTAATTAATTTAGATCAAAGGATGACTCTACAAATAAGCTTTAGCATATAGTTAAACAGATCTTTTCACCTGCATCTTGTAGGAAACCGATACCTGCTTAGTACATCATAGAAAGAGCAGGGAACTGAGGGCTGGGAAGTCTAGATTAGATCTAAATCTAAACAGCAAATTGCCACAAAGTAGAAAAAAATCTTTTTAAATGTGTTTTTTGATGAGTTGAATGCAGATGTTGGACTTCATGATTTCTAGAGCTTATTCCAACTGGAGAGTCTACCCCCACCCTATCCCCTCAAATTGACTATTATTATAGGGGAAATATTGTTTTCTTTTTTCATTTTCTATATAAATGACCTTTTCAGGTATCACACTTCCCTGGGTAACCAATGTGGGCTGAACCCTTTAGAAGGTAGATCAAAAATGAGTATGCATCAGTATTTCTGGTTTCCCATATACATGAGACTCAGGGGAGCCCACATTGGTGACTCTGCAGAGGCTTGGAGTCTAAATGATATGGCTGAATTGGTAGGAACTTCAAGGCTGGCTGTCAGTTCCATCATGGGCACCATCAGGTTTAAGTCAAATAGCAAGATGAACTTCAGCAGTTGCCAATTCAGGAGCAGCCTAGCCGGCCAATCCACAGTTGTGCCCAGAGAACATCCACTGCCACAAATGTTCCATGAAGCCACCTCAATATGTTCGTGAAATCACATTGGTCAAAAAAAGAAAGCAGAGGATAAAAGCTGAATGGCTAGTAATTTTCCAAAAGAAATAGGCTTGTTCCAAAGAGGCTGTTAGTACAACCCTGATTCACATTTCAAATAGTCTAGATGTTTAAACCAAAAGGGGAAATATAGACATGAAGTGATAGGAGTAAATAGTTCTCATTGGCAACTCCAAGATGTTGCTACCCATCAGCAAGGTGGAACTCATGAGGAAGATAAGATGAACTGTATGGTGTCAGATGGGTACTAGTTTTATTGGGGTGATCACTTAGTAAATTATATAAATGTCTAATCACTAAATTGTACCCCTGAAACTAATACAATATTGTATGTCAACCATAATTGAAAAAAAGAAACCCAAGAAATTTTTCTTATTTTAAAAATTATCTTAAAATAGAGTCTTAAACCAGTTTAAAAAAAAAAAAGAAATGGTGCTATATTTTCTTTACACATCTGAGGTTAGTGTGAGTAGTTTTGTGAACTTGCCCTATGAGATGTATCTGTAAACAAATTGCTATGTGAGATGTCTGAACTTACTATACTTTTATAATTTTAGTTCCTTACAGTAGCTAAAGTAGAACAAACAAAATAAGGAATCACCCTATTCAGAAAGCCTATTTTAGTTCAAATATTTTTCTGAGTATATAGCACAGCTTCTCTTAGAAATGTTCATAAAGAATGGAGGTGAAAGGAATTTGGATGACCACTTACATCCATCTATGAAAATTTCCGTAGGGTTCCCATTTAATGAAACCTTAAAGTGAGTTTTTAGTTTCAATTTGGTTGTCAATATGAAGGAAAATGAAAAGCTCACATCAAAGTAGTACAACCTGAAAATTAAACATCAAGGGAAAAAGCTATTTATTAAAGGGAAGCCTTTACTGTCAATCAGAATTTTGCTCTTACGTGTAAAACCAGAGGAAAAAGTAGTTCTCTATAAACTGCCAAGGGAACTACCTTTACTCTGCCAAATGCTTCAGGTGCTTCTCTTATAGAGACCCTCTGTCTCCTGCTTGTACCTGTTTATTTCCAAGCCCATCACTCAAGCAGACACAGAAGCAGGTACTTGGTTGATCCACTGAGTATAGCTTAAAATTACTTCATTTTATTTAAAATTTCAAACCAAGCATGAAAAGTAGGTCTATGCACTTACTTCCCTCTTTATAACCTCAAAATTGAAACTTCTGTTAAATAGGTTTAAAACCCATTAATCGCATTTGTTGCTAAGTGGCCCAAGAAATCAGGAAGAAACTATGATATGAGTTTGTCAATCAAAGTATTAAATACAATGAATTGTTTCTATATAAATTTTGTACTGTCATACAAAATAATTCATTATGAAGGCTCTTTGCCTGGAAGAAGATATCTTATTTCAGATATGTCCTTTTCAAGAAATCACTGCTAAACATTTTAAAATTCAATTGGGGAAGAATTGACATCTTAACCATGAGTTTTCTAGTTCAAGAATATATCTTTCATGTCTCCTAAAATTTCTTGAAACAACTTTTTGTAGTTTTCAATGTATATATTTGCATATATTATGTTAAATTTATCCCTAAACATTAACTGTTTATTGTTTATCACATACTGGCCCCCTTGCTAAACACCCAAGATATACTATGGTGTCTTGTGAAGGCTACATTCTCTCTGAAGGCAGAAGAAAAATAGGAGTATTTTACAATAGATAAAGGTCTATGGAGGCAATGGGGGTGCAAAAGAAGGGGCAGATCATAGACAGATTTGAGTAGAATAAACAGAATTTGTTGCCAAACTGGATGTGTTGACAAATGAAAATTCAGAGATAGCTCCCTGGTTTCCAGTTTGAGGATCAAGTGATGCCATTGGATGAGATTAGAAATGTCAGAGGGAGAGCAATATAATCAGCTCCACATTACTTCAGAAGGAGGTCTAAAACTACTTGTGAACAGAAAAGTACAGTCAGAGATAGCCATATTCAAGTCCATTTTTAGAGCCTCAGTGGGTATTTTTTCCCAAATGAAAATGTTTATACCTGTTTCTGAACCTGCTAAACATAAACACTAGCTGGTGGAAAATACATTAAATAGTGAGAAAGCCTCTTTCATGGAGAGGACTTTAGCCTTCGATTAATATTTACAGCTTAGGTAAGCCGATGCTTTGGAATTCGTTTTAATTATTAAAGGGTGGTCATGAGTTAAGAGAGGCCCCAGAGCAAACACACTGAATAGAGAGCCAGGGAGCACGGAATGTCTCTATAGAATTCCCTCTGCCTTCAGAGAGAATGTAGCTTCACAAGACACCATTGGCTACACCTCAAGCTCTTGCATCTGCAGCATTTGAGGGAGAAAAGTCATGTCACCTCTCTTCATTATCTACAACATTAGTACCTACACTCACTGCCAACTCTAAAAGTCTATAATTTCCCTTCCCATTTCTGAACATTGAAACAGAGAAAATGAGAGGAAACTGGCTGAAATGAATGCTAGAGAAACTGAAAATGTTCAACCTCTATTTGTCAATGAGAATTTATTTCATATCTTACGCATGTGCCTGACATTCTGAAAGGATAAACAGTTGAACAAGACAATAGCCCGAGATCTCTCACCCCATTTTCATTTAGTATGAAGACACCTACAATTCAGAATTTTGAAAGATATGAATATTTATTTAGCACAATATTATTCATCTTCCTAATTATGAATTGCAAAAAAAATCCACAAAAACAATGGCAAGTGGACCACCATGTTCATAGTATTAATTTTATACACATTTTTAAATAGTGTTAACTGTTGAATGGATTTCCACTAGGATGTGAAATAAATGTGTAGTGGAAGGTTTGAAGTTAAAATTGCCTTTCGGTAAGAATTAATACTGATGGTGTCCTAAAATAAACTAATCCTGATCCTGATCAAAAGGCTTCAGCTCTTTCTTGGCAAAGGGAAACCAGTTTAAAAAATTAAGAAGTGATGAAGAGCTGTTTTGTAAATTCACTATATTCACAGCGAGGGAAATTTTCTGTCCTGTCAATATCAATATGTCTAATATAAAATCATCAATTCCATACATGATAGTTTTTTTTTAGTGAAAACTATGTTAAAGTCTTAAATAAAACTTAAGATGTTTGTTTTGTCCTATAAACCTGACATGCATACATTAGAAGATTAGATTGACATCATTGAGACAAATGCAACACAGTTGTTCCCAAAGATCTTAATTTTGTCTAGAATACTAGCAGCCATTATATAGGAGTGCCTTCAGTATGGCCCTGGCATCTCACCTACACTCTAATCCTTCCAAGAAACTCACAAAGTAGATGTATTGCTGATGAGAGACTAGAGACCCAGAGAATTTATGTGACTTGCCCACAGCCACTCAGCCAGCTATAAATGATGATGTTGCCATATGGACCGAAGTCTATCTGGTCTCCAAGCCAGCTCTCCCCATTTAATAAAGTGCCTCTGTCCTTACTTTTTTACTACTTCAGGGCTTTTTCTTGAACTCCTCTCTCTGACAACCGTTAAACCATTTATTCAAAGATCTCAGACAACCTCAACACTCGAAAATAAGCTATCAGATCTCATTGGGTTCAAGTCACCTACCACTTCTATGTTTATTCCTTCTTTCTCTAACCTCTTCCCTTTCTAAAGCTGAGAGTAGATAAAAACAACCTATTTCAATCATAGAAAAAAAGTGTTATTCATCATTTGAAAAGATTAGTGTATTCCTTGGTAGTGTTGGACAATACACTAAAGTTATAAAAATAGTAGTATTATAACAAAATCAATAAACCCAGTCTTCCTGAGTATTTAAGTCAAATCCTTACTGGTTCTCTAATCTCTCTCATTAGTAATCTATTTTAAAATGCTCTTCCAATTAATCCTAGGTATTCATAGGGGTAATGCCCAAGGCAGGATAATCCTTACATATTCCCTGTATCAGTCTAACTCCTTATTCTATCACAATCCCCAAAGCTTAATATCACCCACAGGCCAACCTGCTCATCATTGCTTTCATCCAGGCTGGGATTTCCATCCATTCCTGAAACACCAGCTTGCCTACTTTGCATTCACTTGAGGCTTAGCATGAGGAACATGTTATAAATTTTTTCTCTAAACTCTTCCATATTTAATTTTTGCTTCCTTGAAGAAATGCAGACTCAGTCCTGAATTTTTCACTATACTGAGAATCTCCATTATTTTAAGATTATACATTGCCCTCAGACATTCAACCTGTGGGGAAAACAAAACTTCTCTATATCCTATTACTGGAATGTGTCCACTCTTCCCTTATGGCAAGAAGTGCTAAACAATTCATCTCAAAGGCTACAGTTAAAATCATGCTCACCCATTTGGTGCGCACTCTATCCACCCTCTCCCTCCCTCCTTCCTTCTCTTTCTCCCTTCCTCTTTCATCCCTCCCTCCTTCCCTTCCTCCCTCATCCTTTCCTCCCTCTCTCTCTCAGTTATATACAATGTGATTTCATTTTCTTACCACAGTTTAATCTTAGTTCTCGCATCCTCTTTCCTGCCAGCACAGATCAATGCAACCAAGCTCAAATGTTGTTTGTCCTCATCTTCATCCACATTGTCCTTTGGTATCAGAGTAACCTTCTCACTTTCACCTCATAACTGCATTTTTCTTAATCAAAAAATTGACTTTTTAAAAAGAGTAAAAAATATTCCATCTCTATTAGTTATTAATTTTCATTCATCTGTATTTAATATACTTTTGATATTTTGCATCAAAGTAAAAAAGAGAGAACAATAAACATCCAAGTATTTACACATCTGATCTGCACTCCAAAATTTCACAACACAGATGACTTTATGTGTAAAAGGAAGTAATGTTGATCTCATGTGATAATCACAAAATATTCAATTGTCTAATCATTTAAAAAATAGCAATCACTTGTTCCAGACCTTTAAAAATGTTTTAATCATGCAAAATCAACATAACATACTCTAACATAATGCTAAAATGTTAACTAAAATGAAGTTAAGCCTTTATTTGTTTTACAGTATTTGTATTTGGCAATAGTTATTAAAATAATTTCTCTAAAGGAACTCTAAAGTATATTAGCTCAGAAACAATATTTCAAGACCCTGCAGGAAGCAACAGAAACTATTGCTCTGATACATTTTTTGTCATGACACTGCCATACAGTTACAGAATTATAAAAGAAGTGTTTCACAGTACCATACAGATCTAGAAACTGGTTACATCTCCTACCACATACACAGGATATTGGTACTAACAGACATGCACAGCATTCTGTAATTCATACCACAGCAGCACACAGAGAACAGAGAAGGCCTGGTGGCTGCTGGAGACTCAGAACCTATGTGGGAAGCAAAACACATCTTTTTAAGAACGATATCCATTTTCCAGAAATACCTCAAATACAAAGGCCACAATAGTTTCCAAATTAAAATAGTGACTAGATCCAATCAGTCAACTATCTTCTCAGTTAATACTGAAGAAGAACAGTATTATCTTCCTTAGGAAATGGATAACTGCCCTTTTTGTAAAAAGGAAAATAAATATGGCTGTCGAAGTAGCCAGCACTTGGTCTCATTTGCTTCTCTGAATTATAATGCCACATGATTAGTATGCTGTCAACTCTTGATGGTACAGGAGATAGTTACTTCATTAATCAACAACTTATCCCTAAATCCACACTTATCTGCAGCTAGTTCCTCAATTTAATTTTTTTGTTGTAAAACCACCAACTATCAATTCACACCAGCAAAAGAATTAAACTTGGTATGTGATCATTTGATTAATTCTATCAGTCTCCTATGGAGTAGGTGGAATTCACGGTCCAAATGAGAGTATTAATGGGATTCTGTTTCCACACCAATCCATCATCTCCTGGCACAAAGAGAGCTGATTCTGAAAGCACGTCCCCACCATAAAGCTCTTGTAGATCATTGCTCATCAGCTTCCAATCATCCTGGCACTTGCATGAACCTATAATTAGTTATATATTTTTGCAATGAGTTTCTTGTTACTGTTTTTAATCTTTTGTTTCAGTTTGTGTTTTTCTTTTTTTCACATGAAACAAAATCTATCAACATATGGAAAAATGCACATTTACCAAAGAGTGCTGCACGTGAACATTTCTTAGGACCAAAATGTATTACTTAAACCACTCCAGTAATGCAAACTGTTCCATGAACTCCACTGTAATTTAAAAATAAAAATGTGATAAACTTTGTAGCTTATACTTTCATAAGGTTTCTGATTATTTTTTAAAAAGGTCTTTTGGCGCAGCAAGTGAGAATCCATGCCTTTTCCCTTTCACTTCATTTTTAAAATACATGGGATAACTTTATGAAAAGGCATAAACATACACATATATATGTAATACATATATGAAAAAACATATATATACATACATATATATGTGTGTGTATATATGTATATATGAAAGAACAATCTAAAATAATTTCTAATTGAAAAACTAGGGAAATGTCTATATGGAATTGGTATTACAATATGTTTCCCAAGATAGGTATAAGGATACTGTTATAATTTACATAGCACGTGTCCAATTGCTCACAATTTTCTGAACTATAAAATGGTGGCAAATAAATAACATATTTTATGAAAATGTATGATTATAGTAGTGTATGGAGTCCACAGTGGCCCACCTTTCTCAGAAGTCAGAAGTCATGAGGCCCCACCACCTCATTGTGCAGAGTTGGCTCTAGGACCCGTCATGCCATTGAAAAGGCTGCAGGCAGTGCTGGCTCCACTTCAACAAGATGCCCACTCCGGTTCTCAGTCACCTCTCCTCTCTGAACTCTACTTCCGGACAGAGTTTGGAGCATAAAACAAGACGATTAATTGTATCCTCTACAGAGAAGCTTCATTTCAGGAAGACAAACTTATTAAGAAGTTCTTTCCCACAAATAACTAAAACAGTAAGTTTTTCAACAGATCGGGCAAACAGTAGATAACAAAACATTCTCTCTATTCTAGGGGAAAGGCAGCAACAGTGCTTTGTAAGCGTTTCTAATAAGACTATGGCATAAAAGTTTAAAAATTAATTTCAGGTTCCTCCAACAACCTACTGGAAGTAAACTTGAAATAATTTCTCTAATAGAATTCAGTGATTTGCATCCATCTGCATCTAAGAACAGGAAGATTTTTTAATGTTATAAATCTTTACTATAATGACATATACCTTATAACTTTACCATATTTCAAAGTATTTTCACATATATCATCTCCTTAAAGATATAAAAGCACAAAATATTATAAATGCACTGGACTAATCAAGCAGTGTAACATCGATTTGTATAAAATGCAAGTGAATATTTTATCAATAGCCAATATTTAGTATCCTTACAGAAATTACTTGTAGCAACTGAGAGATATTTAAAATGAAAAGTATAATATGTAACAAAATTAAGCAAAACTATAAATAAATGAAGTAATATAGTTAAGCCATTTTACTATAAACACCTTTTTTCAACTATAACATGGTGTTGAACATTGTGGCGAGTACAGTTCCTTGTGAACTGATGCTACTTTACAAATGGAAATTTCTCCAAAATGAAAAAGCACCAAAGTAAAGTCATTAAAATAATTGATATTCGTGGAATGTTCCTTATGGCAAAATCTTACAATGGAGTAAAATTTAAACTTGTGAATGAAAACCATTTGCATTAGTTAAGGCACATCTGGGCATCTCCAGACATTCACTTGTATAACTATATTGACTTCATAATAAGAGGTTTCTAAAAACAGTCTGTCCCTGAACACAATCTGCTGGGTAGGCTGGAAAACTAGAACAGGGAAGGAAGCATGGTAGTACTTGCTGTCACTCCAGAGATTACCCACACACATCTGTTCCTGTAATAAACACTACAGAATTCTAAGTTGAAAGAAGTCAATATACAGTATGTTCACTCCTAACTTTCTCGATCATACATTATCCCACGCCATCATTCTCTATAAATACACTTACACTTGAAATGATTCTAGCAGGTCTAACTCTTGCCTGCCTAGTATTTAACATTTACACCCCAAAAAGAGAAAGGGGATGTTCTAAGTGGGAAACATAATAGAAACCTTCAAAATTATTCCTCTAACAAAAGATCCCTATTCACCCCAACAGACATGGAAGGCCCACTGATGCCAACCCCAATCCAACAGGATCAAGGATGCCCTCGTTCTCAGGTTAGAAGAGCCTCAACTCTAAAAGACAAAAAAAAATTCTTGATTTGGTTACTCAGTAGATTATAAACCCAGCCATGGCTCTTCTACAAACTTCAGAAATTTAACTTTAAATAATTAACAAAATATTCTCTATCCATCAGTCCAACCTACTTTTAACCACTTCATGTGGAAGTTTACTTACTAAAATGATTTTTGAAGAGTAACTCACATGTAACACTAGACTGTTTTTTTTCTTTTTCACCAGGTAATACTTTCATTCAGGTTGAGGTATAAAAGCTAAAAGCAAAGTTGGTTACTGTACCAGTATATCACAAAATAGGAAACTTAATGACTGTGACAGGTGCTACATATGTCATTTTCATATTTTTAATACTAAGCAAAAAATCTTAGAACTTCTTTAATAACTCTGAGTTGTAGGTTTTATTTTTTCCTTAAAGCTGCAAATAAGTAGCCTGAAAAACTAAATTTAAAATAAAACTATACAAAGTATATTTTGAACTGAGAACTAGACCTGATTTAGATAAAGCAGACATAGTTTCACTTTTATTGTTATTCTTTTGAATTTCTTATGAGATCAAGCATAAAAATATATAAGGGCACAATGTTCTTAATGTTATAAACTTTTACTGTAATGACATATACCTTATAACTTTATCATTTACAATATTTCAAAGTATTTTCACATATATCATCTCCTTAGAGATATAAAAGCACAAAATATTATAAATGCACTGAACTAATCAAGCAGTATAACATCGATTTGCCATGAAATGCAAGTTAGTATTTTATCAATAGCCAAAATTTAGTATCCTTACAGTCCAAGGTACAACAATAAAATCTATATATTTGTAAAAATTCAATGTTTCTAGCTATTTAGCCATGCTTCATTGCATTTTTATAACAGCTTCTTAGTAAATTTCTGTAAGCACATGGTACTTTTTAAAGATACAAAACATCAGTCAAACCCAAAGTGTTGTTTCATATGTAAGACAAACATAAATACGTATCTATAGATCTTTTTTAAAAATTATAAAATGTAAAACTATTATTCTTAATAGAAAATAAGTCTAGACACTCATAATTTTTATCTGCAAAATAAATATCCTCTCTGTTACTCTCCAACTAATAACTCATAAGTTATAGATTAAATGTAGGAATCATACTGTTACATGTGAATATGCATTTAAAATAAAACATGGTGGGAAAGGGCCACTGTTTTCAATGGAAGTTAGGCAGTTTCTCCTTTGAAACAAGATGTTCTCAAATTAAATGGCACATCCTAAATAAATCCCTAACTAGGAATAATATTCTGAAAGTTGAATTATTGAATAAAAATATTTTTATATCTAAGGGTTCTGACATACTATATACAGTTTCTAAGTAATTTAGATGATACCCATTTATTTTAGTATCTGTCCACTATTTACTATCTTAATATCTAGTCACAAGTTCTTAACATTTTGCACTTAGAAAAAAGTCTAAAGACTTATGTGTGTCAAATTGATAAGGTATTTTTAATTCAATTAATTTATTCCTATAATTCAGCCCAACATGACAAGCTATTCTTACCTGCTAATCCTACAAAATTGATAACTGAACTCTATGGCCATGGTCGGCAAACTGCGGCTCGCAAACCACATGAGGGTCTTTGGCCCCTTGAGTTTTTAGCAAAGGCCAGCTTAGGAGTACCCCAAAGTTAATAACAATGTATCTACCTATATAGATTAAGTTTAAAAAATTTGACTCTCATAAGAAATTTCAATCATTGTACTGTTGATATTTGGCCCTGTTGACTATTGAGTTTGCCGACCACTGCTCTATGGAGATATTGCTTCAATAAATACCACCTTTGCCCTAGCCGGCTTGACTCAGTGGATAGAGTGTCAGCCTGCGGACTGAAGGGTCCCAGGTTTGATTTCAGCCAAGGGCACATGCCTGGGTTGCAGGCTCGAATCCCAGTAAGGGGCGGGCAGGAGGCAGCCAATCAATGATTCTCTCTCATCATTGATGTTTCTATCTCTCTTTCCTTCTCCCTTCCTCTTTAAAATCAATAAAGAAATATATTTAAAAATAAATAAACACCACCTTTGAGGGTTCATGTAAAAAAGAAATTGAAATATAAAAGCAGAATTGTTTACCCAAATCCTAAAAATCACTTCTCAAAATCATAAGAAGCAAAGATTGGCATATTTTGAGGACCAAAAATCATAACTGTTCTATATTTATTAGCATATGGTATATAACATGTTATTAACATTCATATAAACAAACTCAAGATTGAGCAACTGTGATGTTTCATGTAAACTTCAAAGCAATAAAATCATATTTGTAAAGGCATACTGCTGGTGTGTTTATTTTCCAGAAATGCTCTGCTTAAAACCCTCTGATCAATAAATGGAACAGATGATATATGATGTGATTAAAAATGTGACATAATAAACATTCTCTGGGGATTAAAGTGAATAGAACTTTTCTTAAAAGCTGAAGAGACACACAAAAGCCAATTCCTTTCTAAATAAAATAAAATGAAAATTTTTTTCTGTTCATTGCTTTCACTATATCTGTATGCATATTTTGACCTTCTCACCACAGTGTTTATGATTTTTCCTGATATGTAATAATGTTAAAATATTATAAGAAATAACATTTTCTTTTAACCAATATTAACATATTAAGTGCTTACTAAAACTGATTATATGGAATTTCAAATCAGTTCTCAATTTCAAAGTTTGACTAGAGATGCATCAAATTGTAATTCTTTTTAAAAAGATACAGGCCTGGCCGGAGTGGCTCAGTTGGCTGAGCATCTCCTGTGCACCTGAAGGTTGTCGGTTCAATTGCCTGTCAGGGCACATACCTAGGGCTGTGAATTCGATCTCCAGATGTTTTTCTCTCACATTGATGGCTCCCATTCTCTATCCCTCTCCTTGGGTGAGGATTTAGATAGATAGATAGATAGATAGATAGATAGATAGATAGATAGATAGATAGGTAAAAAGATACACTATAACTAAGCAATATTGTTAATTTCGTAATCCTCATAACACTGAGATATTCATGGTTTTAGGGACCATTGCCTTGTTGCCAGTGCAAGAGGCATGCCTTTAAAAAAAATTTCCTTTCTTATTTTTAAATTCCTTTCTCATTTACATTCAGAAACAAAGTACCAGATTTATATGAAACAGCCACAGAAGGCAAAATTCTTTTCTTGGACTTTTGCATCAAAAAAAAAAATGTTTAAGCATTTAATATAAAAAAAACATTTTTATTATTTCAAGCAAAGCAAATCCTTGAAATCATACAGTTGAAAGTCCCACTCTGCTCCATTTAAGTTTCAATATAGGAGTTTATCCAAATGTACACCAGAAACAGAGGTGCTGCCTGACAAGATAGTGGGTGTAGGTGAGTGCAGAGAGGGGAAGAGGAAAAGACAGCAAGACTGGCAAATAGGCTCGGGGAGAGGGGTTATAGCTCCCCAAGAGCATCCATTTCATTTAAAATAAACATGTTGAGGTATTATAATGAAAACAATCCAACTTACTTCCTGATTAAAAATCCAAATTATTTCTATATTCTTCCAACTTAAGAAAAGCACACAGGAATTCATAACACAGGCAAAGGTGTGGCAACATAATGAAATTATCCTCTTGGTTTTCTTCAGGTAGACTGTACCTTCTCAAAATAATTTATTTAATATCCCAAGTACTACATCAGTATTTGCAGATACATGAAAATAATTATAAAATAATTATTGTACACTGAATTTGTAAACTCACATCCTAAAAGTGTTACCGAATACATTCATTTACTGGGTCTTGTCTTAAACATCTTATTAAACTTAATATCCAGAATAAAAAACAACAACAAAACGCTTACAACATAAATCACAAACAGATGGCTAAAATTTGAACTGTGATCTCTGTTCTTTCGGATAAACTGTACAGTGTTTCCGCCTCCTCCCCCTTAAACTGGTTTGTGGGTTTCTGTTAATTCACTGAAACAGTACCTCATCCTGGGAAGCTGTATTTTCAGGACTTCCACAGTCTTTGTTATGATTTTCGCCTTCATCATCTTTTTCAGGAGGAGATACACTCTCTTTTTTCTCTGTGGGATTACTCATTGTTTCTTCTAGTTGAGAATCTGAATTTTCAGCATTCCCATCCTCTAAGTCCCTTGGCCTGGCAGCTTCGCTGCTGGGCTCTGCGCAGGGCCTGTCTGTCCCTTCCTCAGGCTCTTTAGGCGGCACTTTTTTTTCTTCAGCTGCTTTGCTATTTGCAGGAGCAGCTGAGGAGGAAGTTTTGGAGTCCTTAGATTTTTTGTGCATAGAAGTTTGACTGTTAGGACCAGGGACGGGAGGGGCAGGCATTTTTTGGGCTTTGCTTCCTTCTGCGTCTTCTTTCCGAGGCGGTCCCCAGATAAAATTCTCTGAAGGCGTGTAATGTTTCTGGGCGAAACGTAGGAGCTTCCTCCTTTCCCTTCTGTCTCTAATAGTATAAACAAAATACTCCAGCGCGCTCTGTTTAATATTGGGAATGGTATTTTCCACAAGAGCTTCGTGAAGAATAAATTTTACAAGAGGAGATTTAAAACTTTCATATCCAAGCTCACCAAGGCTTTTAAGAATGCGGGTGATTCTTAAATAGTTGTGCTGGGACCTAAAAGAGAAGATTGAATAAAATGAGGAGGGTGAAGAAATCAGGTGGAGGAAAACAGGGAAATAAAAACTACAGGGAAAATGTTTTTTATGGAAATAAGCCTTGTCATGACTTGTAGAGACACCATCAAGAAAAACAAATTAGAAGGTATAAAACCCTTATACCTCAATGCAATGTCAATCATGTGAAACTCAAACATATAATATAAATTCTCCTTATTAAGTTCTTCAAATTTGAAAAATATTTAGATTAAAATTTACTTCCATTCATGTTGAATTGTTGTTTCCTAAATACACTGAGGATAAGTGATCTATTAGAGTATTTATTAGTCACAGGTAACCAGTGTTGAGCCTAAACAATATTAGCTATTAGCTGAGTAGTATGATTTGCAGTATTAACTGGTTAGCAAAATCTACGATATTAGCCAACTTATAAGGAAAGATGCAAAAAAACAAAACAAAACAAAACAAAAAAGCCACTCTATCCTGCTAGAACGATTCTAACAAAAGATGCAACACTGACTAATTTAGCAGAACACGTATAGCTATAAGAAATAATGATAGCTTGCTAAGGCTTGTATCCTCATTTGCTGGACTTCACTGGACTCTTACAACAATTAAGTCAGTTGATAAATATGCAAGCCATGTAGAACTCAATAAATAGGTACTATTTAATAATAATATTGTTATTATTTAAATATCTGATATTAAGAACTACCATATTTGTACCTATCTCAACTTAGTGACTCAATTCTCTTCCATGCTTCATCTCTCTCTCCTCCTCTTTCCCTGTTAAAGAATTTTAAATTTTCCTTCCAATGACATTGATTCCAAAGATGCCCTTTCCCCCAGCTTGTACTATCATCTTTCTCCTGTCCCCATACTAAGGCCATTATCAGATGGAAGCTTCCCAGTTCTATTTTGTCACAATTCATAATCTTCCTCCCCTACTTCACTCAGCCCAATAGTTGCCTTATTGTACATGCCTGGCTGCATCCAAAAAGAATCTTCAGCTACATATATTAATCATGTATTGTCATCAACAGCCCAGATATTTGTTTACACAATATTGCAACACAACTATACCATCACTTACTTTTAACTTCCTGAAATCTATTTTATACCTGAGAAACTTCTTGTTACAAGCATTGCATATGCCTGTCCTGGCTTCCAAACATGCTTGGAGGATTTCACTTAGGAATAACTAGCAAACTTTTTGGGAAGAATGGAAAAGAATGTTAAATTATTTGAAGGAAACAATGGAGTGGTTCCATGGTCTCATAGTTTAATAAAAGAGTTTGGACAAAACAAAAGTCTTAAGGATTTGAGCTAACCAAACACTGGAAAAGAGAAGTCCAGCAGTTTTTATTGTCACCATTCTTATGGTTGTTTACCAAAAAAGTATTATCTTAACATTCAACTCTCTGAAGGCAAAAGGTGTTTCAGGCTATGAATCTGTACTTTTTAATAGGAAGTAAGGGTATTTGGGCATAATATAAATTTGGATAAAGTTAGGACAATGTCCCATTAGTGGTACAATTGACTTAGTTGTTAGGATAATATAGATTCTGTATAATCTAAAAACTAGTGATAAAATTCTTGAGCAACATCTGCCTCATCTGTCTACAATAAAGAGAAGTATGGGAAAGTGAAAGAATATTTTTTTAAATCCTAATGAGTTATATGACACAACAAAATTTACTATATTTGTAAACAGCTCAATTTTATATATCCGGTCCAAGATGAATGGCCAAAGTACTTTCTCTGTATACATTTATATCTACACACTCTCCAATTAAAAATATTTATGTAACAGTAGAAAAGGACAAAAACTTACGTTGAAGAGAATAAAGATCAGGATGATGGAACAAAATTATACAAGAAAAAAATTAGGTATTTCAATATGATTTGAAATAAATACCACAAATAAAGACAAAATGGAAGGAAGAAAAGTAGCTAAAATCTTCCTAATACTGTGAGCAGTCTTTGGGGTTATACAGCTGATAAAGAGAGGCCGGGCTTCTGGTCAGAGGTAAGGACTTCTTTAGGAAGAACAAGCCAGTGAAAAGAGAATACACAAAAGGCAAGAAGTAGGAAACAAGAAATAGAAGTTAGAGGAGATTCCAGAATCTAAAATATGACTCAGTCAGTCACCTAAGGTGATTACAAATAAAATTGGAAATACATCTTAGTGATTGGTTTATATATCTGTGCTGTCATGTTTGAAAATAATTCACCTCTTCTAGCCATGGCCGCTTATTCACTGAACATTACTTCATTTCACTTTCATTCAATATTTTTGTCAGCTGGGCTCCTATAAATAAATATTGAGTTCCCTAAAAAACTCAAGATGTCCTATAGGTTAAAACACAAATAACTTATGACATTTAAGGATAAATCAGAAAAGAAACCAACTGAACAACAACAAAAAATGACATAGAAGTCTTCCTAGAATCCCCTGTAATTTGTTCAAATATAGTCAATATAAATTTTTAGCAACTAAACCTCAAAGGAAAGTTGTTTTCTGGAAAATTTTAAGGCAATTCACTCACAGCTGGAAAAGTTCTATGCAATCCCCAGAGAAAAGAAAAAGAGACAATGGGTGGTAGAAAGTAAGGAAGTGGCATGGGGAAGGAAGTGGGGGGGATACATGGCAGCCAGTTCAGACTCCCCTCCCCTGACTCACCCCAGGAAATCTTTTAACTAAAACCTTCAGAAGGTCTCTGTTTCCAGCTATCAATTAGAGGTCTGACAATATAACCCCAGGAGGATTTAAGCTGACAAACATATGTTGTTCATTATTTATTCATTCAAAAACATTTGCAAGACAAGATTACTATCCCAACCAAACACAAATTGGAGGCAGAGATTCTCTAAAACAATAAACATGAGTACATGAAAGATGAGATGCTACTCGTCCTCCCCAAAGATTTACTTCTGCCATCCTTCGTGTCAATAGGCTACTTCCATACAGCTTTCTTTGACAGTATGACATAAAAAGAGTTGGGTATTTGAATTCAAAAGCTGGTCTGAAATGCATTTTATTCCCTGTTCTATATTCTAAAACAAATAAAACACAACAAAATTCTCTCTCCCTCCCTCTCTTCCTCTTCTCTAAAATAAATAAAGAAAAGCTTAAACATTAATACTTATTTCACTAAAGTGAGATGAATGTTCTAGAAAGATATAATTTTAGTTAATTGATGCATAAAATTCTGATTTGTTTAGACAAAAAATATTTCTTACGTAAGTTTATTTTTTCTCTTAGTACCTGTCTAGATCAGTTAATTATAACATGCTAAACAAATGCTTTCAAGCTGTTGGTTTTGTAGTCTAGCACTCATAAGCAACCTTATATATAAAAAGGAAAAATAAGGCAGTTTGCATGTAAAGAAAATATTAAGAAAAATAAACTTTGGGTAAAAGTATTAATGCAAGTTACAAATATCTAAGCAAAAGAATATAGCACATCAATTCCAAATAAACTGTTAAAATTTCCTTCAAAGGGTTTGAAATTCATGAACCTTTAGTTTTTTTACCTAAAGAAAAAAGATTCTAAGTTCCCTCTTTGGATTTTTTTTTTTTTTGGTATATAAGACTATCTCAGTCTTATAAAATGATTTCTGTGTCATATGCCTACTTCATGGATTTAATCCAAGAAGACACTAAGCTTGAGGAACAGATGGTGCCCCGTGAAGCTTACAACTTCATAGAGGGGATTCAAAAAACTGTATACAAACAATAGCCATAAATGACAAGAAAGAAGTCATAAAAAGGGAAGAAGGCCACTGGCTGTGGGCAGTGGAGCCATTTCAGGAATAAACAGCTCTGAAGCTGAACAGCCATATTTCTACTTGGAATTTTGTTTTGTTTTTTTTTGTTTGTTTGTTTTGTTTTGTTTTGTTTGTTTTAGAATATAGAACAGGGAATAAAATGCATTTCAGACCAGCTTTTGAATTCAAATTCCTGGGTCCATCTGCTTGTTGTTCCTCTGGGAATTCCCAGGTTCCACGGAGAATTCCAACCAAGTGAGGGAAAGCAGCATGATGTATATAGCAGGGGCTTCACTTACTCATTCAGGTGCTGGAACCTTTCCTGCCAGTTCAAAGCCCGAACAACATTTCCGGTTTTGTCAATCAGCTTTATTCCAAAAAATTCTAACATCATTTTATAAGCCAGGATAAATCTTCTCATTGCTTCTTTAGTTTTTTTGAATTCCTAATGAAAAGAAAAAGTCAGCTGAAATGATTCAGTAGTTACCAGGTCAATAAAGTAGCAATGTTACTTGGCCATCTCTTAAAAAATAAAATGAGCTTGCATTACCTCAATTTCATATGTAGTTAGTTCTTTAGCATAAAAGTTCAAGCCTTGTTCTCTCAGGGGGAAAAGCCTATTTTTCAGAAAAATAATATTTGTATATTAATGTTGTCTGGAAAACATGCATGATTATGTAGGGCTTGGCTCAAGATGGAGAAGAAACTGACCATTGGATGTAAGTGTGGTTGTGCTCCAGCTTCTCATAATCTCCTTTCCACTTACTGAGAACCTCTTCAATGTATACACCTGAACAGGAAATATGCAGGAAGTGAATCAGACGTTGAAAACATTGTTGAAGGCATTTTAAAGTTTAATCACTTAAGCTTTATATTAGAAGTTTTTAAATATTAGTAACAGCCCACAAGAATACAGCTTTTAAAAAATGAATTCCCTATGCCATACAGAGTTACATAATAGGCCTAATTTTTTAAAAAGTGATACCTCAAATTGCAGAAAGTTCTATTGAACAGCATTACTCTACAGTTGAGTTGGCAAACCATGGTCTGACATCTGTTTTGTAAACAGTTTCACTGGAACACAGCCATGTACAAATGAATAACATTCATTTATGTATTTTTACACCAGAACAATAGAGTTTAATAATCGCAACAGAGACCATATGGCCCAAAAAGCTGAAAATATTTACTATTTGGCCCTGTACAGAACATATTTACCAATCCCTGCCCTATAGTTCTTTAAATACTAGATAGGATCAAATTGAGATGAATTTCAGGGGAAAAAAAAGAAAAGGAAGAGGAAGAGAAAGAGATGGAGAGAAGCAAGGAAAAAGAGAAATAAAAAAGGAAAGAAAGCCCTCACAGGTGTACCTAAGTTGGTTGGATTTTGGATTCACAGGTTCAATTTTGGGTCAGGTCAGATAGCCAGGTTTATGGGGTGCAACCAATCAATCTTCCTCACATCAATGTTTCTCTCTCCCTCTCCCCTTTTCTCTCTAAAATCAATAAAAACATATTGAAAGAAAAAGGTGTTAAGCTATGGCCAGTATGCCTAAGTGCCCTCTGGGTTGCAAGTTTGATCCTCAGCCTTAGTGGAGGCACTTGCTGGGGCCAACCAATCCATCCATATCTCTCTCTCTCTCTCTCTCTCTCTCTCTTCCTTCCCTCCCACCTTCTCTAAAAATATATGGAAAAAAATGTTCTCTGGTGAGGATTAAGAAAAAAATTGAAAGATAAAAGAAAAAGGTCTTGCTTACCTACCATATGTTAGGCCCATGTTATATCTAGTATACATCACTTACCTTAATCTTTGCAAAACTCTCCCAAATCAGTATTATTATCTCCATTTTACTAATGAGGAAAGTGTATGATTTATTCAAAGTCACACATTAATAAAATAATAAATGTAGAAATAGAACACAGGTCTTTCTTTTTTTACATTTAATAAATCTTTATTGTTCAGATTATTACAGTTGTTCCTCTTTTTTCCCCCATAGCTCCCCTCCACCAGATTCCCACTCCACTCTCTGCACTTACCCACTCCCACTGTCGTCATCCATAGGTATACACTTTTTGTCCAGTCTTTTCCTGCACCCCCCACACCCCTTTCCCCCAGAGAATTGTCAGTCCACTCTCTTTCTATGCCCCTGATTCTATTATATTCACATTTACTCTGTTCATCAGATTTTTTTATTCACTTGATTTTTAGATTCCCTTGTTGGTAGATATGTACTTGTTGTTCATAAGTTTTATCTTTACCTTTTTATTCTTCTTCCTCTTCTTAAAGAATACCTTTCAGCATTTCATATAAAATTAGCTTTTTCTTATTTGTGAAGCTCTTTATCTCACCTTCAATTCTGAATGATAGCTTTACTGGGTAGAGTAATCTTGGTTGTAGGTTCTTGCTATTCATCACTTTGAATATTTCTTGCCACTCCCATCTGGCCTGCATAGTTTCTATTGAGAAATCTGCATAGTCATATGGGTGCTCCTTGGTAGTTAACTGTTTTTCTCTAGCTGCTTTTAATATTCTCTCTCTGTCTTTTGCTCTTGGCATTTTAATTATGATGTGTCTTGATGTGGTCCTCTTTGGATTCCTTTTATTTGGGGTTCTGTGTGCTTTCTGGACTTGTAAGTCTATTTCTTTCATCAGGGGAAGTTTTCAGTTATTATTTCTTCAAGTAGGTTTTCAGTATCTTCCTCTGTCTCTTCTGGAACCCCCATAATTCTGATGTTGGTATGCTTGAAGTTGTCCCAGAGGCTCCATACACTATCTTCATATGTTTGGATTCCTTTTTCTTTTTTCTTTTCCAGTTGGGTGTTTTTTGCTTCTTTGTATTTCAAATCTTTGACTTGATTCTTGTGATCCTCTAGTCTGCTGTTAGATCTCTGTATAATATTTTTTTATTTCAGTCAGTTGTAATGCTTAATTTCTAGTTGGTCCTTTTTCATACCCTCAAGGATCTCGACAAATTTATCGGCCTTTTCTCAAAAATTCTTGAAAAACCTTATAACCATGGTTTTGAACTCTATATCCAATAGTTTGCTTTTCTCCATTTCTTTCAGTTGTGATTTGTTTGTCTCTGCACTTTGGCTGCTTCCTTAAGTTGATAGAGTGGCTTTCTGTGGTAGGTGTCCTATAGGGCCCAGTGGCTCAGCCTCCCCAATTACCTGAAGTGGACACTCTTGGTACATCCTTTTGTGTGTACAGTCTTGTTGTAGTTAAGCCTTGATTGTTGTTGGTATCACTGGGAGGAATTGACCTCCAGGCCAATTGGCTGTCAGGATCAGCTCTGTCTATGCTGGGAGAACTGTGCTAGAGACACCCTTATAGGAGAAGACTTGCAAAAGCCTCTGTGCTCAGCTTGCATGGGGTGGAGCAGGCAGCACTGGTTTCCCGCCAGCTTTGCTCTAATAGGCCCCTGTGTCTCAGTGTTCTGTGGTAATCATTGCAAGCATCTCTGAGAGAAAGCCACCCTCCATTTCCACCCGCTGCTAGACAGTTCAGTTTCTCTGCAAATGAGTCTGCATTCCTAGAGTCTCGCCCCATAACTGGAGTTCAGTGCAGTCAGAAGCTTTTGTCTCCCTCCTGCTTGAGAAAGCCAGCCATGAACTCAGTTGCCCACCCTCTCCGCACGTGCATCTTGGTACTTCCACCTTCCGCAGCTCCTCTGAGTCTCAGTGTGCTTTTCTCTTTCCTGACAATCTAGTTTTACTCGGTTTGAGTCTGGGTCCCTGGAGTCTCTCCCAGAACTGGAGTTCAATGCACTTGTGATCCTCCTTCCTCCCACTTGAGAAAGCCAGCCCTGCACTCAGTTGCCAGTCCTCTCCGCATGCACGTCGCAGTATCTCTGCCTCCTGCAGCTCCTCTGAGTCTCAGTGTGCTTTTCTTTTTCCTTCTAGTTGTAGAATTTCCTCTCAGCCAGCTTTCCTGTGGTTCTGGATGATGTCTGTTTTGTCCTTTCGTTGTAGTTTTGAAATTGTTGTGCGAGGCAGCAGTTTAGATGTTTACCTATGCCACCATCTTGGTTTCTCCAACACAGGTCTTTCTTGTTTCAAAAAGTAAGTCTTCTTTGTCACATTCTATAGTTCCCCAAGGAACTTAAGAAAAAAATTATAACAAAATCCTTCTGATTAAATCTGTCAAGGTTCTTTTAGTAGACTAATTGGCCATTTAGTCAATTTTATAGAAAAATGAACAATGTAATATTTCTGTAAACATAACATCTCATTTTTGTTTCCTCCAGAAATCATCAGTTTTTAGTAGAGGGCCACTGTCAAAAGGTTTGGTAAAAAGTTGCCTTTGAATCATACAGTTGGCTTTATCAGAGTGTTGAAACCATTTCCCTCCATAGCTTCCCATGTATTTTCCCTTCCAACTGCCTCTCCTCCTTTTTAAAAAGTAAAATACATTCTTGCAGTCTTTTGCTTACTGACAAGAGTGTAAGTAATCACTTTTCAATTTTTTTTGTGTGTGTGTATGTGTGTACATACTAGAGAGAAAAGTGTATGAGTTGAGATAATTTATATAATTAAATAGAATAACATTTTATGTGACCTTAGCTAAAATTTCTCACATAGGCCTATCTTATAAGATTTCAAAATAATTTTTTTGATAAAGCTTACAAAAAATGAGTGCATTACTTATTGTTTTCAATTATTATCTCCAAAATAAATCTATTAGAAATATCAAAATAATTCAGTTAAACACTGTCATATCTCTGGATTCAATATTTTTTGTTTTGTTTTGTTTAATCCTCACTCCAGGACATGCTTAAAGAGAGGAAGGGAGAAAAAGAGAGAGAGTTTGAGAAGGAGAAGCATTGATCAGTTTTGTTCCTGACGGGAACAAAATCTGCAACCCAGGTATGTATCCTGACAGAAATGGAACCAGCAACTTTTCAGTGCATGGGCCGATGCTCAACCAACTGAGCCGCTCCAGCCAAGCCTGTGTTCAATGTTTTTAATATGTAAAACATTGACCATAGGTAAATTTTATTAAATTCAAATCAATGTCAAGTTAATAATTTGTCACTGCATTTCTTCAAAAAACTGTCTTGCCCCAACTCCTAAAAAAATACTTATAGTTTTCCCAGCCAATGTCACCTATGACCTAGGAGGTCATAGTTCCAGTCCCAGTCGGGGCACATGACCGGTTGCAGGGAGGCATGCAGGAGGCAGCAATCAATGATTGTCTCTCATCACTGATGTTTCTTTCTATCTTTCTCTCTCCCTTTCCCTTCCTTTCTGAAATCAATAAAAATACTTTTTTTAATTCTAATAGTTTATTTAGTATTATTTCAATTAGTAAATAAAGCAGTGTGTTTTTATAATTAGTAAGTACAACAGAGCATTTTTATCCAGATGTTTCCTTCCAAATCAGAGCAGACTTCTGAGACACCAGAAAATTAATTAAAGTGATTCTAGCCTTTCAGCAATTTTTAATCCAACACCCAACTGGTGTGTTTCTTAGTGCACAATACAGGGAGTTTCTCTTCCAAACACTACACCCAGGCTTAAGATATCCTTCCTCCAGTTAGCTCATCAAAGAAGACAAGGCCCTAAGAACACTGGGAAGTTTTACAATACATGACCTTCATTCCTGACTCACACTGCTGTGGTTTTGGCTCAGTTTTCATTGAGAGCAAAGGGTGAGAGCCAGGGCTATTTGGTCTCCTCACAGAGATAAGGGCACTAAGGAGAGAAGCCAGCTTTGCTGGTTTGAGCTGAATAAAATTAGGAGCCCACCATGAATCATAGCATGGTGCCTCAATGAAATATGCATCCTCTAGTGGCTGCATCCTCTTAGGACAATCAGTTTAGAAAAGACCCTATGAGGGCAACTACGGAGTTGTGAAGGAGGCAAGTTTACTTGCAGAGCTGAGTGGAGAATACTCTTCCCAGGCAGGATATTGGAACACTGAACTAGGACGGCTATGGCTCCCTGACTCCAGAATCTGGAAGTCTACAGGAAAGATCATCTATACTAATAAAAGGATAATTTGCTAATTAGACCAGAAGACCTTCTGAACATCCTTCTGGACAAAGCCCTGATGGCAGGGCTGAGGCAAAAGCAGTTAGGGGCAATCATGCCAGGAGGAGAAGGCAATTGGGGGTGATCAGGTTGGCAGGGGGGGGACAGTTGGGGGTAAGCAGGCCAGCAGTGGGGGCAGTTGGGGGGCGAGCAGGCTGGCAAGGGGGGACAGTTGGGGGCGAGAAAGTCCAGTGGGGAATAGGGGACAGTTGGGGGCAAACAGGCTGACAGGCAAAGTGGTTAGGAGTGATTAGGCAGGAGGCAGGCAGGTGAACGGTTAGGAGCCAGTGGTCCCGGATTGCAAGAGGGATGTCTGATGCTGGTTTAGTGGGAAGGTATTGATAATCCACAGTGATTCCTCAAGAATTTGCCAAGTGGATGCTCACAACTTAAGGGTCTAGGACTTTGGGGACACATTAGACTGTAAAGCGAAGTGAACCTAGTCAATGAACACATGCATTGAGAATGTACTGACCATGGGATAAACAAAGAATAACTAGGCCCACTTATTATTTAGACTTTGCTTCTTACCAAAGTAGCAGAGTACTCACCATCTGGCTTAAATGGAATTTTATTCTTATAAAAGCGAAGATTGCTCAAGTCATTTTGATACCGGATATCTTTGAAGTTCTGCTAAAAGAAAAAATAAATCAATCCCCAGCATATGCACATATTTTAAAAAAGCACAATGACCCTTCTTGAATGTTTGTTCACTAGCACCACAAAATAAGAAAAAACAGAAGGGAAATATTTTACATTCATTTTGGGAAAAAAAAATATTCTGTATCTTACTGGGTACTGGTGTCTGTATTTGTACAAATCCCTCGCAGCATAAAAACTTCTCTTTGGTTTGGCAGTTGCTTCAGTGGAATCAGCTTCCTAAAATAAAAAGTGAAATTCTATTGAAGCAAGATAATTTCATTGAGGAATTTCCAGAACAAACTTGAAACAATGACAATCCATAAACAAAACCTAAAAAAGTGTCAAGCTGTCCAGATTACTGAAGACACTATAAAAGTCCTTTTAATAATACAACATTTGCTGGCATTCTGTCTTCCTGATTTGAACATAACATTTGTCCTAAGGTGTTTTACTAAATTAAAAACTTCATTATTCACTAAAAGTATACAGAGGCTAAATGTTATGGGTAAATATTCATCACAATAGAATTCAAAATGAATTTAAGACATATACTTTACCATAGTAAAACTTATTTTAGAATACTTTACATAATACTGAAAAAAATGTTAAGATAATAAATCAATTCTCCATAGAAAATTGTCATTACTTTTGCAGTATTTAGCTGGAAATCAAGTAATATTTATGTAAGAAAAAGAGGCTTTTAAAACAAACTAAATAGCTTTCTAAATTACACCCTTCATAGCACCATAATAAAAATACAAAGTCAAGAGTAATGTCTTAATTCAATGATAATATAATGCAATATAACTTAACAAATTTAAAATATATACACACAAAGAAATGAAAAGCTCTCAATCAACTTCAGACTGTAATGACTTATATATAGTGGTTAACTCATACTATTTATACTTTAAGGAAAATTCCCTCCACCATTAAATAAGTTTTAAAATATAAGATGTAGGCCAATGTAATTTATTTAGAACCCATGTGTAAATTAAATGTAGTACCATAATATGTAATAAAGTGCTTCATATCCAGTATCCCTCAGAAGAACGAGACTGATGACAATTATGAAATAGAAGACAAAGTTTAAATATCAACCTTCATTAAGAGCTTTTCCCCTAATCCTTTTCTCATCATCTCCTATCCCCACCTGTGTTGATAGATTGGCTTTGCCTAAGCAATTTTTGCATGTCTTTGAAGTGGTGTGATCCTCACCATTACTACAAGTACAGAGACACTTTACCACCATATTCTCTGATGTTTAACATTAGCTACTCTGCCATGTTACATAAGCAAGGAAAAGCTTAAATTCTGGTCCTTGCCACATGTTTCAAAAGAGCTCTGCCTAGCAAGTTTCTGAATCTATTTAGCCTCAGCTACAACCATATGAATCATCATCCTACATTTGTATAGAAAGCACTTTTCCATTTACAAAGTGCTTACATGAGTTTTATTTCATCTGATTCTTCTAACGCACCTGGCTGGCAGTTATTAGTGTTTCCACCTTAGAAACAAAGTAACCCAGACTTAGAGAAGTTGAACAAGACCCAGAGTCTAATGACAGCAAAGGAACTAGATCCCATGCTCTGGGCTCCCAGTCCACTTAGTTAGGGACAAATAAATTTCAGCTCCATTAAAAGTGAAGGGTCCTTACAGACACTTTGGTATAATGTTGATAGCCCAAGACTTGGAAGCAGGAGACTTAGGCTGAGTTTCAACTCTGCTCCTTGTTTGTTAGGCCTTAAGCAAATCATTAAGTGAATCTTAGTTTTATTATCTATGGAATGAAGGTAATGACTCATGCCCTACCTAATGCCCAGAATTATCATAAGCACCATTGCTGCCTCCAACTTCTAAATGTACCAACCTGCCAACATCCAACCCTGCTCCTTTTGCACTGTCTATTCCATCCCTTTTCACCTGCTCTGGCAAGGATTTTGTTCCTAGTTCCTGTATCATCAAAATTTCCCTCTTTTTCTGGCTTCTTCCCTTCATCAAACATGCTATAGCATCTCTAACCTTAGATATACACAACCTTCCTTGCCTTAAATCCCCTTTGATTACAACAGATCCATAACTCTGCTCTTACTCCCTGCCTCCTTTTCTTCTCCCATGACCTACCCCAAACAGGCTTTCATCCTCAGCATTCCATCAAAACAGCACCTGTGAATGTCACTAACAAATTCCCATCTTAGCAAATGATTTCTCAGTGCTCAATTCAGGGGACCTCCCAGCAGCACTGGGCCACTTCATGCCTCCCTCCTTCCTGAAACACTGTCAGGTACCACACCTCCCGAGGAGGTTTTCTGCCAACCAAATTGTTCCCCTCTTTGGCTCCTTTTCATTTTCACGTGCTCTAAACTGAGCAGTGAAGTGTTCAGGTCTTAGTCCTCATTCTGCATCACTCCTTGATGACCAGTATCTTCCCATGACTTTAAATGCCACCAGTCTTATCTGCTGAGGACTGCAGGACTAGGGTTTCATTCACCAGTATAATTTACTACTCAACTTGGATATCCCATAGGGTATTGAACTCAAAAGAATTACTGATTTTACCTCTGAAATTGCTTTCTCCCTAAATTTACCCATCTGAGTTAATGGCACCATCACTTGTCAAGTATTAATTTAGACTAGGAAGTGGCAAAAAGTAGCCAGTCTGAAATACACTTTAAAGGGAGCATCTTTAAAGTACTTGCAAATGAATTGACTATGTGGAGTAGGGAACAAATGGGGTTGATAGTCAAAAAGCAACATTAAAAAGGAGATTTTTTTTTAGAAGTTAGGTGGTGATACCAACATGAAAAATCAACTATCAAAGGAAAAAAGGGAAAGCTGGTGTGGTCTACTGTTGACTGGGGTTGCAATTACCTAACTGAAACATTAATTATCAAGTTGATTTCTATGGATCAGCCTAACTGTTGGATTGAATCTCTGCTGGTGTGTTTTGATAACCAAAACTTCTTCAGACGGTTACTTAATTGGGAGACAAATGAAAGGGAAAAATATAGAATACAGCATGTAGTACTTTCCTGGGGTTGAATTCGCAATGCAAAATGACCCAGCAGTAGACCAGAACCAAGGGGCAGAGGGATTTTCACAATTCCAACAGGTTAAGATTCTAACATTGGCGATACACACACACACACACACACACACACACACACACACACACACACACTTGGGTATGCGTTCTTCTCTCTCTGGATGATCCTCAGCAAGCTTCTTTCTCGGCCTCTCTTCTCTAAAATGATAATTCAAACCAGCAACTCCCACCCCACCCCCAAAATTGCAGTTGATTAAAATAACTGGTTTAGCATAGAGCTTGCACTAAGCCTTTATGTTTCCTCCTGACCTAAACAGAGATCACCAACAAGCTGTATGAGGCAGCTCAGCCGTAGTACTCTGGAGGCGATTCCTCTACTTGAGCAAAGAACCTGTGGTTCTTCGGGCTCCATTTTTTAGAGATCATTTCCCCCTCGCTGATACAGAGAAGAGCCCAATGCCGAGCAAACAGTAAATGCCTCTACGATGCACACACTTCCTCAGAGGTCTGGCTAGCAGTTCCTCCTTTTTAAAGTTTCCTGAATTATTTTCTGTTGCATCAGAGGGCACAAGGGTTATTTATCTCTTTGCTCACCTCTCCTCCAAACTGAATGGGCACAAGATTTAAGCACACTTGGATCAACAAGTCCTCTGCGTGAAATAAGGTTTGTGAAGAGCGCCCTGAACGCCTCCGTGGGAAGGCCTCACTGGTGGGGAAAGCCCTGGCGTTTTAACTTCGGGCGGGGACCTTCCACCAGACTTTCACCGGCTGCAAACGCCCCGGAGGGGAGAGCGCTCGCTGCCGCTCCGCTGCGCTCCCACCTTGTTCTGGGTAATTCTCGCCGAGCACACGCACGAGACCGGCGGCCACACACCTCTATTTTTAGACAGGGTCCTCCCACCCCACCTTCGCATCCCCCAGCTGCGCTGCAGCGGCACCGAAAACACTCATTCAAGTTGGGTTCTGCCTCCAGGACTTCTGGCCCTGCCGGCGATCAGGCCCCGGGTCGGCAGCGCTCGGCTCGGCGCGGCGCGCCCGGCCCCCGCAGGCCCCCGGATCCGAGGGGCGACCGGCAGCCCCGAGGGGTCCGGCCGCCAAGGACGCGCAGCCGCCGGGCGCCCGGCCCTCCGCGCGGGGACAGCTCGGCGGGCGCCCGCTCCTCTCGCCGGCGGCGTCCTTCCTCCCGGCGCCCCGGCCCAGCCCGAAGCCACCAGGGGCCGCGTACCTGCTCGGCGCCCGCCGCCTCGGCGTCCTCGTCCGGCGCGGGGCTGGCGCGGGGCCGCCCGCCGGCTGGCTCCGGCGGCTGCGCGGGCTGCGCGGGCTCCTGCCCCGGGCCCTCGCCGCTGCCCGGCCCCGGCTCCTCGGGCTCCGGCTCCGACTCCGTCTGCCAGGTGGAGTCGCAGTCCTCCACGGTGGTGGGCTCGCGGAAGCTGACCCCGCCGAGCAGGTTGCCCATT
>JAAGEH010000018.1:58368746-58458052 GCA_011751065.1 Lasiurus cinereus
CGGGGCGCGGGGCGCGGGCTGCGGCAGGCGCGCTAGGGCCGGGGCACGGCCGCGGCGCGGGCGCTGGGCGGCATCCTGGGCGGCGGGCGCCGCACTGCCTCGGCGCGGCCAGCGCAGACAGCCACACTCGCGGGGAGGAGCCGGCCGCCCCGGGACCGCCGCTGCCAACGCTTGAACCCGCCCATCTGGTTCCTTCTCCTCCCCTTGGGCGGGAGCGGGTGCCCAGCCGGAGCCAGGGCAGCCAACAGCCCGCTCCGGCCTGCGCGCCGCCGCCCAAGGGTCCTGGAACGCACCTCACTTGCTACTCCCTTCTCCCCCATCCGCTCCAGCCCTGCCTTTGAGGTCCCCAGGGGTGGACTGGGGTTGGCATCTTATCCATCCCCTTCCTCCCTGACCCTCCCACCCTCAGCCCCACTCCCACTCCCTGGCTGGGACCCCTGCCCTGGGGTTCTTTCCTGCAGAGCGGGAGGAGTGGTGGATCTCGCCCAGCTCTGAGAGGGAGGGCTGGGGTGGACCTAGTGCCTGAAAGGTGTCACAGTCCTCAGCCAGCCCTGTCCCCACACCCCTTCCCCTTCTCCCTGCTGGTCCCGGAGGAAAGTAGCTGCAGCAGAAAAAGACAGAAGCCAATGGTGAACAGGTACCATGTAAACGGAAATCCAAAGCCATGAAGCCTGTATTTAGGGCAGCCACCTGGAGTCCCTGTGCTCTAAATAAAGTCAAAGCTATCTGTCACTTCGCCTAATGAGCAAAGGTCTCTCAAAAAAAAAAAAAAAAGAGCACTAACAACTGGACCTTCACATCAACCTGTGGACATTTTTACTAACACCCTCTCCAACCATTTTCTTTGAAGTAGCAGAAAAACTAAAATTTGTTGGTCCCTTGTTCTGTTCTGTATATGAAGAGGGGAGCGGGAGCTATAAAAGTACTCCGGGATAAAATAATGCGATTGAATAAGTGGTCCAGAGGATACAGAGGATAGTGACTCCACACTTTGTATTATGGCCTTTTAACTAGAAAGAAAGCCTTTCCAACCACCTGTATCTATGTTTGGAGCTTGATAGACAGTAAACATTTGTTGAACATAGGGTAGATATGCAAGATTAAATGGGTGCACTTGAAATAAATAAAAAATTGCTTTTTTAATGTTTTATGATAAAATAGGGTACTGAATCAAGGCTGGGTGAGCTGTTCCCAGAGGAAAGGTTGCTCGCTCCACAGATAACTAGGATTTCCTGTCTTTAGGCATAGCAGCAGGAGATACCAGCTGTGGATCTGTCCCTAATCAGCTTCTGACCTGGGACAAGTCACATAGCTACTTTAGACCTAAAATTCCTCATCTATAAAACAGGAACAGATTTATTTCTGGTGTCTCTTGCAGCTCTGACTTTGCATGATCCTTGACTTGGAAAAGCTCTAAAATTAATAATAACAGACACCAAACACACGTGCGCACGCACACACATACTTTTGGGTCATCATGGCTTATTGAAAAAGAAATGGGCAACAGTAGAATACCTGAATCTAACTGCTCATATCTGGAGAATTGAATTCATCTTCCATTGACAGAGGATCAGAACATGTTGAAGAAGTACCATATTTCCCGGCTTATAAGATAAATGGGCGTATAAGACAACCCCCAACTTTTCCAGTTAAAAATAAAGAGTTTGGGATATAATCACCCTATAAGATGACATCCAGCGTATAAGACGACCCCCAACTTTTGAGAAGATTTTCCTGGGTTAAAAAATCGTCTTGTATGCTGGAAAATATGGTAAATGCTGTCCATCACCATAAACATTCCAGACACAGCAAGTCTGGGGATCTTTGCTGTGCTAGGTGCCCCATCAGTTGGTTTAGGTGGCCTTATATTCTTTGCCCTTCTCCCTTTGAGAGGCAGAGTTGAATTTCCCTTCTCCTGTAATCAAGGATGCCCTCAGTGGCTTGCTTTGGAAAACAGAATATGAGGATTTTCAAAAATAGACTATCTAGAATTTTCAAAGTTAAACAGTAAGGAACCTTGCATCTTCTACTGAGGTCTCTTGAAACATACTTTCTGTTAGGTCTGAGTTGCCATGTAAGAAGTTGAACTACCTTGAGACTGCCATGCCAGAAAGGCTACTGTGAATATCTTCTGGTCACTAGTCCCAGCTGAACCCTGCCTTCCAGCATCCCCAGCTGAATCCTGCTAGTTTTTATTGGATTCTCCAGCCCAGCCCACCCACCAGCTGAATACCATTCAGTGACCGCATGTATGTCATGTGACAAAGGAATTACACAGTAGATCCCTGCTCAAATTCCTGACCCTCAGAATAGTGATAAAACTAGAGACCTGGTGCATGAAATCCATGCATGGGAAGGGTCCCTACGCCTGGCCAGAGGTCAGAGCTGACCTGTGGTGCAATCAGTAAGGTGATCAGGGAGTGGGCCCCCACTAGCACCCATCTTGGCTGGCCTAGGTCCTGTGGGCTGGAGGCAGCTCCTGCATTGAGCATCTGCCCCCTGGTGACCAGTGCTCATCATAGCAATCAGTTCCACCATTTGGTTGATTTGCAAATTAGGCTTTTATTATATAGGATGGCTATTGTTTTAAGTCACTAAATTTTAGTTTCTTAACCAGCAATCGATAATGGAACAGTGAAAAATATCTGTGTAAGCCTGTATGTGTACATATGTGTAACCACTGCAATCTCTATCCTTACCTTTCCATCACCTCTTGGCAAATGAATCAATTTTTCATGGGGCTATAGATTTTTGTGTCAAATTGTGCAACATATTTCCTAAAGAACATAATTTTACATAAAGTAAAATGTAACAACCTTAAGTAATAATTTTAAAAGTAAATTTATAGCAATAATTGATCCCATTGTGTCAAATTTATATATTTAAAATAGTTAATTATGGAGACCTCTCTTCTCTAGATTCTGTACACAGGAATTACCTTAAAGTTTTTCATTATCCTTACCTTTAAAGGTATTTAATATTCCTCCATTAACACTAAAGAAGTATATCTTTGCCTTATATAAAAAAATTCAACACTTAGTACCAGGCATGTATTAATTTATCAATATATGTTAGCTCTAATTATAATTTATTCAATATATCTTCAAAGAACATTGAATTGCACAATAAAAAACATTTACATGGAATGAGGAGGAACTATCACAATGGTCTGTTATAAAGTAGTAGAGGCCTGGTGCATGAAATTTGTGCAAGGGGTATGGGGGGAGTGTCCTTCAGCCCAGCTTGCTCCCTCTCCAATCTGGGACCCCTTGAGGGATTTCCAACTGCCCGTTTAGGCCCCATTCTACCTAAATGGGCCCAAATGGGCAGTCGGACATCCCTCTCACAATCCAGGACTGCTGGCTCTCTACTGCTCACCTGCCTGCCTTCCTGATTGCCCCTAATCGCTTCTTCCTGCCAGCCTGATCATCCCCTAACCACTCCCCTGCCAGCCTGATTGATGCCTAACTGCTCCCCTGCCAGCCTGATCACCCCTAACTGTCCTCCCTGCAGGCTTGATCACCCCCAACTGCCCTCCCTTGCAGGCCTGGTCCCTGCCAACTGCCCTCCCCTGGCCATTTTGTGGTGGCCATCTTGTGTCCACATAGGGGCAGTCTCACTTGTGTGTTGGAGTGATGGTCAATCTCATATCACTCTATTAGATAGGGTAGAACCCTGGTGCAGGAGTGGAGGCCAGCTGGTTTGTTCTGAAGGGTGTCTTGGAACACTTGGGTGTTCCCTTGGGGTGAGGGGTGGTTTGCAGGCCAGCCAGTCCCCCCAGTGACCCAAGCAGGGGCCCTGGTATCTGGGATTTATTTATCTTCTACAATTGAAACTTTGTAGCCTGGAGCAGAGCCAAGCCTTCTGCTCATACAGCCATTGAAACTATTGCCTTAAGCACTGGCCAGGGTTTGCGGAAGCTTGGCTTCCTCCCATTGCCAGAGGCAACCCAAGCCTCCCTCCTGCTCTCTCTGTATCTGTAGCCATCTTGGTTGGGTTAATTTGCATACTTGCTCTGATTGACTGGTGGGCGTGGCTGGTGGGCATGGCTTGTGACTGTAGCAGAGGTACAGTCAATTTGCATATTACTCTTTTATTAGATAGGATAACTTCTGAGTCTCTACATCCAAAATCTACTCTATGCATTACAGATGTTATAACCATGTTTCAATGTAACTGTTTTCAATCTTCTCATGCTTTAATCATGTCCTTGAAGGGTGAGGCCATTATAAGAAGGAACTAAACTTTTTGGATGGCACCAAAGACACATATAGCATATCTTAAGTTGTGTGTTTTTTTATATAATGAATTGTGTTTTAAGGAAGTTCAGGGAGAAAGTTTATCATTATATAATTTCCTTTGAGAGTTTTTAAATAAAAGGAAAGGATAGATCAAAAGCCATTTTATTCCAGCTCAGGTGTTATATTCTCAGTAGCTCCCAGGAACTTAAGACCTATGGAGAAAAAAAAAAGTGTTATAAAAAATATTGCCCTCTTTTATCAAAAGCAACCCCATTTTTATTATTTTGGGTAGTTATTTTTGTTGGATATTTTTATAGTTAAGTAAAAGTGTACAGAGTAGATAATGATGTCATCAACAGACTTGAGAAGTTTAAAGTCGCTCTGATTGCTTATATTAGATGCCTTCCACAGCCTTTTCTGTCCACTGAAGTATTGGCTAATACCCCCAAAACAGTAGTGTACTGTGTTGCATGAGACCTAAGAAGCATTTGGATCTAAACTGCATCTTATTTTAGAGACATTAAAATTTTTAAAAATTCTACAATCCACATAATACTGTGGTTTGCTAAGAGAAAAGTTTAACATTTTTAAAGGACTAATAAATTTGCAAGAAGTAGTTTTCAATTCAAAGGCCAATTCTAGATTCAAATCCAATGGAGTATTTTCACAGCTTAAAGCCCTTTATACCAATCACACTGAAGTTATTAAAGCAATAATGAGTGTTCATAGAATGTATTAGTGTATGGTAAGATATCAGTGAAGCAAGTTAAAATTAATATGATAATAATTCAGTAATAAATCATTTGCATAACTAAGCAAATAAGTTCAGCCTCTAAACTAAAAGTGGAGCTCTGTTTAAGTTTTTAAAATAATAACATTTGCTTAATAACAATGTTTGAAATCCTTATTTGGACAATGAGAAGTATTTAGACCCATATTTGGGGATTTGTATTCAATTTAAGATGCTGAATGGTAAAGGTCCTTTTTAGCCACATTTCAATAAAACAAAAATTCACATTTTTAAAATAAAATTAGTATAAACATGGTGAAATACAGGAAGTTTGACCTCAGTCAAGAAAGGAAAAGAAAAAAATTTGCCTATCACCTGCAAAGTTATTGTTTATTTTCCACAAATAAAAAATAGATATATATCCCCAAATTTCCTTTTACCAATTATTGCCATTAAGTATTTGTTATTATTTCATATCATTCTTGTTCTTGGCCCCTTAAATTTATCTGCACTTAAAAGCATTACCATAACTGAAGAAGAAATGAATATATAAACACATTCTGGATTTTTCCTCAGCTCAGAAAGGTGCTTAAAATATCATTTTTCATATATTTCATAATATCAAAAGTGATATTTTAAGCACCTTTAAATCTACAGCCAAGGAATATGTGATTCTTGTGGATTCCTCCAGGCTTCCTCGGAGTCTCTGCCCTTCTTTTTCACAACTATAGGTACTCTTAATCTTGTGAAAAGACTCCTGGAGGCAGGCTATAGGAATGGATCTCCTCTAGGCTACTCAGAGCAGGAGCTCCTAGAAGGACACACCAGAACCAGCAGACATCTGTCACTGAGCCCAGGGACATACCAGAGGGGATGCAGAGAAACCAAAGCAAGCATTGGCTCTTTATCCCAGCACTCAATACACCAGAGGAACCAAGTCATGCTGCTTCCCAAAGATAAGTGTAAGCCGCTTAAGCCCGAACCAACCCCAGACTCTGGTCTAGTCTTCTGTGAGATGTGTGTGCTGTTTGGGGGGTGGAGAAAGGGTGGTTTCTCATAGACTGTCAGCAACTCCATCAGGAAAGAAGTGAGGCATGAGTGCCTGTGGCAAGGAGAGGCGCTATTTATCCAGATGGCCATCTCTTCAAAGGGAGGTACCATCCTATTTGGTAACAACTGTTGCTTTCAGTTTTCATAGTTTACAACTATCTTTAGAAGAGGGCCTAGATATTTCTTTGTCTCAGTTTTAAACTTTGTTTTCTAATGCCTAATCATTTATTCTACCCAGTTTCCAAAATAGCCAGACTGTGCCTCACTTCTTGATATTTGCAGCCTTGAAAAGTCCCCTCCCATACTGAATGAGGCCAATGTGTAATTCCAGAGACATCTCTATCATGATCTAGGTTGCTAGAATGTTTTTCTGTTAAAAACAACCTGAAAATAATACCAATGAATGGATTTAATAAACAATATACTTAACAGTAGTTAAAAATGTTATAGTATTCTATTTAAAGGATATTTTTCTTGTAGATATATTAAGTGCCTTTGATATTAAAATAAGAGATGCAAAAAAGTTGTAAATGTTTAATAAACACTTTATAAGTAGTTAGAAACATATGAAAAGTGATATTTTAAATATTTATGAGTTAAAATAATTATGAGACAAATAATGTGCATAGTATGAGATAATAAAATAGTAATTATGATTGTGATTAAATAACTCTAAATTAAAAAATCAATTGTAGGTGAAATGACATTCATATTGTAGTTTAAAATGCAATGTTAGGTGTTCAGTGAGAATAGAGATTGTAAAGAGAACCTGTACATATTTGAGGATATGCCTTGTGGAGAAACACCAGGTGATATGCATAGCAGAAGGTTCTATGAATCTGCTTATACAAGCCTTCCCATCACAAAGACACACAGGAATGAAAATAAAAAACACCAACTTATAAGAACTTTGAGCCCCAAATTGACAAGATATATGGGTTTTCCATAAAATCTTAATATATACTTTATATCTTTAATATGCCTTACTCTCTGTAGGACATTCAATATGTATTATTGAATGCATCTGAATTAATCTACTGTAGCAAAAATCAAGCTAAGTAAACAACAAAAATCCAATTTTTGAAGAAAGAGAAAGCCTCCTAGGCAGGGAGATAGAATGTTAATATTGTGACTGACATTCTAGATGTCAAACTTTCACAATATTCCTAGATTGCATGTAAGACAGACACAGAAATGGCAAATTTTCAGGGTAGTTTATTAAAGTAAAACAAAACCCTTCTGCTCTAAACTAGACATCCAACTAACAGAACAATTGTGAGTATACTCACCAACCCTCGCAGCTCTCAACTGAGTACATAGAGTATGTGTATGTGTGTATCATGTGTGTGCAGTTGAAATTTTTTTAGTATATTAAAAATAAAAAATTGGCTCATTGATGTAGAAAGCTTTTTAAAATGTCACTTATTCATCACTCATGACCACAAGTGTATCAGTTGCTTTAACCCATCAGAGAGCTGAGGTCACAGGATAACCAAGAGCTCCAAAGCTAAGGAGAGACAGGCCTCTGCAGGGAGAGGCAAGAAGTGGCCACTTGAATACCTGGCACAGACCCGGTGAGACCTGGTTGTAGAAGAACTTAGCCAAAATAGTTAACAGATTGGTAAAGGCTTCATATATCTGGGAGCTGCAGATATGGGAGTGCTTGCACCCTCAGGACAGTGGTGAAAATCTGTTGCAACTGAAGAAGGGAACAGCAAATAATCCTTCCATCCCTAATTCCAGTTTGCCT
Source organism: Lasiurus cinereus (assembly GCA_011751065.1). NCBI lineage: Eukaryota > Metazoa > Chordata > Mammalia > Chiroptera > Vespertilionidae > Lasiurus > Lasiurus cinereus. The sequence continues at coordinate 58,376,518 of JAAGEH010000018.1, forward strand.
GGAACAGACATGGGGCTTTCAGAGCAAAAACTGGGAAAGTCTCTGGCACACTGGGAGGAGATGAGTGAGGTTCTAGAATACTTCTTGATACACAACTGCAGGTGAGGGAGGAACAGGAGTACAGAGAAGACCACACCCGCCAGTGTGCCCGCCTAAGACTGTAAGAGAGGCTTAATGACAATAGAGAGCTCCCTCTCCCCACACCAGGCTCACAAGCTGAGTAACAAGTGACAGAGAGAGATTGCTAGAAGAGAGTCAGACTGTAGAGACAGATCCTCACTGATGTGCTGTGCAAAGGGAAGACCTAATGTTGAGACACTGAGAAATGCAGACACTGAGAAAAACTACCAGCAAACTGGCCCCAACTGCAACACAAGGAGTCACTTTAGGAATTTGATGTTGTGGTGCATTCAGGCTAAAACCACTTCAGCAGAGGAAGGGAATCACAATCTCAGCCCAGGTCCTAACTCATGTTGCACTCAAAAAATCCAGAAACACACACACACACACACACACACACACACACACACACACACAGGTGTATGCATTTCCAGGCCTAAAATCTATTTTCCGCAACTCTACTCTCCTAAACTAGGTGTCTGACTTTCAACAAAAAAATGATGAGACAGACGAAAAGGTGAGAAAAACAACACATTGTCAAAAATAAAGCAGTCAACGGAACCAGACTTGGCATGACAGAGATGGCGGAGCTACCTGACAGGGAATTTAAAATAACTATGAGAGATGTGATGAAGCTCTCGGTCAGCAATTTTCAACCTTTCCCATCTCATGGCACACAAACTAATTAATAAAATTCTGTAGCACACCAAAAAATATTACATTTTTTGCTGATCTGACAAAAAAAATTGGTATAATTTTGTTTCATTCATACAGAACGGCTATTGTTGTGTTGGCTGTTGTCATTCTTTTATTTGACAATCCAAGGGAAAAGAGGTCAGTACTCCTGACTAAATAGACAGGTATTGCATGTTTTAAAAATTCTTGCAGCAGATTGGTTAAAAATCACTGCTCTAAGTGGAAAAGGAAAACAATGTGCAAGATCTGATGGGTAATTTCAGCAGGCCATGGAAATGATTAGAAAGAACGGATCACATTGAAATGTAAGAAATGAAAACCATAGTAACAGAGGTGAAGAATGCCTTCAATGGGTATCAGTAGACTTAACAAAGAATCAGTGATGTTGAGGGTTGGTCAATAGAAATGACCTAAACTAAAAAACAAAAAGGAAAAAAAATTAAAAGTTACTAGGTATTTACCCAAGGGAAGTGAAAACTTGTACTTACACAAAAATCTACAAATGAATGTTTATCATATAACTCTTCATAATCACCGCAATTGGAAACATCCCAAATATTTTTCAGTCAGTGAACAGATGAACAAAGCATGCCACATCCATGCAATGGAATAGTACTCAGCAATAAAAAGGAATGAACTATTCATACTTCTACAACACTGATGAATCTCAAATATACTTTGTCAATTAATAGTAACCAGACTTAAAGGCTATATATTCTATGATCCACTTATGTAACTTTCTGAAACTGGCCAAAAAAAAAAAGACAGAAAATAGACAAATAATTGTCAGTAATTGGCATAAAGGAATTTTGGGGATAATAAAACCACTCTGTATCATGACTGTGGTGGTAGATAGACGGATCTAAGCATTTGTCAATGCCCATAGAATTTTACCCCAAAACTAGTGAATTTGACTCAAAGCAAACAAAAATATACTAGGATATAGGAGTATACCAAAATGGAATACAAACTCTAACAAATGTTACTAATTGAAACCGTGAGTAACATTACCATACTAACACAGGTTGAGAAGGAAAGAACTAACCTACGTAATTTTAGAATGCAGTATTTTGATCAATACTATTAAGACTAAAGGCAAAAGTTATTATATAGATATACTATATTCTAGTTAGTAAATGAGACATGAGGGAGAAATTCTGAAGTTATTTGTATACACTAAAATTGAACAAAAATGTTAATATATTATGAACTGTGAAAGCCAGCTTTTTAACTGTCAGAAAAAGAATAATCCCTGTGGTATGAAACCATAAATTTGTAGTTTTCTAATAGATAGATAGATAGATAGATAGATAGATGTGTGTGTGTGTGTCTACACACACACACACATATATATATATATACACATATAGATATATATTAATAAATGGGTAATGTGCAAATTGGTGGGGATGTCCTCACGGGGATGTCCTCACAGTAACGCCCAAACAGCAGGCTGTGTGGGGCAACCAGGCCGGCAGAGGGGCACTGAGGGGTGACCAGGCTGGCAGAGGAGGGCAGTTTGGGGTGACCAGGCCAGCAGGAGGGGCAGTTGGGGGTTGACCAGGATGGCAGGGGGGACCAGTTGGGGGCAACCAGGCTGACAGAGGGGGCAATTAGGAGTGATCAGGCAGGCAGGTAGGTAAACACTTAGGAGCCAGTGGTCCTGGATTGTGAGAGGGATATCTGATTGCCGGTGTAGAGGGGTTGTGGGTGGTAGGCCAGCTAGCCCAGCCCTCGAATTGGGCCAGGGATGGGTCGTGGGAAGTTGGTTGGCCAGGCCCACCCCTGATTAGTGTGGGATGTCAATTCTGGGCACAATTGGTTGGAGGGAGGGGCCAAGAGCCAATGTGGGTGTTGGGGGCTTATCAGGAGTGGGGCCCCTTATGGGAAGGGGCTGTGGGTAGTGTGTAGGCCAGCCCCACTCCTGAATGGCGGTGGGAGACTGATTGGGGGTCATCATCCTGGGGAAGGAGCCATGGATGGTTGGCCAGCCACACCTTACCAGAGTGGGGGGTGAGGGGCCACAGGCTGACTGGGGTAGTGGGGGCCCATCAGGGTGGAGGTTGGCTGGGAGGAGGGACCATAAGCAGTTTGCCAGCCAGCCCTGTCCCTTATCAGGGTGGTGGGGGCCCATCTGGGGCAGGGACAAGGGGAGGGGCTACAGGAGGTTAGCTGACAGGCCCTGCCCCCTATTAGGGTAGGAGGGTGATCAGGGGCAGGGCCATCTTGGGGGAGTGGCTGTGGGCCAATTGGGTTGGGGCGGGCCAATCGGCGGCAGGGCCAGCTGAGGGATAGGGCCGTGGGGGAAGGCCCACTGCCCCACCCTCAATCGAAGTGGAAGAGACTGATCAGGGAAGGGCCAGTTGGGGGAAGGGTCCCTGAGAGGTCGACTGGCTGGCCCCACCCTCTGATCTGGCCAGTTCGCTGTCCAGGGATGGTGTCATAGCAACCAGTCATTCTGGTTATTATGGCATTTAGATCACTCGCTTTTTTTATATATAGACCAGAAGCCTGATGTATGAAATTCATACAAGGGCCTTGGCTCAGGACCCCACCTGCCACTGCCATAGCTAGGGGCCTCTGCCCCCTCTGCCACAGCCCCTGCCTGCTGTGGTTTTGTCCAGAAGGAAGGACTCCTGGAAGGACATATTACACTTTTATTATTATATATATATGTGTGTGTGTGTGTGTACGTTTTTAATATACATGTGTAGTTATATATAGCTATAAAATTGTAGAAATAAATATAAATATGTGTAGGCATGGTATTAATATAATATATATGTCACATATACCTATATGTATATACATATTATTTATTTTTTTATTGATTGAAATTCATACAGCTCCTTTAGGACCAGCTCAATGCCACCTCCTTCATGAAGCTTTTCAGTTTTCCCTTTGCAGATTCCCATTTTGATTTATAATTCTCTCAGAGCACTTATCAGACTTTGTGCTTTGTCAGCCTGTATGTATCTTAGATGTCCTCCCAGTTAGCAAACTCTTAAAGGTCTTTTTTGGATTTTATCTTTCACAACACTCTCCATGATTCTTAAATCAGTGGTTCTTAATCTTTCTAATGTCGTCACCCTTTAATACAGTTCCTCATGTTGTGGTGACTCCCAACCATAAAATTATTTTTGTTGCTACTTTATAACTGTAATTTTGCTACTGTTAATGAATCATAATGTAAATATATGTGTTTTCTGATGGTCTTAGGCTCTGCAGCAGCGGTTCTCGATAAAATTATTTTTTTGCTACCGTCACAATGAAAATAATTTTATGGTTGTGGGTCACCACAACATGAGGAACTGTATTAAAAGGTCGCTGCACGAGACCCACAGGTTGAGAACCGCTAGCAGGGTCGCCACTGTTTTAAATGGTATAGGTGCTCAGTAAATTTACTGAATGGAATTTAATATTAGAAATATCTAGACTCAATATCAGGCCCTTGAGTTAATTCGTTCTCCTCAAACTAGATTTCACAGGGCCTTAGAGAAGTTCCAAAGTTACTAGGTAGGGTTCATTTCTGGGCCCTCAATTTTTTCCTTTCCATTCTCTTCAATATCATATATCTCAATAACTAGAAAACTAAATACTTATGATCCCTGAATGTATATACCAATCTTTAACATCTCCTCAGAGAAACTTGGGCATCTTCCTATTTCTCCCTCCCCATCCATCAGGGAGGGAGTGGTGTGCCAAATCTCTTCCAATTCTCCCCCAATTAATCCACTCTTGCTATTATGGTCAGCAAACTCATTAGTCAACAGAGCGGCAAACCACAGCTCACCAGCCACAGTTTGCCAACCATGGGTCTAAGCCATCATCAACACTCCTCAAAATTTCTGAAAGTTTCTCAGATAATGATGCTATTTTACACTCTTTATTTCAACTCACTGTTCATAAAGCAATTAGAATGATTATCTTAAAAATCTAAATCATATCATGTGTCTGTTTACGTTGATAAAACATGTTCAGTGGCTTCCCATTTACTTAAAATTATCCAATCACTTTATTATTTTGCTCCTCAAAGCTCTACACACAACTACACTCCCAGCCATGAGCCTCCTGTCAGTTTCTCTAACCTCTTTCCTTTTTTAGAACCTTTGATACTGCAATTCACTTCTGCTGGATCAGATCTATCTCAAATTATCCATAAAGGATCAGATCTTTCCTTTTCTTCAATCTATCATAAATTCATTCTGTCTAAAGCAGAGTAAAAATCAACGACTGGAAAAAATTGTTAAAGAAATACATTTTATTTTTAGATTTAACAGACGTAAGGGTAGTCTATCAAATTACTGTACATATTTCAAATGCTTATTCTCAATTTCTACACAGATCTCATTAGGGTTCAAGAACAGTTTACTGAAGGCAAAAATCCATGAATGGCCCTGTGTTAGAGTACTCTGTGTATGACTGAATCCATCTGCTAAGTTCTTGACTTAAATGTCACTTCTTCGTAGAAGTGACTATGCTATCTAATTAGGTCCATCCCCTTTATAATATTTTCTATCACTTATTTTTTTCATTCATTATACTTATCTAAATTATATACACACACACACACACACACACACACACAAACAGTTCTCTGCTTACTTTATTCCTTACCTTCCTTACCTGTTCCTCATAAACTCCAGGTGACAGGTATGTGACCTTTTTGTTTTTTGTTTTTTATTAATGCATACCAATTGCAATGTCAAAAATGTCAAATCCAGCTGAGACTAATAAATTTCTCAGAGCTTTAATAAAGTTTGAAACTCCAAATTCATATGACCATTAGATCTTTTTTCAGGATGTATACAGTTTACTACATTGTGGGAAATACCGACCTAAAGAAATAACTGGAAATTTTGCATATGCTAAAACTACTTTCACCAGGTTATAAAGTTTAAGTTACATTGATATTAAAACTTAACTTGCTATTATTATGTCCTGGATGGAAAAAGTAGAGATTTGGAATTATATCAAAGATTTGGTGGGAGAGTGTGTGGCATTCATTTGCTCATTTTTCTCTTAGTTCCCTTTCTACCTTTTCATATTCTGAGGCTAAAACACTGAAAATTAAATTTCCAGATTTCTCAGCTGGATGATTTCTGGGTTAGTTCTCCCAAAAAGAGCCACTCACAGAAGATTGGAAAGCTGAAGGAAAATTTAAAAATATGTATTTTTTTCTTTTTAAAAAATTCTTAGTGTTCCTGACAACAGTGGTAGCCTCAGGCTTCAGGGTCATTCTTGTCTTCTGGACTGTGGCTAGCAGCTGCAACTCCAGAACTGTCCACAGTTTCCGAATCAAAAAAGCAGCCACAAAGCCAACTGGCTGTGCCTTCCATAATCTTCGGCAGCTGCAGCAGTGATGACAATGGATTTGGCAAGGGCATGGCTTCCGGCCTCCAGCAGTGTCTGCTGTGAGCATCCAGCTGAATCTGGCAACACTGCCTTCTCCCTAGTGTTCCTGTAGCCAGAGCTGGTAGGGACTTTCCCTATAGTCGCTGGTGCTTCATTACTCCACCTTCTGCCTTTTGCTCCATGAGGCCTTCCAATGTTATATAAAATCATTTCTGTTTAGAATACCTACAGTAGTTTGCTTTCCTGACTGGACTCTGATTGATATGGGGGCAAGGTGGGAGAAGGTGCTTCTAATCCTCCAGACAGATTGCATGATGGTAGAAAATTATCTTCTCTGTCTGATGTCAATGAGTCAAGAATTAAACATTTAGAGAAACACCCAGAGCAAAAGAACATGGGAACAAATCAAGAGTAGAAACAGAAGCTGAGGATCCTAATCCCGATCAATTACAGATGGGGTGGTGTCTGCAAATGATTTCACGGTTCTGAACCTAGCAGTCCTCAATTCCTTCCTCCCTGATTGCTTCCAACCCCTAGGGGTGCACAAAGGCCTGTAACCTCCTCCCATACTCTCTTTTAAGCCACCTACAGCCATCCCCAAATAAGCATTCTAAGTGCCCCGTGCTTGCTTTGCCAAGGCAGCTTCCAGACAAGTTTCCTAGGTGCCAACTCTGTCTTCAACTGGACATCACCCAAAACCCTATCTAAGCAGAAAATCAGGAGTTGCCGCTATTCAACAGTTATTTATTTAGCACTTCTCCTGTGAGGCACTGGGCAGAGGCAAAACAAGCTTACGTAATAATGTGTGGGAGAAGGATGCATACCAATAACAGGAAAGCTTTGAATGAAACAAGGCCTATCACAGAGATACAAATTAAGGCATCAAGTACAAGGAGGAGGGAACAATTAATTCTGTGGGGATCCTTCCAAAGGCTTCACAGACAATCGTGTGTAGTAGAGCATGATGGCACTGAGTGAAAAGAGCTGCGACCAGTGGAGTCAGATTCAGTGGAACCTGCAGAGGGCCAGACCTATATTATTTCCCTTATGACACTTGGCATCCATATGAGGCTTTTAAACTAAACAGGTATGCGAAAATATTTGAAAACTTGAAATATGTATATATAGAAAGTGGTTGTTGAGGAATGATATTATCTGAGGAAGAAATATAAAAATACTTTTATATCTGTTACACTTAGGGTGTATATATGGTATCTGCCAGTGTGATGCCCAAGACATAATAAGCAAAAAGAATTGTGTATTTTTTTTAAATCCTCACCCAAGGATATGTTTTTCATTGATTATAAAGAGAGAGGAAGGGAGAGGGAGAGAGAGAAACAACTATATAAAAAACACCAATTTGTTGCCTCTTTTCCTTGTCCTGAACAGGGATCAAACCTGGGTATGTTCCCTGTCTGGGAATTGAACCTTTGATACTTCAATGCTCAGGACAATGCTCTAACTACTGAGCACACCAGCCAGGGCCAAAAAGAATCATATTAATAAATTATCAAATAATAACAAAAACAGATCAACCAAAATGTTGTTGGAAAGAAAAAACAATGTTGAAAGGCTAAAAATGCAAGAAAGAATTCAATATCTCTTTGAACAATTTAGAGTATTACTGACTTGGCCACTAAGAAATAACAACAATTTATGGATGTGAAGAAGCTGGAAATGTGATTCAATATTGCATAATAAGAAGCAAATTACAGAAATATATCTTGAACTCATTTAATTTCTGCATATTCCATGATCAGTGAAGAAGCAGTAATGGCATTGAGATTTTTGAATGCCATTACATGGGAAATTGGTTATGAATTTTCAAAGTAAAATGGTGAAAATACCAATAAAGTCAGCACTATTCTGAGCTATGTATACATGAGGAACTCTAATCCTGGTGAGGAGATTTTAAACCTCAAACTTCTCAAACCATTTTGCAATAAATTGTACCCATAATATCTCACTTTCCTTTGATTAGAACTATATCAAAAAGATGGGGAAAAACTGAATAGAGAATAAGAAAAGCAGCTTAGTATTGAGGAAATTGACTTATGAAAAATATTCTAGGAACAAAATATGTGCAACTTTGCAAAGAGATGACTAAGGACTTATGACATTCTATAAATATTTGAAAGGTATAAACATCCAGTAGGGGTGGAATTAGCATGATATGAAAAGCTGTAATTACAGTTTATGAAATGAAATGAGACAACCAAGATTTAAGGGACTCAAAACCACCTTATTTGGGATGCTGAAAACCTATATTTGAAATGACAAATTTTATGACCTTTGAAGCACCTTAATGCTTTTGTCTGATTTTTAAAATTTCTATCTTTAAAAATACATAACAATTTAATGAAGAGAGATAGGCATAATAAATCACTTCTTAAGTGTAAGTACAATAAATACTTGATTACAGTATTTTATTTATTTTGCATACAACCTGGCTCTTAACAAAAAAAAGTCTCAGGTAGCTCACTCAATTATATGACAAATAGAATACAGAAGACAAACAAAACCCATAAATTCTTTCCCAATCGAACGTTCATCTTTTTCACTAGACCTACATGCTAGCAAAGAGCAAAACTCACTAATTGGAATTTTGCCTAAGCATTAGTGAAGGATTGTATGTCATTGATCTAGACCAGTGGTTGGCAGTTTGCCGCAGTTTGCCAACCACTGATCTAGGCTAATCAGAGTTATGTACCTAATTGAGGTAAAGACATATGCTGGCTGCTTTACACTGAAAAGAATCAAGATTTTATTTGTACTTGTTGTTAATTACTGCCTCTTTCTTTTTTTTGAAATTGTATAGTTTATTTTTATTTTATTTTTTATTATCTAATGTTTTACATATGTCTCCTTTTTCTCCCATTAACCCCCTTCCCCATTCCTTCCTGGGCAAGCCCCCACTGCCCCAGTGTCTGTGTCCATTGGTTATGCTAATATGCATGCATGTGAGTCCTTTGGTTACTTTGTCACCACCCCCTCCACTACCATTTGTCTCTAGATCTATCTATTCTTGTTCATCAAATTATGTTGATCATTATATGAGTGAGATCATGTGATATTTACCTTGCTCCAACTGGCTTATTTCGCTTAGTATAATGCTCTCCAGTTCCATCCATGCTATTGCAAATGGTAAAAGTTATTGCCTCTTCCTTGAATTGTTTCTTTCCCTATGAAAAACATAAATATCTGACCATATCCACTCTCCTATGCCCATGTTTCATATTTTACACTAGATATCTTGCAGTTTCCTCAACTTAATAGACTCCAAATAAAATTCATTTGACAAATGAAATAAAACTTACTCCACACTTTCCATATGCCAGGCTCTGAGGTAATGATCAAACCTTGATTTTGAAAGAATAGCTATGGGTAGGAGCTCCTAGATGTTATCTCCCCACCTTTAACCATTTCCTAAGTTTAAACTACATAATTCTGTTAAAAACACTATCTATGGCTGGGTTCTTAAGAAATACAAGAATTATTGAGAACTGCTGTTCATGATTTACTGAGAGAGTACTCTCAGGATAAAAGGAGTAAGGTGAGCAAGACATAAGAGAGGAAGGAGCTAAATACTAGTAAAGCCATGGTCGCAGCTGGAGTCTAGTTTCAGTCAGATCTGTGGGGAGCTCTGGAACATAAATGGTACCACTGAGTTGATCTTACCTTGAGGCAAGTAAGATTGCCTTCTATATGTCCAAGTCAATTAAGCATGACTATGGGCTGCTATCTCCTGCAGAGCCCTACCTATAATCTTCCAATGTTTATGCTCCCATTCAATGGATGGCAATTTTCTGGAGAAGGTAACAACTGTGAGTCAACTCTCAAAGCATCCAGGAGATATATGCACTTCTGGTAAAGGGCACCCGACTGGCTAACAACCATGCTTACTAGAAATATCATCACTTCCCTGGCCACTTAGGATCGCAACTCCTATTCCATACTGGATTGGTCACTAAACCTTGAAAATTCTTCCTTTATACTTTCTTTCTTGTGTTCTTCCCTTCTTAATTTTTTTCTAGTCATCACTTAGAGCAATCCCAGTTCTTACTGATTCACACTTAATCAACAATCATATTTTCCTAATTAGTCTCAAGATTTTCAAAGGCAAAAAAGCATGACAGGTGATCAAACCATTGGCTGGGGACTCATATAACTTAACAAAAGAAAGATAAACAACCCAATAGAAAACAAACCCATTGACCATTGCACAAAATAAAATTAAAATACCTAGGAATAAACTTAACTGAGGCAGTAAAGGAGCTCTACTAAAAAACTATAAGATGTTGAAAAAATAAAAGATAGAGGAAGATATATACAGATGGAAGAACATACCATGTTCATGGATTGGTAGAATCAACATCATTAAAATGGCCATGCTACCCAAAGCAGTCTATAGATTTCATGCAATCTCCATTAAAATGCCAATGGCATATTTCATAGACCTAGAACGAACTCTCCGAAAATTCATCTGGAATAAAAAAAGACCCTAAATAGCTGCAGCAATCCCGAGAAAGAAGAACAAAATAGGAGGGATCTCAATACCAGATACCAAGCTGTATTACAAAGCCACTGTTCTCAAAACTGCCTGGTACTGGAACAAGAACAGACAAATAGCTCAAGGGAATAGAATAGAGAACCCAGAAATCGACCCAAAGTACTATGCTTAGCTAATATTTGACAAAGGAGGCAAGAGCATACATTGGAGTCAATACAGTCTCTTTAATAAATGGTGTTGGGAAAATTGGATAGATACATGCAAAAAAAAAAAAACCATGAAACTAGACCACCAACTTACACCACACACAAAATAAACTCAAAATGGATAAAAGACATAAACATAAGACAGGAAACCATAAAAATACTAAAGGAATCCACAGGCAGCAAAGTCTCAGACATATGCTGAAGCAAAATCTTCATCAATACATCTTTTAGGGCAATGGACACTAAAGAGAAAAATAAATAAATAAAAAACAAATGGGACTACATCAAAATAAAAAGCTTCTGCACAGCAAAAGAAACCATCAACAAAACAACAAGAAAGCCCACTGCATGGGAGAACATATTTGCCAATGTTATCTCCGATAAGGGTTTAATCTCCAACATTTACAGGGAACTCATATAACTTAACAAAAAGATAAACAACCCAATCAAAAAATGGGCAATGGTCTTAAATAGATAATTTTCAAAAGAGGACATGAGGAAGGCCAAGAGACATATGAAAAATGCTCAAAGTCACTAATCATCCCAAAATGCAAATCAAAATGTCAATGCAGTACTATCTCACACCTGTCAGAATAGCTATAATCAACAAATCAGCAAATGACAAGTGCTAGAGAGGATATGGAGAAAAAGGAACCCTTGTGCACTGCTGGTAGGAATGCAGATTGGTGCAGCCACTGTGGAGAACAGTATGAAGTTTCCTCAAAAACTAAAAATGGAACTCCTATTTGACCCAGTGATCCCACTTCTAGGAATATACCCCAAGAAACTAGAAACACCAATCAGAAAGGATATATGCACCTCTATGTTCATAGCAGCACAATTAACCATAGCTAAGATTTGGAAACAGCCTAAGTGCCCATCAGCAGATGAGTGGATTAAAAAACTGTGGTACATCTACAGTTTTATATTATGCTGCAGTAAAAAAGAAGGAGTTTTTACCATTTGCAACAGCATGGATGGAACTGGAAAGCATTATGCTAAGTGAAATAAACCAGTCAGAGAGAGAGAAATATCACATGTCTCACTCATTTGTGGAATATAATGAACATAAACTAATGAACAAAAACAGATCCAGAGACAGAGAAGCAATGATCAGATCATCAAACCTCAGAGGGAAGGTAGGGGAGGGTGGGGGTAAAGGAGAGAGATCAACCAAAGGACTTGTATGCATGCATAAAAGCATAACCAATGAACACAGCCACCAGGAGGGTGAGGGCATGATTGGGGGGTGGGCAATGGGGAGATAAAGACACATATGTAATGTCTTAATCAATAAAGAAAAACTGTATTATTTAAGATAGAGAAAGATAAAATAAAATATGGATTAAAAAAAAGTACTGGAATGGGAGTGGGAGGGAAGGGTTCAGAAGAAAACAAATAGACCCTGAGTCCTCATGAATGTGCATCTGGTTTTTATTAGGTTTTCCATCTTTGATTTCTAGCACAGTGCATGGCACACAGAAATTCTAAATACATGTTCAAAAGGGTAAAAAAAAAAGCAAATGAAATGAAGGAATGCATATCTATGCATGTCCTTGAGAGTGCAAAGGAACCATGATACAATCCATAACGAAGCAATCATCCTATCATCCACCAAGCACAAAATTAAAGCTGCCACACTCTGTCCTCTGGGAATTTTCTCAGGGTCACTTGGACACAGTCTCCACTTTCCTTCTCTCAGGACAAAAAGCATGTGTCAGTGTATTGCTAAATACTGTTCCTAAGCTTGCAGGCAATAGCAGCAAACAAACAGAAGAGGCTGGAATTGGTCTCTAATAACAGACTTTGGTCAGGTCTATGTTATGGGATGTATGGCAACACTGGCCATGATTACATTCTTAGTCTCCTTCAGAAGTCCCCTCCATCTGCCAACACACCCCAGTTGGGTAGCTCTTTTTACTTCATGCCACAGAATCCTAACTGCCTTGCCTTAGAGGACCCAAGTCAGAAGCAGCTCCTGGAGTCATTGCAAAATGACAATGACTTTGGACCAAAGTTCACCATCACCTGGCAGGGCTCTCTCCCTGAGCCAGCATCATCTAAGTCCTATAGATGTCTGTGGCAAGTTAGGATCTGCCCAGATGACATTCCAGAAAAGCTAAGTATAGCTGAGGTCAGGAAAGCACAATGCCCAGTTGGATATTTGGTTGCCTTTACAAATCTCAAGACCTTTACCAGAATAAACCACATTCTTAAGGCCTCTTTCACATTGGGATAGAATAGTTCATATCAGTTTGCAATGAAATGTTTCCCCACCCTAATTGGCATCTAAACTTCAGGCTTCTTTACCAAGTGGGCCCATATGTTTGTAGTCTGGGCCTGTTTCTCTAGAATGTTTCTCTACTGTACGTATAGTAAGACTGCATTTAAATAAAAGAGAATCCCTACATTCTGGAATTCTTGATTGTCCCAGCTTTAGAAAGGGGCATTCGGGGCTTTCCTTTAGCCTGAATCAGGTTAATAAATTAATAAATTATTTGTGTATCTTCCAACCCTCTTGTCACCTGCTTTGCATTTTAAAAATTTGCTTCATTACATAATTAAAATTATTTTCACAATTTACAGAATTAGCTTTTGACAAATGAGCCTTTTGCTACTTGCCCTGCCTCTGCCTTCCTCTCCTTGTGCTCTGAGAAAAATACCTATTTACCTTTTGCATTCACCTGGCAAACCCCAATCTTGTCATCTGTATACTGATAGCTTTTAAAATAACTTTGCATTTATTTTTATGAAAGTGAAACATGTACATGAAATAAATCAAAGACTTCAGAAAGTTGATGAATAAAATCCTGTGCTCTCTTGTGCAACTCTTCCTCACCCAGAGCCTGAAGTATTCAGAAGCACTCTCTGGATTTATGTTTCTTATCTTCATGACTCTAAATAATGTGATTATTCTTCTATTTCACAATTTATCAAGTTTAGATGTCTACTGATTTACTGATACTAAAGGTGAGAATAAGTTTCATTTAACACTCATCTTCTTCTAGACCTTTTAAGATCTATCATTTTTAATCAGTTATCCTCATAACTTTAAATAAGACTTGAATCTGTTTTTGATAACATCAACCTTAAACAGTATTTCTTAAAACCTCATTCCATAAGATAAGTATATAAACAGCCCTATCTTTCCTCCTTTCCCACTTCCCATCTTTCACTTTATCTTTACATTTTAACCCTGCCACCATAACCAAATCTCTCGTTTTATGTATATATACATACTAAAAAGATGAAGATCAACAAACAGCATTATATTATTATTACTCTGTAAATATTGTTCACTGTTGAGCCAAATAGGAGACTGGTATTAACTGCTTTCTCCAATTTCATGACCCTATGCCAGTGATCAGTAAACTGCGGCTGGCGAGCCACATGTGTCTCTTTGGCCCCTTGAGTGTGGCTCTTCCACAAAATACCATAGCCTGGGCGAGTCTATTTTGAAGAAGTGGTGTTAGAAAAGTTTAAGCTTAAAAAATTTGGCTCTCAAAAGAAATTTCAATCGTTGTACTGTTGATATTTGGCTCTGTTGACTAATGAGTTGGCCGACCACTGCCCTATGCCATTGATGGACAATTCTAAGCATCAAAGATAAATTTTTCTCACACTCCACCAATTAGTTAAAATTATAAAATGTTATAATTTCCTTCATTTTTAAATAATGACTTTCTTATATATTTTTGCCTCACATTTCAAATTGCTTTCTTGATTTCTTGCATCATTTGCCTTGATCATCTTTCAGACTCCATCATAGTATAGTCCATGCAGGTCCCCTTCCTCCCCTGGACCTGCATCCTGTTGTTCCAACCTGGCCAGCTTTGTCTGGGGTCTTCTGCATACCTGTTATCCTAGAACTTCTGTTTCTTGCCCTTCCGTACTGAAATCTCTGTCTTCCTTTTTCTTGGATATGGCTTTGTTTTCCTAGAGTATATACTCAGGTGACTTCTTTTTAAAAGGTGTGTATGAGGTAAATTACCTGATTCTTTGCATGTCTAAATTTTTTGTTTTGTTTAGTTTTGCTTTGCTTTGCTTTCACCCCTGAAAGGGAGTCTGGCTGATTGCATTGCTCCCGTCTTCTAACCTCTGGCGTTGCTCATGCCAGACTGATTTTTGTTCCTTTGTAAATGATACTGTATTTTTTCCAGTTGAAGCTCTTCTACTCTTTTCTTTATTTGGTGCTTTGAAATTCACGCAGAGACGTCTAAAGAATGGTCTTTTTCATTCATTTTCTGGGCACTTGCTGAACCCTTCCCAGAAGGCTCCTGGAAATCCATACATTTCAGCCCATTCATGTGCATGCGCAGATCACTCCTGGGTCTGGCCTCCCAGTCCCTCCCCTGCACTGCCTTTGGGCCCGAGTCCATTCAGCAGGTGGCCATGCGCTGGGGCAGGTGCCGCTGCACTTTGATTCTGAGTGAGGGGGAAGGGGGGGCAGGGAAGGAGGACCAAAGCATCCATGAGCATTGGGGATTGCCTGATTGGTGGTGGAAGCTAGACGCTTCACAGCTGACCTGTGAGGAGCCTCCGGCACCTGGGTAACCCAGGTGTTTCTCATCCCAGGACTCCACGCCCTGCCCATTAAGATCTCAGGAGATGCCATGAGACACCGCGAGAGCGTCCTCCGGCAAAGTGACTGCCCCTCAGCACCGGATTGAGTCATTGAAGACTGGTGTCTTGGACTGGATTTCCTAGGAAACAGCACCCGAGGTAAACACAACTAGGGAGTGTAGGTGATACCAGAGAAGCAGGAGTGAGAGCAAGGGGTGTGAGGCGAGGAAGGCCACAGCTTTGGGAAAAGCTGGTTGCTAGGGCCTGCAGGTGACTTCAGAAAGGAAACACAGCCCTTCCGAAGGAGAGGGGTGTATCTGGCCAGTGCCTTCTCCTTTTGGTCAAGGATTGGTGCGTGCATAGCTCCCACAAATGCAGGTTGCATATTTATTGGTGCTAATGAGTTCCTCCCTCAACAAGGAACCCCCAGGGTGGGAGGGAGGGTGCTGTGAGCTTGTGTCCTCAGGTGCCTGGAGGAAAGGAAGGCAGCATCACATGGTTGCCCCAGCAACCATTGAAACAGCGCCAATCATTGCTAGGTTCAAACACTGCAGATCTGGGGTGGTGCAGAAACTGGATCCCATGCAACTACTATTTTAGTAGCTCTGGGAAATTTTTTATGGTCCCTCTATTGCTTTGTTTTTCTCATTATTGGTTTTCACCTTTAAAAGTTCTTCCTTGGTCTCCATTTATTCCTTCCTCACAGGATCATGTTCTTGTTTGGAGATTATAGTACCTTCTAAGTATCCATGAGAATATTAGTTATATTTTCAAGGTTTTCTACTCTGGGAGGCAGTCTACATTGTGGTGAAGAGGATGGTCTCTAGATCCTAACCCTCTGGGTTTGAATCTCATCTCTGTATGGCTTTGTGTCCTTTGGAAACTTGCTATGTTTTAGTTTCTTTTCTTTTTATTTATTTTGTTTGCTTCAAACAAACACAAAATGCTTATTGTTAAAAAATGCAGGCATTGCCAAATTATCAACTTGTTAAACTTAGAAAAGGTATGAAGTTATTTTATAACTACAAAAAGAAAACTATGTTCTTGTTATTCAGCCTAACTTACTTCCAAATTCTTAAAGTTGGAGATTCTTTCATTTAAAAAGTGATTCTAAAAATTGTTCCAATTAGCCCAGCCAGCATGCTAACTTATGAACCAGGAGGTTGGTTCAATTCCCAGTCAGGACATGTGGCTGGGTTGTGGGCTTGATCCCCGTTGTGGGGCATGCAGGAGACAGTCAATCAATAATTCTCTCTCATGATTGATGCTTCTATCTCTCTCTCCCTCTCCCTTCCTCTCTGAAATAAATAAACATATATTTTCAAATTGTCCCAATTAATTACATGCCATAAAAAACAAAATGTCTTTTAAATCATCCATACATTAAATAAAGTAGACTTTGTAACATAAACTTACTTAAATAGCTTTTATATTAGTAAAATATGCTACATTCTCATAAAATATATACCAATTTTATTATCTCTTATTCTTCTCCACTCTCTTTGCCTATAGCCCTATTGTGGAATATGATGGTCCTATATCTTCTGTCCATTCTTTCCAAACTTTGGTATGTTTGTAAAGCCTAAAGATACCTTTACTAACGTGTTTTCACACTATTCTTTTAATGTTTCTAGTATTATTTGTTTTCTGCCTTTTCATCTTCCTTTGCCTGTCTGTCTAGAATTTTCTATTCAAGTGTATGTAAATCTCTTTTTTAAAACCTGGAAATTTCAGCAGCACCACTTTCCTTTTTTTCTGCCTTTTCTGCTATTTCTCTTATCTTCTTTTCAAGCTTCAAAAGTTCTTTCTGTTTTTTTCTTCTTTTGGTTATAACTTTCTAATAGAAATTTTACTTTAAGCTGGCATTGGTGCTCTTTCTGCTAAGTTTTCTTTTTCTCTTCTTTTAACTTCTTTTAAAGATAAAATACATTTCATTGACATTTATATACTTTCAGGGTTTTTTTGTTTTTTTCAAGCTTCAACAGACAATTTCTGTTTTGTTCTTTGTTTCCCTTTTTACTTTTGATGATGTTATTTATTCTGAAGAAGCATAGGTATTATATCCTCTGCCTTTAACTTAAAAATTTTCTCCATTTTGGCTGCATTTAATTTTTCCATATTGAATACATTTTTTTCTTCCTTCTAGAGTCAGAAATTTTTATAGTTTGTCCCATTGTTGCACTTCATCCTGTGTTCTTCCAGAACAGTATTCTAAAACTAGTCTCACATGTGTTGACTTTTATTTTTGTTTCTGACTTTTACAAAGTTCTAGTGATCTTAATCATGCAGTGTGCCCTTGTCACTCTCCTATTGCTGAAATTTTTCAGAATCTAACACTTCCCCTGGAAAGTACATGAAGATACTTTGTCTACAGAAACTTTGCTTGACCTAGCTCTGAAAGTTTCCTGTGTTTCGGTGACCCAAAGCCCATGTGTCAATTTTTCTGGATATGACACTCAACTCATGATTAGTTGTTTTCTTCAATAAACTTTTCTACTTATTATTTAAAAGTGTTCCTTAGCCCTGACTGGTCGGTTCATTTGGTTGGAGTGTTGTCCAGTACACCAAAAGATTGCTGGTTCAATCCCATCCCCTCCAATTAGAGTTCATATGGGGGTCAATCAATTGATGTTTCTCTCTCAATCCAAGTTCCTTTCTCTCTCAACATCAATTAAAACAATATATCCTTGATTGAGGATTAAAAAAAAATTTTTTAAGTATATTTTATTGATTTTTAACAAGAGGAAGGGAAACATCAATGAGAGAGAAACATCAATCAGCTGCCTCCTGCACACCTCCCACGGGGGATGTGCCTGCAACCAACATACATGTCCTTCACCAGAAAGGAACCTGGGACCCTTCAGTCTGCAGGCCGATGCTCTATTCACTGAGCCAAACCAATTAGGGCTAAAAAAAAAATTTTTTAAGTGTTCATTGCACTTTCAATTGTTTCCATTATTTCTCACAGCTTTTTAACAAAATCAGTTATATCATTTCTTTTAACTGATACTACAGTCTTTTTATATCATCATGTGTTTTAGCTAATTGCTACTGGATTATTGCTCTTTTTCTTGCTGGTAATTTATTTTCTAATTCTTCTACACATTGTGCTGAATTCTGAAGTCTTTTTTTTTTTTTTAAGAAAGGAATGGGTTTATCTTTTTTTCTGCTAATAACTTAATTAAATTTTTTTTCTCCTGTGAGATCTTTGCTTTCTTAATCTAATTAGCTTGCTGCTTCTAGTTTTGAAGCTAAAAAGGTTGAATTCCACCTGAAGTGTGAAAACAGCCATCATTCTGTGCCACAACTGTAGTAAGGGTGGCCATATTCTCTGGTAGAATCACTGAGGCCCACCCTGGGCAAGTGGGCCTAGGAGTTCACGTGGCGGGGTGGGGGGGGGAGCACTAAAGAGGGAGAGGCAGGTGGACTGTGCCTTAATTTATTAATCCATAAAATAAGGATAATATATTACCTACCTCATAAGGCTGTTATGATGATTGAACTTGTAAGCTTTAAATTATTCCAAATTTACACATATTATTATCTCTAGTCAATTTTTCTGTATGCTTATGTTTTCCTTTTTTCAAAGGACTGGATGCTGGTTTTATATGTGGCAAAATACTTCTCCTAGGGCACTGCTCGGCAAACTCATTAGTTAACAGAGCGGCAAACTGCAGCTCACGAGCAACAGTTTGCCGACCACTGTCCTAGGGGAGTACAGATGAACAGAAAGACAGATAGAGGCACAGAAGACCAAACAGGAGGGAGAAATATTGGGATTGAACAACATTGGCACAGGATATAGGAGATGGGCATGAGGTGCCCATCCCTGAGGCAACAGCTGTTTAAGGCCTAGTCCTCACTGGCACAATCAGCTCTCTCTGGCCTGCTGAGCTAGGCATATTGACACTCCAGGTCAGAGAGGTTAAGAAGGGCTCTCTGCAGGGGAGTGGAGTGGAAATGGATAAAGAACAAGATCACAAGAGGCAAATACAGAGCATCAGCAGCAGCAACAGCAACCAAGCCCCCAGGGGAAATCTATGGTCCTGAGGAAATCCCTGGGGTGGTGATCATTTCTTAGGCACCCAGGGCCTCTCTCCTGGGATTTCAGGGCGAGAGTGAAAGAGCAATTTTTGGTTATAAAATGAGATGGACCAGGTTGTTCCATGGGCTCCACACCCAGGTGACACAGGGCCTCTCTTCAGATGGCAGCAGGCAAGGGATCTTGTGAGCAAAGCTTATGCCTGGGGCAGCTGGAGGTGGAAGGTGGGAAGCCACATCTTGGGTTTCCCATTCCTCAGGGATAGTTCCTAGGTGGGCAGATGGAAGTACATCTGATGCCCATCAGTTTCCACCCAGACTCTTCTCCAAGGGGCTTTCTCCTATCAGACAATGCTGCCAGAAAGCTGGGGAGGAGGCATGATGAGGATCCTGACTCTGGAGTTTGGGAAGAGAATCCTCATGGGATGTATGCTTATGTTTTCCTGTTTGCTTTAAAAAAAATGTTTTTATTGATTTTAGAAAGAGAAGAAGGGTGAGGAATAGAGAGATAGAAACATCTCTGAGAGAGATACACCAACATTGATTGGCTGCCTTCTTCTCAGCTCCTTCTGGGGAATTGAGCCTGCAATCGGGGTATGTGCCCAGAACAGATATTAAACCCATGACCTCTTGGTACATGGGTTGATGGTCAACCACTGAGCAACACCTGCCTGGGGTACTTATTTTTGAAAATGTTACTGGTGTTTCTCACATGCCTTGTTATCCTTCGATATCCAGTCATGCTATAAAAAGGCCTGGGTCAGTAGAGTTTCTTCTGCTGCTGTAAAAATAGGATGATTTTCCTTGTAGATCTTTCTGGTGAAAAGAGTTTGACTGAGAACTCCATGCACATGGTAGATTGGACACACCCACTATAAAGCTTCACGTTAGGGACTGGTGAGCAGGAGCAGGAGCAGAATGTCAGTCAGGCTCTGGATCCCCAAATATGGTTGGCTTTCATACATATCATATCTTTTTTATTGATTTTCAGTTAACATGGCATTAAAGGAGAGTGGTGTTGATATCCTAGCATGGTAGATATTGTGAAAAGAATGTACAAAATACACATAAACTCTTTAGAGATGTTCTACACTTGATATGATAGAAGAATCAATTGCTTAATTACAGGTGAAATGTTTTTAATACTTTAAAATAATATTCTAAGTGTTTTTTTCAAAAATGATTTTAGTTGACACTCTACAATTGAGGTAATTATAGAGTCATTTTGACTTTTTTGTAGAAATTTTTATAAATATTTTTATAGAATTCTAGGATCACTTATGATTTATTGGATATTCTAATTTTGTTGATTCAAAAATAGGACAGTAGCTTTTAAAACCCTTTTTCCTTTGAAATAATGGTGTGTGTCTTGGTCACCTGTAAACTCTGGGACCCAGCAGGGGAGAATGAGAAACAAAGGAGTAAATATTTTTCAGGAAACAAGCTCTGTGACCCAAAAGTGAAGTAAGAACTTCCTGTCCAAGTCTTAGGAGGGGGTCAATAGCTCTACATATTCCTGCACTGAATTAGGTTTCATAACTTCCTGTGATGTCATTTTTTCCCTTCCCCCCGTCTCTACACTCAACTTAAATTAGGACTTCCCTTCCAGAGTGCTGCCAAGCCAGTTTCCTTTAGAGTACTTTATAATCAAGTATTTCTACTAAGGTTTTATGAAATGAGTCCTGCATGAGAAGCCAGGATAAAGGGATTTCTAAGACCAACTTTTCTTCTTATCTTTTGACCTTAGAAACCAATGTTCATATTAAGCCTGCACTACCTAAACAATTCGCATTCTTGGAAGGTAGAAAGAGCTTCCATACAAATTAATGAGTTCCCTGTCACTGAGGTATTCCAAAAGACTCTTAAAAGCCACTTCTTAGGACATAAAAATTGTAGGATTTTTATGTAAAATAAAGATTGGATTTAATGGTCCTAAAAAAACAAAAAACAAAAAAAACAAAAAAGATGTCTCTGATCCCTGAAACTCAATGATTTTCTGCTTTAGAAAGAAGCAGAGAGGAAGTGAAGAGGAAAAATCCAGCCTCACATGGATTTCGGCCTTAGCTGCTGGGGTTGCTCCAGGCTTCCTGAGGTTGTGCTGTCTCTGTCCATTCTGACTCCATACTTACATACTCACTTTCATGGTTCACTAGTTCGTGGTTCACTAGTCACCTCTTATCTGTGTTTTTGCTTTCTGTGATTTGTCACTTATAGTCACCTGTGATCTGAAAAATATAAAATGGAAAATTTCAGAAATGAACAATAAGTTATAAATTTGAATAGCATAATGAAATTTTGCACTGTTTGCTCTGGTCCTCCCAGGATGTAAATCACCCCTTTGTCCAGCATACTCATGCTATATATACTTCTGGGCAGTTAGTCATTTAGTAGCATTCTTGGTTATCAGATTGACTGTTGTGGTATCCAAGTGATTGTGTTTCAGTAACCCTTATCCTATATAATAAAAGGATAATATGCAAATTGATCCTGTTGGCAGAGTGACCAGAATGACCAGTCACTATGAGACACACTGACCACCTCTTGGTCCCTTTCCATGGTTGGCAGGCTCTGATCGACTGATGGCCATCCACGGAGGGCATAGAGTCAGCAAGCAGGCAGAAATAGTAGACCTCTCAGTCCCTTCATCCAATGGCAAATAGGGAACTAGGAGTGGGGGAGGGGGAGAGGTGGTTGTGGGGAGGGGGAAGAAGATAGCCCCGATCACAGGCCAGGCATAGGGACTTTATCTGTGCACGAATTTCATGCGCTGGGTCTCTAGTTTTACTTAATAATGGCCCAAAGCCATTCACAGCATATTGATAAGATTGAGATCGTTTTATTTTTTATTAGATACTAGAGGCCAGGTGCACGAAATTCATGCATGGGTGGGGTCCCTAGGCCTGCCAGGAGATTAGAGCCTATCAGAGCCATCTCACACAGTTCTAATTGGAGCCAGGCTGGCCGGGGCCTGCCAGTGGGGGAGGGACCAGGGAAGTTTGGCTGGTCGTGGGAAGTTGGCTGTGGGAGCCCACTAACCACCAGGGGGAAGCTCCTGTATTGAATGCCTGCGCCCTGGTGTGTGCCATAGCAACTGGTCAACTGTTGTTCTGGTCATTCAGTCATAATGATCACTTAGGCATATATATATATATATATATATGGACTATTAATCTCTAACTGAGCCTAATTTATAAATTAAACTTTGTCATAGGTATATATATATAAAAAAAATAGCACAGATGCTCCTTAACTGATGCTGAGGTTACAGCATGGTAAACCCATTGTTAGTAGGAACATTGTAAATTGAAATGCATGTAATACACCTAACCTACCAAACATCAGAGCTTATCCTAACCTACCTTAAGCATGCTCTGAACACTTACATTAGTCTAGAATTGGGCAAAATCACCTAACAGTGCATACACTGTAAAATATCAGTGTTTACCCTCAGGACCGCATGGCTGACAGGGAGCTCTGCCCAGCATCACAAGAGAGCATTGCATGGCACATCACTAGCCTGGGAGAGATCAAAATTTGAAGGACAGCTTTTACTGGATACATATCATGTCCATACCATTGCAAAGTTGGAAAATCATAAGTCAGGAACCATCTCCATATCTAGGGTTTGATATTATTGGAGTTTCAGGCATCCACTGAGAGTCTTGGAATGTATCCCCTGAGAATAAGAGGGGATTACATTACTGTATTTTGCCCTTTTTCCCTCAGTATGTCTATATAAGTATCCTTCAGTCAAAGACAGGTAGAGGTATACCATTAGTTACAGGAATGGTCAGTCAATGCAATCACATGATTTCTTTAAATTCTTAGTCTTCATTTTTAAAAAAATCTATGGAAATTTAAAATTATACTTAATCCTATATCTGTCTCTATCTTAATATCAAATAGTATTTTAAGTTACAAGTCACTGGGGACACGGAAGTGAAGAACTTGACCCAATCTATCTTAGAAAATGTGCCTCTTTTTTCTTCTTATGCTCAAGGCAAATGCACCCCTGCTTAAAAAGCTCAGGTCAATACATTGGACTGGCACTTGGGATCCAGGTTTATTATCCATCATCTTCTCATAATCCTGTGACCTCCTTCTGCAAGGCCCACCTTCTCCAACACACCAGGTTCCCACTCCACATAGAAGGGAGTTCATATACTGGGAAAGGTTAATGTGTTATTTAAATAGCCCCCTCTTAGTTCATTCATGTTTCTCTTTTCATTTGACTGTGAACTCTTTACAATGCCATAGCTAGTAGAATTATTTAAGAATCTGTCTTAACTCAATCTTAATGTACCTCACTAAACTAATACAATCCTTGCCCCTGAAAAAGGGTGTATTATGTGTTACATTTTGCTATAATTCACTATGTGTCTTTGGGAAAAGAATTGTGCATTTTATATAATATGTCAAGGACAATTTCAAAATGGGTAACGTCATCAATCTCATTGACATCTCTAATGGCTTCACTCTGTAGTCAGAGTTTTGCCAAATGCAAGCTAAGATTCAGGCCATCACACACACCTGCTCCCTACCTTTTGTTTCAGATGTATCATCTGTTGAAAAGGCAACCAAGTTTAGGAAAAGAATTCATCCTTGAAACATTTCTTGTCTAATTAAGTCAACAGATGTTGTTTGAAGTCTATACCTGGGGAATTTATTACTCCAGTTTTAAATAGTAAGAAGAATTCATAGACCTGACTTTATGATAATTATGGGGTTTTTTTGAATCAATGTAGCCAGCCTGGTAATGACTGATAATAGTCAAGAATTTGTGATAGTTGTCCTTTTCAACAGTTTGAATGGTATTTCCAAAAAGTGCTTTCACTTGAGTTATCATCTGGCCTTTATGCTCCCTTGGCTAGGTATCTGATCTTCTTGTGCTAGGGCTTGGACAGAGCTAGTCTGACTCAAACAGGCTTGAGGGGCTGAGGCAGATGGCAGGAAGTGGCTCTCGTAGCCTCTATCTTTGCATGGAGGCAAAGAGAGAACAGTAAAGTCAAAGGTCAGTGTCAGCTTAACCAGTCACCAAGGCAAGAAGAGCCTGAGGCAGGCAGCAGATAACTGATACAGCCTGTGAGTAAAAGAGTCAGTGAAAATGAAAAGAAGGACTCATTACTAGAAAGATGGTCATCCTGGCCAGCAACCAAAAGATGAGCTCTTTCTGCCCTCTGAAGTTTACAAAATCAAGACTAAAGGGACACCCAGTGCCCATAGAGGTTTCTGTTTCTTAATCTGTTTCCTCCTCTCCTGCCTAGCCTAATAAGGGGGTGGCAAAGATCACATTCAGTCTTAAAGGTGAAGTTTAATTATTAGTTGCTGTTAAAAGTTGTTATAAAGTTGAGAAATATATGGAAAGATAGGTAACTATTAAAAAATCTCTGAAAAAATAACCCAGCTGCATGGTGAGAATATGTTATGTATGTGACAGAAGAAGATAGGACAAAGTACTTTGACATCTTATTTTCTTTAAATTTAGTCTGCTCTTGTTAGTATTTAACAAAGTATTTAATTAGCATCAGTTATTGCCAAACATTTGTGGTAGTTATAATTTCTGAACAAATTATTTCTTTTGGCAAGTTCTGGCAAATTCACAGATCAACATTCAAGGCAAAATCCCAGCATGAAAGAATTTGATTTTTTAAAACATTGGGTCTCAAGTTATCTACCTACCTTGACAGGTTTAGTGTCTTAATTAAATATTTTATGATGATACTACTTAAGATAAAATGTAAAAGCTAATTTATAGTGACATCTCTTTATGTAAAAGGTTCCCAAGCTGATTTATTACCAGGTTGAAGCATGTCAGTGAATACAACTATGTCTAAAGATACTTGGCAGTTTTCTTCCACACTCCTAGTTAAACATCTTCTGCAAAACAATTTATATGAAAAGCAGTGTCTTTAATTATACAAGACTCTTCTTTCATATCTCCTCTAGTTTCATTCTGCAATTCAATTTAGTACCTGCTATGTTCTGTACTAAGTAATAAATTTGGAACACTATGATCAATTATAATTCTTTTTCTGCTAAATTTATTATGTTACATCATCCTGAAAGAACTTTGGTGAACATACACACACACACACACACAGATAATTACTTACTCATATTTTTTATTAGGGCAGAGGGGATTCAGGGAATACTTTTAATGCTTTATTTAAGTTACATATAACTACTTACCAATAGAATTAATAAAATAAAGCACTATAATTGCAATCTAACCTATAAACTCATAATAGTGTGTTTTATTGTTAAGAAGCACTAGAAGTGTAGTAAAGAAGAGAAAGTGAAGAGATGCTATAAATAGGACAAAGAAGAGACAGCAAAGCTAAGTACAAGCTGAACAAGCACCTGCTTATGGCACACTGCAAGATCTGGTGGGACAGTGTGTGATACAGGAGGTGGCAGCAACGGTAGTTTAATGGGAAAGAAAAATGTCCTTGGTGACGCACTTTGGTGGGAAGAAACAGGAGGAAATAGGGAAACAATTAAGGGCAGAGAGAGACCAGATGGTGATAGTACTAAGCCAAAAAAAAATTCCAAAATATGTCATAAACTCCAATCTTACCAGTAAATACCCATTAAATTGAAAAATAACACAAATAGAAAAATTAAAATTTATTTTCATCATGTTAACACACTTACATTTTATTTCATCCAGAAAGTATTTGAGATGGATTATTCAAAAAGAAAAGAAGGAAATATTTACAATAAGATTCATAACTAGAGCCTAAAGAAGTAAGAGAAAGCACATGCCAATCAAAAGAGACAATAGAGTGGCTATGTTTGAACATGAAACCTGGAGCTTCCTTGTAGCCTTGATGAAGAAGGAAGCTTTACCAAATAAAATTATAAATATCATTATCTGAAATAATTATCAATAAATATTTGGGAGATAACATTTTCTTGGTTAGAAATGTAATACCTGTGTTGCAGTAGAGGGGATAACAAAATATTCAGTAATAACCTTAGTGGCGTTGAGAATTCAGACAAGGAAATTGAAGTTCCATGGAAAAAGTTGTTTGTAAATGGGCTAAGTAGGGCTCCGTCAGATGAAAGGAGTTTGAAAATCTGCAGCCTCACCCTGCCAGGGGCAATGGCTTTGTAGAGTGCTTTAAAAGTCGGAGGCCAAACATACCACACACCTGAGGAACTGTGTCAAAGGCCCCTGGCCTGGGACCTAATGTCATATTGCTACTGAGACATAGAGCAAGTGTTCTGCCATGTCACATGATGTCTGGTTTAGAACTAGGGTTTAGGAATTTGAGAGAATGAAAACCACTAGACAGGAAGTGTGAAGAAAAATAAGAGGAAAATATCTCATTCAAAATGAGTGTGCAAAACAAAATTTTAAAACACATGGGAACTCTAATTCTGTGAAGGTGAGTCAGCCCTAAATCAAAAATTGCAACATAATTTCATTCCGGGTAGAACTGTCTAGCCAAAACTTTCAAATAAGTATGCTTTGTATACTTTAGGAGAAAAATGAAAACAAATTATGAATTTTTAAAGAAAAAATATTAAAAGCAGACAAAGGAAGCAAGTCAGATAAAAGCAGAATAATAGACATCTTGGAAATTAAAAATATATTGATTAAAATAAAAAATTCTTAATCCCTTTCACCTTTTTAGCTATCTACCAACCTCTCTCCTCTCTGGTGATTACAATTTATTCTCTGTATCTATGAGTTTGTTTTTGTTTTGTTATTTTGTTTTTTAGATTCCATATATGAGTGAAATCATATGGTATATGTCTTTGACATATTTCAATTAGCATAATACCCTCCAGGTCCATCCATGCTGCTGTAAATGGTAAGATTTCACTTATAAAAATAGTTGCCAGGATATAAAGTATAACATAGGAGTATTGTCAGTAATATTGTGATAACTATGTATAGTGTTAGATGGGTATTAGACTTATTGGGGTGATCACTTTGTAAGTATATAAATGCTTAATCACTATATTGTACACCTGAAGCTAATATAACATTTTATGTCAATTTTAATTAAAACATAATTTTTTAAAGTACTAGGCAAAGTGTCCTCTAGCCAAAAAAAAAAAAATTACAACAACAGCAAAAAATTGTTGGACTAAATGAATAGACAAATTCTTTTTCTCACATGTAATATATTATGTAAAGCATTCACATAAGCCATTGAATAATTTTGAATCAAGTTTGCCTACAGCCATTTAAAAATATCAAACAAGATGAAGTTTTAGGAAACATGTCTGGCTGTGTTCTCAATAACATTGTGCTTTTAAAATGGTGAACATTTGCAAGTCCTTGCTAAAACAATGACTATTTGAGCAATCATCATTGTGAATTGTATGAGTAAATTATTTTTCTAAAAAAGAAATAAATTCAAAAGTTGTGGCAAACTTTGGAGCAGAGACAATAAAAGGGAAAATAATAAATTTGAGAATACTGCTATGGATTCACCTAGATCACAGCATGTGGAATAAAATATAAAAGTATGTTAAGTAGAGAGATCATACATACCAGTATTCCTGGGAGAGTTTCTATTTACATGTAATTATTAGTGGAATTCCTTAAACTCAAATATGCTCAAGTTTAGACAAAAAATTATATACTCACCCAAGTATTAAGAAAATAAAGCCGAAACTGGTTTGGCTCAGTGGATAGAGTGTCGGTCTGCGGACTGAAGGGTCCCGGGTTCGATTTTGGTCAAGGGCATGTACCTTGATTGTGGGCACATCTCCAGTAGGGGGCGTGCAGGAGGCAGCTGATCAATGTCTCTCTCTCATCACTGTTTCTAACTTTCTATCCCTCTTTTTTTCTCTCTGTAAAAAATCAATAAAATATATTTTTTTAAAAAAGAAAGAAACTTGAGGCCCAG
This sequence comes from Lasiurus cinereus, assembly GCA_011751065.1. Classification (NCBI taxonomy): domain Eukaryota; kingdom Metazoa; phylum Chordata; class Mammalia; order Chiroptera; family Vespertilionidae; genus Lasiurus; species Lasiurus cinereus. The sequence goes on from JAAGEH010000018.1 coordinate 58,404,876, forward strand.
TACATGAAATTCACAAGGTGTACTGGTTAATAATGCAGATTTTTTTATAGGTGGAGTTACACATATATTGACATATATGTGATTTGATATGTATGCTATTTTGTTATATTGACAGCAAGCTTCAAAACTTCATATGTCAAATTTGCTGAAGGTATTAACACCATAGATATTTTTATGCTTAAAAAGTCAAATTTCATGCAAAAAAAAAGCATTTGTGGCAAGTTTTAATTCATTACTTTATTTTGAAGAAAAAGTTATCATATTCTTTGGGAAGCTTATGGTGAACATGCTTCATCTCAAGATACTTATGAACTGGTTTAAGTGCTTTAAAAGTGATGATTTCGATGTGGAAGACAAAGAACATCCAGGTCAATCAAAAAGTTTGAAGACCAACAATTACAAGCATTATTGGATGAAGATGCGTCTCAAACTCAAAAACAACTTGCAGAAAGATTAAATGTTGCTCAGCAAACAAAGTCCTACCATTTACAAGCAATGGGAAAGATTTTAAAGGAAGGAAAATAGATGCCATATCAACTGAACAAAAGACAAATGGAAAACTGAAAAGTAATCAGTAAAATGTTCCTTCAATGATATGAAAGAAACTTTTTTGCATCCAATTGTGATTGGCAATGAAAAGTGGATTTATTTTGAGAATCCCAAATGCACAAAATCATGGATTCATCGACCACAAAGCCAAATGCTCTGCATTTGGTGGGATCAGGTATTTGTGGTATATTATGAGCTTCTAAAACGAGGTGAAACCATTAATACTGATCGCTACAGACAACAAATAATCAATTTGAACCACGCTTTGATTGTGAAACAGCCAGAATGTGCCAGAAGACACAGTAAAGTAATTTTGCTTCATGATGGTGCACCATTACACACTTCAAAACCAGTTAAAGACACATTAAAAGATCTTGCCTAGGAAGTATTAACCTACCTGCCATATTCACCAGACCTTGCTACCTCAGATTACCACTTGTTCTGATTGATGGCACATGCACTTTCTGAACAGAACTTCAAAACATATGAAGAAATGGAAAATTGTGTCTCTGAATGGTTTGCCTCAATAAAAGTTCTATTGGGACGGTATCCACAAATTACCTGAAAAATGAGGGAAACATGTATCTAGTGATGGACATTACTTTGAATAAAGCACTTTTTATGTTTCTCTTGAAATTATCATGTTTTCTTTGATTACAAAATTCGCCATTATTTACTAGTATACTTAGTATTGTGAAAATTCATTACAGTGTACACTTATACAAATACTCATTTCTGTGTGATTGCTATACATAAAAAGAAAAACAAACATTAGGTAACCAATATAGAAATAACCTTAATATCTCCCAAATCAATAGATGAATGAAAAGGAGGAGATAGGGGATTTCAAGGATTTGGAGGAGGAAGAAAAAGAAGAGGGGGAGAGAAGAAAGAACAAAGAGAAAAATACAGAACTCATTATCAATTCAATAGAAAGTAGTATTGCAGGCAGAGAGGGGAAAAAAAAAAAAACAAAGAAAGAAAATAGATGCCAAGAGAATACACAAAAGAAATTGACAAAAATAAGCCTAAATGCATGATCAAAGTAAATGTGGATAGATAAAACTCACCCATTAAAAAACATAATCAAATGCATAACATAAATGCATCTATATGCCAAATAGAAAAGGCAACTAACACCAAACCAAAAAGAAATTTTGAACATAAAGTTTTGAATAGCTAAGTAGGTCTTATAGTAAGGTGTATTCCAAAAGATAGAGAATGACCCTCAAGACAGTGAAACAATTCGCACTTAATAATACAACATTGTATTAGAGCAAACTGACAGGATTACAAAGTAAAATGGATAAATCCAGAACTATATTAGATGTCCAAAACTTCAATGAGAAATATAGATCAAATATAAAAAGCTAATAAGAATATAGAATATTTAAACAACTAGGCTGTATCCAGTATCAGCTTAGCTCTGTGCCTACTTCTACCCATCTTCCAAAATATGCACACCAAAACCCCCAGGCTGCTGATTAGAAAGTAGAATTCAGTAACCTGCTCTCATGCTGTATCTTCTGAGAAAGACCCTTGGGTTCAAAGCATATGGAAAGGGACTTAAAGAGAATTCACCTATTCAATACCAGAATTAAAACAAAATTTTACATACAGGATTCATTGGAAATATGAACAAGATGAAAATAAAATGACATGAAAACTATGCAAATGGAACAAAGGTAAGTATGAAAGAAACTCTAAGGCAACCAGAGTCTAAAGAACACATGACAACATCTCACCAGTGTTTCATATTATAGAAAAGTTGATTAAGAACATGAGTTGAGTAAAATAGGAACTTAAGTCTAAGATGATAACAGCACGGAATGAAATGAAAATGGTAATTCAAAATGTAAGAAACAAATTGAAACTAAAATAACACCATTACAAAACTAATAAGTTGCATATCAAAAGGAAGCAAATGACATGGCTGAAGAATAATTTTTTTACACAGAGGAAAGGCTTGAGATAAGCCCAGTAAAATCAAAAGAAAGTGATTAATGGAAAAAGAATGTAGTAGCTATGGAATTGTGACAAAGATGACATTATACAATTATCCCTGAGTTAAAGAACTCAATACATGTATCAGAAAAAAATATTTCAATGGAAAAAATAATCCTGAAATGCAAGAATAAGAGACTCTATAACTCAAAAGCTCATATCATACTCCAAGACAAATATATTCAACAGTGTCAATTCGAAATCATGTATTTCTTATTGAATTCTGAGAATTAGAAAAAAAATTTAAGGCATCCAGAGATAAATAGTAAGTTTCTTATAATTGATAACAAATATAGGCTGGCCTCAGTCTTCTCCAGAATAATATTCCAGACTAGAGGACAAGAAAGCAATGTCTAACAACGTCCAAAGGAAAAGAAATGTGACACAAAACAAGTATGGCCAGCCACAATTCCATTCACTTCATATATAAAGACCACAAATAGATATTCTTAAATGTGGGAGAATAAAAGGATTGTAGGATATATTAACTTTCTTAAGATGGGAAAATGACTCAGTAAAGGAATCTAGCAATCAAGAAATTAATAATAACATCATGGTAAATAATGATGCCTTCCATGTTGAATGCTAAATGACAGTAATGTCACAGCATTATTAGAAAGTGTGACCCAAGTATTATGTAATCAGCCAAGTAATTCTTCAGGTTGAAAGGAAGCACACACACAGTCTTTACTAGCATGATAGAACTCAGGGAATATAGCACTTACAAAATATGTTTTATAAACTCTTTGAAATAAAGTCCATACAGCAAAAGGATATCAAAACTTAGCACTTAGGAACAAAGATATAAAATAAACAGTTGATAAACATGAAGTCCATTGAAAAATAGAACTAAAAATAGCAGAAATATGGTTACAAAACAGAAGTGTCATAAAACTTTAAAATGTTTAACTTCAGTGTCTTTTCTTAATGCCAGGTAAGAAAATGAATTCAGATTTTTATAAAAAACATAATGTAGATTTTGTTAGTGGTTCGAGATGACAGACTGAGTTCATGTGTTGATCAACTCCCTCTCCCAAGACTGGATTAACAAGAGAGTAAAAATAAAAAAGGTCAAATAAACAAGGTAAGGCCAGTTGTTGACAGAAAGAGTTCAGCAAGTTTGTCCAAAAAGCAGATTCAGGGGCAAAAGTGTATGAAGCATGCAGAAGCCAGGTGTAACAGGGCCAATAAAAATAATTAAAAATCTCTCTGTATAAAATCCTAATATGCAAATAGACCGAATGGCAGAACAATGGAACAACTGGTTGCTATGATGTGTGCTGACCACTAGGGGGGCATGTGCAGGACATGGTGGGCATCAGCAGCAAGCAGTAGAGTACAGAACATGGCAGGCAGTGGCCGTGGCAGGATGGTGGAGAAAGTGAATGGCAGACCAAGGCAGGGTGCCAGTTGCTGTCATTGGGTTGAGCCTCCTGTGGTTACCGAAAATTCTTTGCTCACGTGTGCTGTAATCACACCCAGCACTCACATCCACTGCCAGTGCCTGGCACTGAGCCTGATCACTCAGTTCCATCAGCAGGTGTGAGTGGCAGCTGCTGGCTCTGAGAGCTTCTCCACCTCTCCCTGCTCCTGAGGGACGATTGGGGCCAGCAGCCCCCTCTCGCACCTGCTGCCAGCACCAGCGCTGCTGGTCACACCCATTGCCAGCACTGACCCTGCTCACACCCACTGCCAGCCCCAGCACAACTTGCAACCACAGCTGGCACTGAAGTCACCACTTGCACCCGCTTGCAGTGCCCAGCACTGGTCCTAATGACTTGGTGCTATCAGCAGATATGAGTGGTAGCTGCCAGCCTGATATCCCCTGAGGACTTCTCCACCTCCCTCTGCTCCTACAGGGCAATCAAGGCAGCAACCACCACTTGCACCTGCTGCTGTGGCTGGCCCCAATCACTCCACCCCATCAGTGGGTGCGAGTGGGGCCTGCACCCAAGAATGTGGGAGTGGCAGTGGTGGGAGCAGGACTACTGGCAGAGAGGGGATTGGGTGCCATAGCAGAAGAGGCTGGGCTGAGGTGTGGAGGATGGGCCGAGACTTGCCCCTGTGCCCACTGCAGCCTCACAGCCCACCATTACTGTCAAGGTGCATGAATTCATGTACTAGACCTCTAGTGTAAAGGTAAAACAGTCACCCCATATCCTTTATCTTCTCTTAGCCCAAAACCAAATCAAACTAAAGACAGCTATTTAAAAAGAATTTAATTCTGGGAGACCCAAAGTAAAGATGTTGATAGTTTTGTACAAAACATACTCTATATTCTCATTTAAGGATTTTTCAGATTAAAGGCCAGCTCACTACCCATTCACTTTAAGGAAACCACTTACACATCATTTCTAGTACACTTTTTCATTATTCTAAAACAATGAACAACTATGGATTATCTTACTACTAAGGGAAAATAGTTAAAGAATGAGACCAAGATAAATGTGCTAAAATACCCTACAGAAAAAAAACTAATTTGAGAAATGGAAAACAACTTATAAATATTCTAATTTTTATACTAGAGATAAACTAAAGGATGTTCCATACATATAACAAGAATAGGATCCATAATAAAGAAATAGTAAAATAGCAAAAAAAGAACACTTAGAAAATGAATATATAGCTACTAAAAACAAAGAATGTAGAGAGGAGAAAAATTCTAAAGAAATAGTGGACAAAAAAACATGTTAAAGCCAATGGTATATGTGTGTGTGTGTGTGTGTGTGTGTGTGTGTTGAGAGGACCCAGGAAATGTTCAGCATAAATGAAATAGACACCAATTTCTAAATATGATATGGGGAGATCTGAGAATACTAAAGTTAAAGAGAAATTTTCAGAGAAAAAATAGCAACACTGATTGCTAATATAGAAGGAGCATTCCCTTCAAAATTGATGAAAACTAATACTGAACTTAAAAATCTTAGACAAATTATCAAGTATGGTTATAGAATAAAATTATTATCAAATATCTAAGGACTCAGAAAAGTTATCTCTCATGCATCCTTACTTATGAGTTTTCCTTAAGATAGCTCAGAAGAAAAACAAAAATAAAGTAACTAAGAATGAGAAAGGCATGGGATATAAGAACAATCTAACTTGGGACAATAAGGAAGGGAAGACATAAGCTAACTACTGTGCAGTCCTGAAGTGAGGTCCAAAAGTAAGCATGAAATACATTTTAAAAATGTATGTCTGTGAGGGTAGATATTCCACACACTGGGTAGTATCCTTGAAACCTAAGGATTGGCTAAATACAAGAAAGGCAGAAATTTTGAAGAGGAAGGGACTGTACACAAGAAATATATGTAATTATGCCTACATTGTTATGATAATGGAGGACAATGATTATTGATTTTTTAACTTTTAAAATCTAAACAAAGGCAAAACTTGCAGAAAACTGTGGTTATAGAACAAAAGGCAAATATTTTCAGTCTTGCCAATATGAAAGTAAAAACAAAGCTTACAAGAGTAAGGGACTGAAAGGGGACTCCTTGTTAAACAGTAGGGAGTCAAGATAGACTATCTTAAATTACTGGAACAGAAATAAAGGGAAAATTCAGGGTGGGAAGAAAGTAGGTTTGCAGTTGTTCATATGGAAAATAATTCAATATTTAATAAATAATAACTCAAGAATAAACTGTGTTTCATGTGCTCATAACTGTAAACCTACTTTTGTCCAACCCTCTATATGTTATTGGGAATACAAAAGTGACCAAAAGAGGAACTAAGAATAATTAAATAATTACTGTGGCAGGCAAGAGAGAGGAGTTTAGAGAAGTATAGTGATCTAATTCCTCATTCAGCATAGCAGGAAGTCAGTAGGCAATGTTTAAAATAGATAATCCAAAAAACATGATTAATCAATTTAGAATTTTAAAAACTAAAAATAGAAAAATATAACTACACTAGAGGCTCGGTGCAGGAAATTCATGCACAGGGGAGGCTGTGTATGTCCCTCAGCCCAGCCTGCACCCTCTCCAATCTGGGACCCCTCGAGGGATGTATGATCAGGCCTAAACGGGCAGTCAGACATCCCTCTCACAATCCAGGACTGCTGCCTCCCAACTGCTTGTCTGCCTGTCTTCCTGATTGTCCCTAATCACTTCTGCCTGCCAGCCTGATAACCCCCTAACCACTCCCCTGCCAGCCTGATTGATGCCTAACTGTTCCCCTGCCAGCTTGTTTGCCCTAACTTCCCTCCCTTGCAGGCCTGGGTCCCCCCCAACTGCTCTTCCCTGTAGGCCCGGTCATCTCCAACTTCCTTTTTTTGCCGGCCTGGTCACTGCTAACTGCCCTCCCCTGCAGGCTTGATCGCCCCCCAACTGCCCTCCCCTGCAGACCTGGTCCCTCCCAACTGCCTTCCCCTGCTGGCAATCTTGTGGTGGCCATCTTGTGTCCACATGGGGTCAGTAATCTTTGACCAAATGGGGACAGCCATCTTGTGTGTTAGAGTGATGCTCAATTTGCATATTACTCTTTTATTGGATAGGATAGAGGCCTGTTGCACAGGTGGGAGCTAGCTGGTTTGCCATGAAGTATGTCCCAGATCAGGGTGGGGGTTCCCTTGGGGTGTGGGGTGGCCTGGGCAAGGAGCCTATGGTGGTTTGCAGGCTAGCCATGCCCCTCCCCCCCCCGGCAACCCAAGTGGAAACCCTGTTATCTGGGATTTATTTATCTTTTATAATTGAAACTTTGTAGCCTTGAGCAGAGGCCTAGGCAGGCCAGGGCAGATGGAAAACTTGGCTTCCTTCATTGCCCGGGAAACCCAAGCCTCCTGTTCTCTCTGTGGTCGCAGCCATCTTGGTTGAGTTAATTTGCATACTCATTCCTGATTGGCTGGTGGATATGGGTTGTGGGTGTGGCAGAAGTATAGTCAATTTGCATATTACTCTTATTAGATAGGCTGTCTCTTTTAAAAAATAATTTCTGCTATTTTTCTACTTATCTAAGTAAACTTATAAAGATGTATTCATAGTAATACTAGAGGCCCCGATGCACAAAATTCATGCAAGAGTAGGCCTTCCTTCTTCCAGCACCCAACACCTGGGTTTCCTCTGGCCACCAGTACCTGGGACCTGGGCTTCCCTCACAGAGGGAGGCCCTGTCTACCCATCGGAGCCAGTTGGTTGGCAGCCTGGGCTTCCCTGTTTGGGGCAATTGTGGAGACCCCCCCCCCAATTGATAGCCCCACTGGCCAGTGGTCTGGGCCTCCCTCCCTCTGCGGGGTGATCATGAGGTGATGGCCAGGCACCCAACCAATCACATCACACATGCCCTGGCTGGCTGGCACCAGTGGATGTCATAGTGTGGTCACAGATGGTCATCCAAGTAGTCGTTCTGCTGTTTGGCCATTTGGTCAATTTGCATATTATGCTTTTATTATATAGGATACATCTAATATTTCCAAATGATAAGATTTGAGAATTTTTACAACATTCTTTGTACCTTTATATATTTCTTGAATAATTTATGCCTTTATGTCACTTTTATAACAATAACATTATTGTATACTCTGGGAGAATTATATAAAGGGGTAAGGTAAAAGCAGGAAATCCACTAAACTATAACAAAAGCCCGTGAGTTAGTGTAGTGGTGTCAGTAGGATGCTTATGTTTCACATAAAGAGAAGCCATGCTAAAGTTTCTTAATTGAGCCATTGGGGAGCAGGAAGGCCACAGAGTAGTATGTATTATTGCCAAAGTGAAATGGATAGAAGCAGGGTCGAGGGTTTGGCTTCATAAGGCCTAAATTTGAATATCTGAGAAATATATAAGTAATGATGATGGAATCAGTTGCTTACTATACAAATTAAAGCTCAAGTTGATGCTGGGTATATAAATTTGGAATCTTTCAGCAAATAGGCTATGACAGCATTAGGCAAAAGCAGTGGTTCTCAACCTTCCTAAGGCCGTGACCCTTGCATACAGTTCCTCATGTGGTGGTGACCCCAACCATGAAATTTTGCTACTGTTATGCATCGTGATGTAAATACCTGCATTTTCCGATGGTCTTAGGTGACCCCTGTGAAAGGGTCATTTGACCCCCAAAGGGGTCGCAAAGGCTAAAATAATCTTACAGCCATTAATACTCTCTAACTAGTTACTTTCATTATTAGAGCAGTAATCTTCATCAATTTTTATTTTTCAGTAGCCCAAATTCTACTTTATCCATTTTCCCAAGTAAAAAAGAATACTAATATTTGCTCAGACACATGGACTCAGAATGTTGGAACTTAAATCTTAGATATTATACACCCTAATTCTTATTAGACAAATAAGAAAACTGAGGTGCAGTTTAAGTAATTTTCCTAAAGTGAAATATCTAGTTGGTGACAGAAATAGTTTAAATAAAATGTAAGTTTTGAGATTCTCAACCTACTGGTAAGAAAGCACGTGCACGCGCGTGCGCGCACACACACACACACACACACACACACACACACACAAATATGCCTCCTACATTAAAAAAATCAAAATGGGCTTATTTATCAGATTCTACTGAAAGATTTATCTTTGTCAGTTTCTTTGACTGTAATAGGAGAATTTTATGCAACCTTGCATGTGTTCTACTTCAGAAGACTTGGTGTATAAATCCTTTTTTTAAATCACAGGTAAAGAAGATAATTATATTGACCATATTTTGAAAGATAAGAATACTTTGTTGTCTGCATTACAAAATAATTCATTTCTTTTTTGTTGGAAGTTATTAGGTACATAGTTTATTGCCTCCCCTAATTCTGACATCTTCCTAAATTTCTGTATAGAAAAATTTCCAAGGGGAAAATTACTCTTCACTTGTATTTTTGTCATTTGATTAATTTTTTAAAAGTAAGTCCAAATTATTCAACTTGTTTTTCACACTACAACAGACAGCCACCTGCCACTTCCCTCATAAAGGAAATAGCCCATCAGATTTTCTACATAAATAACTTCTTCCCTAGGAGGAAGGAAAATGCACAGAGTGGTATTTACCCTCATTTTTACAAATACTTCTGTTGGATTTTGGAGTATGCTAAAATGCCTTTGTGGACGTTATATTTAATCCCTCCCATTTTTTGAGATTGTAATTAGTCTCTTTCCTCTAATACATTTTCAGTTGAACACTAAACCTTTATTACTTTTGAAAATGTTCTTGGAAATATTTTTCTGTACAATTAAGGGGCATTCAAGTGATTCTGTAATCAAAAGTTTCTAAACAATGTTTTTTTTTCTTCCAGTTTTTTTTAATTTTTTAATTTCTTTATTGATTAAGTTGTTACATATGTGTCCTTATTCCCCTATTACCCTCCATTCCCCCATTCATGCCCCCACCATCTGATATCTGTGTCCATTGGTTAGGCTTATATGCATGCTTACAAGTCCGTCGGTTGATCTCTCCCCCTTATCCCCACCCTCCCCTACCTTCCCTCTGAGGTTTGATGGTCTGATAGATGTTTGTCTAGAAATAAGCCAGTCAGAGAAAGATAAATATCACATGGTCTCACTCATTTATAGGATATAATGAATAACATAAACTGATGAACAAAAACAGATACAGAGACAGAAAAACATTGAACAATGTTCTATTAAGACATATAACCACTACATACTCAAAAAAGCTTGCTAACATTCATCCCTACCTTTGCATGTGAGCAAACTTAAAGAAATAGAGGAGTAAAAATATATTTTCCTATTACTCTTACTCAGAGGTGCATGACATGGCCACAAAGCATGGTTTTGTATTCCTGGATTTTAAGCAGATTCTACTAAAAACTGGGGCAGTGGGAGCTTGTTTGGGGGGTTAGGAGGGGCAGTGGGGGGGGTCAGTCAGGGAAAAGGGAGACATACACAATAAAATTAAACAATAAAATTAAAAATAAATAACATTTTTAAAAAGTCTTGGGAAAAACAACTTTGCATTGTAGTAATGGCCAGAGATGGGGTCACCATGAAATTAATGAAGATTAGTAATTACTAATTCCTAGTAATGTGTTCACATGATTTGCTTTAGAAAAATTTGCACAAGTAAGATATTTTTATTGCTGTCAGTTAAGACTATTGATATTTTCTACTGCAACTTCTTTTGGCATTATACTTTCCCACCTGGCAGGAGGTCCTAGAGCAGCTGTGGAGTTTGGATTTCAGGAAAATGTATTTATGAGGTTCACAGTCAATTCCATAGATAGTCATATTACTATCCTGCATAGGATTGGCTGGACAAATGGCAATTTATCTTAAGATACTATAAATGACACTATTTTTTCTATTGGAATTATATAAGTCATGCTACAAAAAAAGAGATTTTAGTAAACAAAAAAATGTTTTAGGCAATCCTATATAATAAAAGGCCTGCAACCATAAGTGTAATGACCAGAATGACCACTCAACCAGTTGCTATGAGGTGAGGGTCCAGCTGGCTGGCGGTGGTAGAGGGGCAGGACCCGGACAGGACCTGAGGCCAATGAGGGGAACTGGCTGGCTAGCAGCAGTTGTGGGGCAAGACTGGGGACTAGCAAGTGGGAAGAAGATGGGCCTGATTGAAGGCTAGGCCTAGGGATACTACCCATGCATGATTTCATGCACTGGGTCTCTAGTTGATTAATAAAAAATTTATATTTTCAGGATTTTTCTATTTGTGATATTAGCTCTTAAGAGTGTGGTACTTAGATATGACTTCTTTCTCATTCTAAGTAAACATTCATATTTCTACTTGACTTGCTATTCATAACTTTTTACTGTTTTCATAAAATGGATCACAAAAATATGTTAAAATTTTTGGCAAACAACATAGGTATACTTGCCACTACTTTACATCAGGAAGTATAGAATGTCCCATTGTTGCTAATGCTAACATTTATCACTTGGTGATGATGGTGTCCCCAGACCTCCACATTGTAAAGGAATCTTTTACACTTTGAAATTAATATATAATCTTTGAGAATACTTTGGAATGTCTTTATGAATATTCTATGCCCAATACTTTTCACTCAATAGTTTTTCTATCCATTGATAATTTTTGCCTAAGTAAATTATTTGTGTTTGAAAAATGGCAACTTCTAATGCTGTTATTATTTCTACTTTCATTAGCTGGCATTCTTTTGTAAAGAAGTACTTTTCATTCCCTTCTGTCTTCTTTGGAGTATCACTGTGGATTTATGGGTTCGTTTTATGAATGCTATGTTATAATCTATTAACTATACTACTGTTTTGGATACTCAAACTATTCCCAAACATGATAAGTTGGATTCTGTCAAGACAATGCTTGGATTCTTTTTTTTCCAATTACCGTTGACATTCATTATTATTTTATACTAGAAGCCTGATGCACGAAATTCACACACAGGAGGGGGTGTCCCTCAGCTTGGCCTGCACCTTCTCTAATCTGGCTGCTAAGCACTCACCTGACTGCCTGCGGGATCATCCCCTAACCGATCCCCTGTTGGCCTAATTGATGCCTGACTGCTCCCCTGCTGGCCTGACCTCCTGCAACTGCCCTCCCTTGTGGCCTGATCACCGCCAACTGCCCTCCCCTGTCAGTCTGATCGCCCCCAACTGCCCTCCCCTGCTGGCCCAATCACTTCTAACTGCCCTCCTCTGCTGATCTGTTCGGCCACAACTGCCCTCCCCTACCAGCCATCTTTGGTGGCCATCTTGTGGTGGCCATCTGTGACAACGTCATGGCAGTCATCTTGTGATGATGTCACATGATTCCACCTAGGCTTTTATTATATAGGATTATTTTCAGCTATATAGCATAGTGGTTATACATTTATACAACTTACAAAGTGATAAGTATAGAACCCACCTGGTGCCACACATAGTTATTACAATACTAGAGGCCCAGTGCACAAAATTTGTGCATGGGGCTGTGTGTCCCTCAGCCCAGTTTGTACCTTCTCCAATCTGGGACCCCTTGAGGTATATCGACTGCCCGTTCAGGCCCGATGAGATCAGGACTAAATGAGCAGTCAGACATCCCTCTTACAATCCAGGACTGCTGCTTCCCAACTGTTCACCTGCCTGCCTTCCTGATTGCCCCTAACTGCTTCTGCCTGCCAACCTGATCACCCCTAACAACTCCCCTGCCAGTTTGATTGATGCCTAACTGTTCCCCTACCAACCTATTTGCCCCTAACTGCCCTCCCTGCAGGCCCAGTCACCTCCAACTTCCCTCCTCTGCTGGCCTGGTCACTGCTAACTGCCCTCCCCTGCTGGCCTGATTGCCCACAACTGCCCTCCTTTGCAGGCCTGGTCCCTTCCAACTTCCCTCTGCTGGCCATCTTGTGGTGGCCATCTTGTATACACATGGGAGCAGCCATCTTTGACCACATGGGGCAGCCATTTTGTGTGTTGGAGTGATGGTCAATTTGCATATTACTCTTTTATTTGATAGGATTATTGACTATATTCCTTATGCTATACTTTACATTCTCATGACTATTCTGTAACTACTAATTGTCTTTCTTTGACTGACTTGTATTACTTAGCATGGTACTCATCAGATCCCTCCATGCTGTCTCAAAGGGTAAGAGATTCTTTTGTTTTGTTTTGTTTTGTTTTTTTTACTGCTCCATAGTATTTCATGGTATAAATGTACCACAGCTTTTTATTCACTTATCTACTGATGGGCACTTGGGCTGTTTCCAGATCTTACCTGTTATAAATTGTGCTGCTATGAACATTGGGTGCATGCATTCTTTCTGATTAGTATTTCAGGTTTCTTAGGATATATTCCTAGAAGTGGGTTCCCTGGGTCAAATGGCAGTTCCATTTTTAATTTTTTGAGGAAACTCCATATTGCTTTCCATAATGACTGCACCACTCTGCATTCCCCTAGCAGTGTACTATGCTTCCTTTTTCTACACATCCTCACCAGCACTTGTCATTTATTGATTTGTTGATAGTAGCCATTCTGACAAGTGTGAGTTAATACCTCATTGTCATTTTAATTTGCATCTCTCTGATGATCAGTGACTGAACATTTTTTCATTTGTCTCTTGACCATCTGTATGTTCTCTTTGGAAAAATGTCTACTTAGATCCTTTGCCCATTTTTTTAAATGGATTGTTTTCCTTCTGTTAAGTTGCATGAGTTCCTTATGTATTTTGGGGTATTAACCCTTTATCAGATGTATCATTGCCAAATATGTTCTCCCATACAATGAGCTCACTTTTTGTTTTATTGACAGTTTATTTTACTATGAAGAAGCTTTTTATTTTGATGTAATCCCATTTGATTATTTTCTCCTTAGTTTTATTGGTCCTAGATGTATCTGTAAACATATTCTATGAAAGCTATTTGAGATTTTGCTGCCTAGGGTTTCTTCTAGGTTTTTTATGTTTCACAACTTTGAGTTTATTCTTGTGTATGATATAAGTTAGTAGTCTAATTGCATTTTTTTGCATATATCTGTCCAATTTTCCCAACACAATTTATTGAAGGGACTGTCTTGACTCCATTGTACATTATTGCCTCCTTGGTCAAATATTAATTGAGCATAATGGCTTGGATCAATTTCTGGAGTCTCATTCTGTTTCATTAATCTACATGCTTATTCTTATGCTAGTACAAAGGCTGTTTGATAATGGTGGCTTTGTAGTATAACTTGAAATCTGGTATTGTGGTTCCTCCAACTTTGTTCTTCTTTCTCAAGGTTGCTGTGGCTGTACAGTGACTCTTTTGTTTCCATATAAAATTTTGGAGTATTTGTTTTAGATCTGTGAAATATGCCATGGGTATTTTAATAGGGATTGCATTGAATCTTTAGGTTGCCTTGGGTAGTATAGGCATTTTAGTGATGTTGATTCTACCAATCTATGAACATGGTATATTCTTCTACTTGTTTATACCTTCTATTTCTTTTTCCAATGCCGTGTAGTTTTCCGAATATAGATCTTTTGCCTCCTTGGTTAAGTTTATTCCTAAGTATTTTAATTGTTTTTGTTGCAATGATAAATGGGATTGGTTTCTTTTTCTGAGAACTTATTGTTGGTGTATTAAAAAAACAACAACTGAGTTTTAGGTGTTGATTTTGTATCCTGCTACATTGCCAAATTCATTTATTAAATCTAGAAGTTTTTTAGTGAAGGTGTTAGGATTTTCTACCTACAATATCATGTCATCTGCAAATAATGAGAGTTTTACTTCCTCCTTCCCAATTTGGATGCCTTTTATTTCTTCTTCTTGTCTGATCACTGTGGCTAAGACTTCCAGTACTATCCTATATAATATAAGGGTAATATGCGAATTGTTCCCTTGGGAATTCAACCAGGTATCTGACTGCTCTTTATAACGTGTGCTGATCACCAGAGGGTGGCACAGAACAAGGTGAATGACCTGCAGCTGCAGTAGGGCCCTAAGGGAGCAAGGGAAAAAGGAGGCGAGGGGGCCGTGAGGCAGGGAGGCAGGGAATCTGATGGACCCTGATTGCTGGCCAGGCCTAGGGATCCTACCTTGCATGAATTTTGTGCACTAGGCCTCTAGTGTTGAATAAGAGTAGTGAAAGAGGACATCCTTGGCTTGTTCCCCTGTTCTCATGGGAAATGGTTTTAGCTTTTTCCCATTGAGTATGATGTTTGCTGTAGGTTTGTCATATAAGGCCTTTATCATGTTGAGATACGCTCCTTCTATTCCCACTTTGTTGAGAGTTTTTATCAAAAATGGGTGTTGGATTTTGTCAAATGTTTTTTCTGCATCTATTGATATGTGATTTTTGTCTCTCAGTTTGTTTATGTGATCTATCATATTTATTGATTTGCGAATATTGTACCAGCCTTGCATCCCTGAAATAAGTCCCACTTGGTCATGGTGCATGGTGTATAATCTTCTTAATATATTGCTTGATCCAATTTGCTAATATTTTGTTGAGGATTTTAGCATCTATGTTCATCATGGATTTTGGCCAATAACTCTGTGTTGTTGTTTTTTTGTAGTGTCTTTTTTGTTTGTTTGTTTGTTTGTGCCTTTTATTAACCCAAATACAATTACTTGTCTTCTGGTTTGTTGAAGCAATAGGTCAAACAACGTTTGCCACAATAATGTCTGTCAAAGTGACTGTCCATAAAAACTCCAACACCACATTCATCTGAATGGCACTCTAGACGAAGGCAACTGATTTTCCCATTATCATCCACTTTGTAGTATATCAGGACAGGCAGCTTCACCTTCTTTCTCTTATTCTTGTTCTTCTTGGGAGTGGTGTAAGATTTCTTCCTTTTCTTGGCACCACCATGAAGTCTCAACACAAGATGAAGCGTGCACTCCTTTTGAATGTTGTAGTCAAAGTACACCCCCGTCTTCCATTTGCTTGCCAGCAAAGATGCTGATAAGGAGGAATTCCTTCCTTATCCTGGATCTTGGCCTTTACATTTTCTATTGTATCCAAGTGTTCAACCTCGAGAGTGATGGTCTTTCCTGTGAGGGTTTTCACGAAAATCTTCATCTTGGCGGTGACTCCATCTCAGCTTTTTGCAGCTCCTTTAAGTCTCCATGAGGCCCTCGCTTTCCTTCTAGTTGTAGAATTTCCACTCAGCCAGCTTTGCTGTGGTTCTGGATGATGTCCGTTCTATCTTTTAGCTGTAGTTTTGAAATGGTTGTGCGAGGCAGCAATTTAGGTATTCACCTATGCTGCCATCTTGGTTTCTCCTGTTTCTGTAGTGTCTTTATCTGGTTTTGGGATTACTGTAATGCTAGCTTCATAAAAAAATAAAATAAAGAGCTTGGAAGTGTTCCTTCCTCTTGGATTTTTTGGGATGCTCTGAGGAGTATAGATGTTATTTCTTCTTTGAATGTTTGGTAAAACTCCCCTCTAAAGCCATCTGGTTTAGGCTTTTGTTTGCTGGGAGTTTTTTTTTTTTATTAATGCTTCAATTTTCTCAGTTTTTACTGGCCTATTCAGGATTTCTGATTATTTCTGATTCAGTTTTGGGAGATAGTATTTTTTTAAAGAATTTGTCCATTTCATCCACATTGTCCAGCTTATTGGCATATAGTTGTTCATAGTGTTTTCTTGCAATCTTGTGTATTTCTGTGGTTACTTCTCTACTTTTGTTTCTGATTTTATTTATTTGTGTCCTCTCTCTTTGTTGCTTGATAAGTCTAGCTAATGATTCATTGATTTTGTTTATCTTTTCAAAAACCAGCTCTTGGTTTAATTGGATTTTGTATTGTTTTTTCATCTCTATGTTATTTATTTATGCTATAATCTTTATTATTTCCTTTCTTCTACTTACTCTGGGCTTTTCTTGTTGTTCTCTTTCTAGTTCTTTAAGTGGTAGGGATAAATAATTTACTGGTTTTTACCTGTTTTTTGAGGTAGGCCTGTAGTACTATAAACTCCCCTCTCAGGACTGCTTTTGCTGTGTCCCAGAGATTTGGGGTTGTTGTGTGTTCATTTTTATTTGTTTCTAGGAAGTTTTTTTACTTCTGTCTTGATCTCATTGGTAACCCATTCATTTTTCAATAATGTGCTATTTAGCCTCCATGTGTTTGAATGTTTTGGGGTGTTTTTACTGTAGTTGATTTCTAATTTCATTCCACTGTGATCTAAGAAGATGTTTGATATGATTTTATTCTTCTTGAACTTGTAAAGACTTATTGTGTCCTAACATGTGGCCTATCTTTGTGAATGATGCATGTGCATTTGAGAAGAATGTATATTCTGCAGCTTTGGAGTGAAATGTTCTATAAATGTCAATTAAATCCATCAGATTCAGTGTGTCCTTTACCAGTGGAGTCACTGTTTCCATGTTAAATTTTGTCTAGACAATATAGCCAGTGAAGTTAGTGGTGTGTTAAAGTTCCCTACTAGATATCTTGAGAAAAAAACAAGATGGCAGCACAGGTAAACACCTGAACTTGCTGCCTCGCACAACTACTTCAAAACTACAACAAAAAGACAAAATGGACATCATTTAGAACCACAGGAAGGCTGGCTGAGTGGAAATTCTACAACTAGAAGGGGAGAGAAAAGCACAAGGAGACTCAGAAAAGGTGTGAAAGTAAAGAGTGGAGATACAGAGGTGTGTGTGTGGAAAGGGCTGGCAACTGAGGATGTGGTTGTCTTTTTCAATCAGGAGGGAAACACAAGCTCCCAACTGCTCTGAACTCCAGTTCTAGACGAGAGTCTGAGGACCCAGACTCATCAGGAGGGAGGAAAACTGGACTGTCTATTATCAGGCTGGAACATGAGGGCAACTTTTTATCAGAGGTGCTTTCAGCAATTACCATGGGACAGTGAGACCCAGGGGCCTCTTAGAGCAGAACTAAGGGACAGCCAGCCATTGCTGTTTGCTCTGCCCTATTGGTTTCCTGAGAACCCCACCCCACCCAGTTTACAACGCCACCCCGGCTGTGCACAGAGGCTTTTGCATATGAATGGCCTGGCTCTTTGCAATCTAAAATTACCTAACAAACTGCAACTGGGTCAGAGAGCCCCAGAACTTCCAAAAGAAGGTCCAAGCCTCCACAGTAGCTTGCATTGCTTCACAACAGGGCTTCATCTGAGCACATCCAAACCCCAGAAAAAGAAGAAGAATCTACAGATCTCTCAATACCTCCTGCAGGGTGGCCTCAGGCAGAGCTAAATTTGCACCTCCTTGTAGATACAAAAGCCAGTGTACCCAGTGGTCAGAGTGGGACCCATCCAGATTACAACTCCTCAGATCCATAAGGGACACACTCAGCGGGCAGACACACTGAGCAACAAAGCCCCACTGAAGCAAGTCCTGCCCCAAAAGGGTGCATCCAGCACAGAAGTTCTCCCAGCAAAGACACAACTGATCCTCACAGCCAATTGGCCTGGAGGCCAATTCATCCCAGTGATACCAACAAAAATCAAGACTTAACTACAACAATACTGTGCACACAGCCCACAAAGGGGTGCACCATTAGTGTCCACCTCAGGTAATAGGGGAGGCTGAGCCACTGAGCCCAGTAGGATACCTAGCACATGAAACAACTCTATTAACCCAGAGAAGCAGCCAAAATGTGGAGACAAAGGAACAGGTCATAAATGAAAGAAATGGAGGAAAGAAAATGACTGGATATAGAGTTCAAAACCAAGATTATAAGGTTTTTCAAGAATTTTCTAGAAACCACCAATAAATTTAGGGAGTCCTTCGAAGATATGATAAAGGACCAACTAGAAATTAAGCATACATTGACTGAAATAAAGAATATACAGAGATCCAACAGGAAACTAAAGGATTTCAAGAATCAAGTCAAACATTTGAAATACAAAAAAGCAAAAAACATCCAACCAGAAAAGAAAAAAAAAACCCAAAATATGAAGATAGTATAAGGAGCCTTTGGGACAACTTTAAGTGTACCAACATCTAAATTATGGGGGTGCCAGAACAAGAGAGAGAGCAAAATATTGAAAATCTATTTGAAGAAATAATGACAGAAAACATCCTCTACTTGGTGAAAGAGATAGACTTACAAATCCAGGAAGCACAGAGAATCCCAAATAAGAGGAATCCAAAGAGGACCACAACAAGACACTTCATAATTAAAATGCTAAGAACAAAAGACAAAGATAAAATCTTAAAAGCAGCAAGAGAAATACAGTTAATTACCTACAAGAAAGTACCCATAAGACTGTCAGCTGATTTCTCAACAGAAATTATGCAGGCCAGAAGGAAATGGCAAGAAATATTCAAAGTAGTGAATAGCAAGAACCTACATCCAAGATTATTCTACCCAGCAAAGCTATCATTTAGAATTGAAAGTCAATCAAGAGCTTCACAGATAAGAAAACACTAAAGGAGTTCATCATCACCAAACCAGTATTTTATGAAATGCTGAAAGGTATTTTTTAAGATGTGGAAGAAGAAGAAAAAGGTAAAGATAAACATTATGAACAACAAATACATATCTAACAACAAGAGAATCCGAAAATCAAGTGAATAAAAAAATCTGATGAACAAAATAACCTGGTGAATATAATAAAATCAGGGGCATAGAAAGGGAGTGGACTGACAATTCTTGGGGATAAAGGGGTATGGGGGATATGGAAGGAGACTGAACAAAAATTGTACATTTAT
Organism: Lasiurus cinereus; assembly: GCA_011751065.1. Lineage (NCBI taxonomy): Eukaryota > Metazoa > Chordata > Mammalia > Chiroptera > Vespertilionidae > Lasiurus > Lasiurus cinereus. Next base: position 58,424,455 of record JAAGEH010000018.1, read on the forward strand.
GGATGAGGACATTTGGGGGGGAGGTAAGGGTAGAGGGTGGGGTGGGACCTGGGTGAAGGGGACCTATGGGGGGAGGGGAGGAGCAATTGTAATAATCTGAACAATATTTATTTAAAAAATAAAAATAAATTATTTTAAAAAACTAAAAAAAAAAAAAGTCCTATACTATGATTATATTGTCAATCTCTCCCTTAAAGTCCTCTAGAAGTTTTTTTGGGGGGTTTTTTTGTTTTGTTTTGTTTTTAATATATTTAGGTGTTCTTCTATTGGGTGCATATATGTTTACATGGTTTTATCCTCTTGTTGGATCGATCCCTTTAGTATTGTGTAATGACCTTTGTTATCTTTTGTGATGGCCTTCATTTTGAAGTCTACTTTGTTGGATATGAGTATTGCTACTCCAGCATTTTTTTCTTTTCTATTTGCATGGAAATTTTTTTCCATCCCTTCACTCTCATTCTGTGTGTCTCTTTTGTCTGAGGTGGATCTCTTTTAGATAGGAGTGGGGTTTTTTTTTTCTAAATTCAGATGTATCCTGCAATCACTTCATATTAATTTATAGGGTTCTTCTTCAATCTTTTTCCACTTGTTGAATTTTTATTGGATCACATTTACTTTATATTATAGCTTGGGGAGAATTAAAACTCTTGTATGTTGAATCATTTTTTCTAAAAATGAAGGGTGTCTTTTCACTTATTTAAATCTGTTTGTTGTGCCTTTCAAGTGTATTTTAAAGCTTTCCTCCTATAGATTTTACACATTTTAAGTTAATGCTAAAATATACTATTTTTTGTTGTTGTTGTAAAGAAGTCTTTCTTCTGTTTTGTCTTCTAACTGGTTATTGTTTATTTTCATGAGACTATTGGTTTTTATTTATTTAATTTATTTTTTGTTGAGGGTGTTACAAATAAAAATATGAAATGCTTCATGAATATACATGTCATACTTGCACAGGGGCCATGCTCATCTTCTCTGCATCATTCCAATGTTAGTATGTATACTGCAAAGCAAGTACGAGACTATTGTTTTTTACATGTTAAAATTATATCCTGTTATACCACAGAATCTATATATGTGCTAATTTTATTATTAAAATTAGCACATATATAGATTATTCACTCAGGTTTTCCAAGAATATTATTGCATCAATTGCAAATAAGAATAGTTTTATTTCTTTATTTCTCCTAATTCTTATGCCTCTACTCATTTTGTTGTATCTGAATGCATGTCCAACATACCCAGTTCAATATGAAATAATAGTGGAGCTAGTGGGCATCCTTCTCAGTGCAATTTTTGAGACACATAAATGTAGTGATGTTCCATTTTCCATATTAATACTAAGTGCAATCTGCTAGAGCAATAGGCAGTGTCCCCAGGCAGGAAACCTGCTTTATTTGTAATACTCCAAAAGATGTGTGTCTATGGAGTTAAATTTAAAATCCAATTTTCTTTTAAGGTAGAAATCAAGGGAACTTATGATACTACCTCAAAGAAGCTTTATAGAAATTCTTTTGAATTACATGTGTCAAATTGCTATCTTCTCTCTGTGTTGATGATGTGATCAAATAAAAGCCATAGAGAGCCTGGCAATCAGAATAGGATGTGCCTTTGTGAAAGCAAGTCTTTTTTTTTAATTTATCTTTATTGTTGAAAGTGACCTCTTTGGTTTTTTTTTTTGTTTGTTTTTTTATTGCATGGACCACCTCCAACTTGCACACATCCTTCAGGCCTTCACCACCCTATTGTTTCTGTCATGCTATATGCATATAAATTCCCTGGTCAATGTCTCTACCCTACCACCCCCCTGACCCTCACCTTCCCTCTGAAATTCCTAAGCTTATTCCTTGCTTTTATGTCTCTGGATCTATTTGAGAGAGCAAGTCTTAATTAAGGCAAAGGGCAGATTCCAATTACTGATAGGACAATGGAAATTAAATTAATCTGTGCTTTAATGATTTTAAGGTATTAGATTTACTCTCTTTTTTAAAAAATGTTTTTAATTGATTTGAGAGAGAGAGAGAGGAATGGGGGCGGGAGAGAGAGAGAAATATCAATGATGAGAGAGAAGCATTGATAAGCTCCCTCCTGCACACCTCCTACTGGGGATTAAACCCATAATCTGGGCATGTGCTGTGACTGAGAATCAAACCAATGACCTTCTGGTGCACCGGACAACATTCAGTCAATTTAGTCAAACCAGCACATGTGATTGGAGATTATTTTGGTATAGTAAACCTTGAAAAATAATTTAGTCAGAGGCCAGCAGAGAGCATATCTCTTATATTATGTCTGCCCAAATGCATGTGAATACCAAGACTGTATTCTTTATTTTAGATTTCTATCACATACAAGTGAACATAAATAAATAACATATTGGGAATGTTTTAATCACAGTGACTCCAGTATAAGTACTTAATAGATTTTCTGAAATTTTTAATTAGTAAGACTTAAGCCTTGGGAGTAGTCTGAAAAAAAGAATTATATTATAGCAAATTAGCACAGTATGCAAACTAGTAATCTTTGATGTATCCTGGAAATCACTTCATATTAAAAAATTTATAGTAAAAATTCTTTAGCAGATATGGATACTTACACATCTAAAGCTCAAAGAGAAGTTTTTATGTTGTATCAACCCAAAGAAAACACTACCTTTAAAAAATACTAGTGTTTTTTTCTTTCTGATATAAAGAAAAATATTTTTTCTAGGCAATTGGTCAATAATGAACAAAAATTGATGAATTAATTAATCAATTAATTAATCAGATATTGAAAAAGATCTTGAATGGGAATATTTTTATCAAAATTTTCCAAAATTTATCTACTTATTTTGATAGCATATAAAAAAGTTCCATGCAGGAGAATCCAAGATGGTGGCATAGGTAAACACCTACACTGCTGCCTCGCACAACAATTTCAAGCCTACAACTAAAAGACAGAATGGACATCATCCAAAACCACAGGAAAGCTGGCTGATTGGAAATTCTACAACTAGAAGGAAAGAGAGGGGCTCATAGAGACCCAGAGGAGCTGCAAAAAGCTGAGGTACAGAGACGCGCGCGCTGAGAGAGCGGGTGCCCGGAGAACTTGGCTGGCTTTCTCTGGCAGGAGGGAAACGGAGACTCCCAACAGCATTGAACCACTTATCCTACGACACTAAACCCCAGATCTAGCCGAAACTCCTACGGGGGGAGTTTGGACTGTGAAAAGGGAGAAGTGCATGGAAATTTAGGGGAGTCGCAAAAGATCAGAAGTCTGGTGGCAGGCACAGCCCTGCGCGCAGGGGACAGACTGCTGATTATGCTGCTGGCTTTCGCGAGTGGGCGGGAGACAGACCCTCCCAATTGTGCCATTTCTAACTCCACTAAACCCCAGTTTCTGGTGAAACCCTGGGGACCCAGACTCATATGGCTCCAGAGCACAGGGGAGCCGGAGGCACAGCAGTCTAGAGACACTGCGAGAGAGAGTACACGCACACAGGGACCACTCCAGCAATTACCCAGTCACATCAGACTCATGGGCAGTGGAGGGTGGGGCTGACTGGAAGGCAAGGTGGTCCCTTAAGCCCTGAGACTCCACCCATCAACAGAGGCTTTTGCAGATTTGCAAGCCTGGTATCATAAGACTGAATCCAACACAGAAGTTCTCCGGGCATAGTGAAAATGTCAAGACAAGGGAAGGGATCACAAACAAAAGAAATGGAGGAAAAGAAAAGACTGGATATAGAGTTCAAAACCACACTTATAAGGTTTTTCAAGAATATCCTAGAAAAGTTGGATAAAGTTAGTGAGTCCCAAGAGGAGATGAAAAAGATCCAACTAGAGATGATAAAGGACCAACTAGAATTTAAACATAGAATGACTGAAATAAAAAATATTATTCAGAGACCTAACAGAAGACTAGAGAAAGGCAAGAATCAAGTCAAAAATTTGAAATACGAAGAAGCAAACCACACTCAACTAGAAAAGCAAGAAGAGAAAAGAATCCAAAAATGTGAAGATAATGTAAGGAGCCTCTGGGACAGCCTCAAGCATATCAACATCAGAATTGTGGGAGTGCCAGAGGAAGAGAGAGAGCAAGATACTGAAATCCTATTTAAAGAAATAATGACTGAAAACTTCCCACATCTGGTAAAAGAAATAGACATACAAGTCCAAGAAGCACACAGAACCCCATATAAAAGGGATCCAAAGAGGACTACACCAAGACACATCATAATTAAAATATCAAGAGCAAAAGACAAAGAGAGAATACTAAAAGCAGCAAGAGAAAAACAGTTCATTACCTACAAGGGAGCATCTATACGACTGTCAGCTGATTTCTCAACAGAAACGATGCAGGCCAGACGGGAGTGGCAAAAGATATTCAACATGATGAATAGCAAGAACCTACAACCAAGAATACTCTATCCAGCAAAGCTATCATTCGGAATTCAAGGGCAGATAAAGAGCTTCACAGATAAGGAAAAGCTAAAGGAGTTCATCAACTCCAAACAAGTATTATATGAAATGCTGAAAGGTACTCTTTTAGAAGAGAAAGAAGAAAAAGGTAAAAGACAAAAAATTATGAACAACAAATACATATCTATGAACAAGTGAACCTAAAAATTAAGTGAATTAAAAATTTGATCAACAGAATAAACTGGTGAATATAATAGGAGCACAGAAAGGGAGTGGACTGATAATTCTCAGGGGAAAAGGGGTAAGGGGTGTACAGGGAGAGACTGGACAAAAATCATATACCTATGGATGAGGTCAACAGGAGGGAGGTAAGGGTAGAGGTAAGGGTGGGAGCCGGATGGAGGGGAGCTATGGAGGGGAAAAAAGAGAAACAAATGTAATAATCTGAATAATAAAGATTTAATTTAAAAAAAGTTCCATGCAGAGAGAAGTCAATATTTTAACAAATCTCCAAAAAGAGAATAGGATAAGATAAAATAGGCTGTGTTTTGTTATTACAACTTAAAAAAGCTTTAGTGGTTTAATTGCCTTATTACTTAGCTTTTCACATGTCAACATAGCTTTTCAAGATTTATTATGTGCCACAATGATGAATAGATAGAAATAACTCCTTTTTAAAAGAGCCACAGGGATTATTGGCAGGGACAGAAAGGTATACTAGTAATTGCAATTAAGAGGTTAAAAAGGAGAGCATAGTGAGAGAGGAAGGCAGGATCAATACTGCAGGGAGACATCAGGGAAACTTTATAGTCATGGAGACCTTCATGGTAGAAGATGGGTCAAGAGAAGAGCAGGCAAGGTCAAGAGAAAGCTGAAATTCATAAAGATTCATGTGTTTGAGAATGGGAATTTTCTAGAATACTGGAAACTATTGTTTATCTTCTAAGATTTCAAGGTCTTTAATCTTTCTCATTCAACATAATATATCTAATACTAACATTGCCTGGCACTTTTAAGAAACTCAATGAGTGTATTTATTGTTTGACTGATTATATTAAAGTAAATATTGATATACTTAATATTTTATTAAGTTAATTTTGATAACTTCAAATTAATTTTTGATAGTTAAACTGTTAAATTATGTAAAACTCCTATAACTTAATATAAAACCCACTACCTAAATTAAGAAACAAATTATTTCCAATCCAATAATAGCCTATTACGAAAACACTACTTCTCCCCACCCATAACTACTATTATGAATTTTATATTTAACATTCCAGTGCATTTCTGTATAATTTTGTTACTTATATTTATGGAAGAACTTAAACTTTATATAAATATTTTTATAATATTTATTTGATCTGTAATTTGGTTTCTTTCCTCAACATTATATTTATAATATTCATCAATGTTGATATTTTTTACTATAATTAATTTCTATTTTCTGATAGTCTGTTGTGTGATTATACACAATTTTTCTTTATCAATTTCTAATATTTTGTTCTTATGAACAATTATGCCATAACTGCCCTTTATATATCCCTTGTGTACATGTGAGAGAGTTTCTGTACATAGGTGTATACCTAGAAGTAGACTTTTTGGTCAATGCAGCCCAACCTCCTTATTGACACCTGGAAGTTCAGCCTTTTAAAAAAAAATTTAATTAATCTTCATTATTCAGATTATTATAATTGTTTCCTTTTTCTCCTCCATAGCTCCCCTCCACCTGGTTTCCACCCCACCCTCTGTCCTTATCCCCCCACCTCCCACTGTCCTCATCCATAGGTGTATGATTTTTGTCCAGTCTCTTCCCACACCTCCCACACCCCTTTCCCTTGGAGAATTGTCATCCACTCCCTTTCTTTGCCTCTGATTCTATTATATTCACCAGTTTTTTCTGTTCATCAGATTTTTTTATTCACTTGATTTTTAGATTCATTTATTGATAGATATGTATTTGTTGTTTATAATTTTTATCTTTATCTTTTGCTTCTTCTTCCTCTTCTTACAGAATACCCTTTAGCATTTCATATAATACTGGTTTGGTGGTGATGAACTCCTTTAGCTTTTTCTTATCTGTGAAACTCTTTATCGGACCTTCAATTCTGAATGATACCTTTTCTGGTTAGAGTAATCTTGGTTGTAGCTTTTTGCTATATATCACTTTGAATACTTCTTGCCACTCCAGTCTGGCTTGCATAGTTTCTGTTAAGAAATCTGCTGATAGTCATATGGGTGCTCCCTTGGAAGTAACTAACTGTTTTTCTCTTGTTGCTTTTAATATTCTCTCTTTGTCTTTTGTTCTTGGCATTTTAATTATGATGTGTCTTGTTGTGGTCCTCTTTGGATTCCTTTTGTTTTGGGTTCTCTGCACTTCTTGGACTTGTAAGACTATTTCTTTCACCAGATGGGAGAAGTTTTCGGTCATTATTTCTTCAAATACGTTTTCATTATCTTGCTCTCTATCTTATTCTGGCACCCCCATAATTTGGATGCTAGCATGCTTGAAGTTGTCCCAGAGGCACCTTATACTATCTTCATATTTTTTTATTCTTTTTGCCTTTCTGGTTGAGGGTTTTTTGCTTCTTTGTATTTCAAATCTTTGACTTGATAATTGTGGTCTTCTAGTCTGCTGTTAGATCTCTGTATATTTTTTTATTTCAGTCAGTGTGAGCTTAATTTCTAGTTGGTCCTTTTTCATATCCTCAAGGATCTCACTAAATTTATCAACCTTTTCTAGAAAATTCTTGAAAAACCTTATAACAGTGGCTTTGAACTCTATATCCAGTTGTTTTCTTTCCTCCATTTCTTTCATTTGTGACCTTTTTCTTTGTCTCCACATTTTGGCACTTCCCTGAGTTGATAGAGTGACTTTGTGTGCTAGGTATCCTATTGGGCCCAGTGGCTCAGCCTCCCCAATTATCTGAGGTGGACACTCATGGTGCACCCCTTTGTGGACTGTGTGCACAGTCTTATTAAAGTTAAGCCTTAATTGTTGTTGGTATCACTGGAAGGAATTGACCTCCAGGCCAATTGGCTCTGAGGATCAGCTGTGTTTTCACTGATAGAACTTCTGTGCTAGAGACCCTCTTATGAGATAAGACTTGCAAAATCCTCTTCCCACATCCTGTATGGGGCGGAGTCTCAGGGCAGAGCAGACAGCATTGGTTTTCCTTCAGCCCTGCCCTAATAGGCCCATGTGTCTCAGTGTCCCATGGTAATTGCTGCAAGCATCTCTAAGAGAAAACTGCCCTCGAGTTCTGCCTGCTGCCAAACAGTCCAGTTTCTCCCCATATGAGTGTAGGTCCCCAGAATCTTGCCCGGAACTGGAGTTCAGCACATTCGTGAGTTTTTGTCTCCCTCCTGCTTGAGAAAGCTAGCCATGAACTCAGTTGCCAGTTCTCTCCATGCATCTCTCAATACCTTTGTCTCCTGCAGCTCCTTTGAGTCTCAGAATGGTTTTCTCTTTCCTTCTAGTTGTAGAATTTCCATTCAGACAGCCTTCTTGTGGTTCTGGATGCTGTCCATTTTGTCTTTTAGTTGTAGTTTTGAAATTGTTGTGCAAGATAGCAGTTTAGGTGTTTACCTACACTGCCATCTTGGTTTCTAGCTTCACCTTTTTAAATTTTTGTTAATCTGATATGTGTACATGGTATCTCACTATTTTATGTTGAATTTAATGAATTTTTCTTTAGGTTTTTTTATGTACTTACTGACTTTTTAGTTTTGTCTTCTGTGAGCTGCTGATTCATTTGCCAATTTCATGTACATGTAATTGATCTTTTTTAATTGATTAGTTATATACATTATTGATTGAATTATTAGTAATATGTATTATAAAGATAATCTCCTTTAACTTCGGTAAAAGATACAATTGTCAAATTTAATCAATCATTGTTTTTGGTTTGTGCTCTTTAAGTCTTGTTAAAGAAATCCTTTCCTACCCAGAATTTATAATATATACTAGAGGCCCAGTGCATGAAAATTCATGCACTGGAGGGGGGTCCCTCAGTCCAGCCTGCCCCCTCTCACAGTCCAGGAACCCTCTGGGGCAGGAGGCAACCTAGTGATCAGAGGAAGGTGATACCCTCATCATACCTCTGCTTCTGCCACTGCCAGCAGTGTAAGCCTCGGCTGGCCCTGGTTACCTGAGCCTTGGGTAGCCCTGGGTGGCTGGGCAGCTGCCATCCAAGGCTTACCTGCATCTTGGGTTGAACCTGAACCGCTGGGCATCCAACATCTGAGGCTAGCCTGCTCCTCAAGCATCAGCTGGGCAGCCAACATCAAGGCTTGCCTGTGCCTCAGGCCAGCTCTGGGTGGCTGAGGGGCTGAGAGGACTGGGGGACTCCAAAGGCAGGCACATGGAGCAGCTGGACCCACCTGGCTGTGCTGCACACCTGCCACCCCAGAGGGATTGAAGGGACTGGGTACCGCAATCTTCGAGGGCATGGCAATCAATTAGCATATTTCCTCCTTATTGGCTGTGGGCACTGCCATCTTTGTGAGTCTCTGATGGTCAATTAGCATATTCCCTATTTATTAGATAGGATATTAAGTTAGATTATGCTATATTCCATCATATTGTACTATATCCCTGAATCAAAGATTTCTTTTTTTTAATTTTTATTAATTTTTATACATATCTCCCCATTGCCCCCCTCCCTCCCAGGCATACCCCAACCCCCCAATGTCTATGTTCATTGGTTATACTTATATGCATGCATATAAGTCCTTTGATTGATCTCTTATCTACCTCACTTAAGTTTAATCTTCCTGCTGTAATTTCACAGTCTGTTTGAAGCTTTACTGTCTCTGTATCTATTCTTTTGTTCATCAGTTTATAATGTTCTTTATTATCCACAAATGAGTGAGATCATGTGATGCTTCTCCTTCATTGACTGGCTTATTTCACTAAGCATAAGGCTTTCCAGTTCCAACAACGTTGTTGCAAATGGTAGGAATTCCTTCTTTTTAATGGCAGCATAGAATTCCATTGTGGAGATGTACCACAGTTTTCTGATCCACTCATCTGCTGAAGGGCACCTAGGCTGTTTCCAAACTGTAGCTATTGTAAATTGTGTTGCTATGAACATAGGGGTGCATAAATCCTTTCTGATTGGTGTTTGTAATTTCTTAGGATAAATTCCTAAGAGTGGGATTACAGGATCAAATGGGAGATCCATTTTTAGTTTTTGAGGAAACTCCATACTGTTCTCCACAGTGGCTGCACCAGTCTGCATTCGCACCAACAGTGCACAAGGGTTCCTTTTTCTCTGCATTCTCGCCAACACTTGTCGTTTGTTGATTTGTTGATGATTGCCATTCTGACAGGTGTAAGATGGTATCGCATTGTCGTTTTGATTTGCATCTCTCGGATAATTAATGACTTTGAACATGTTTTCATGTGTCTCTTGGCCTTCCTTCTGTCGTCTTTTGAAAAGGTTCTATTTAGGTCTGTTGCCCATTTTTTTTTATTGGATCGTTCATCTTTCTTTTATTAAGTTGTATAAGTTGGCTGTAGATTTTGGAGATTAAACCTTTATCAGTGATAACATTTGCAAATATGTTCTCCCATACAGTGATCTTTCTTGTTGTTTTGTTGATGGTTTCTTTTGCTGTGCAAAAGCTTTTTATTTTGATGTAGTCCCATTTGTTTATGTTCTCTTTAGCTTCCATTGCCTTTTGAGCAGTATCAGTGGAGAACTTCTTTCGGCATATATATGAGATTGTGCTGCCTGTGGATTCCTCTAGTATTTTTATGGTTTCCCTTCTAATGTTTAAGTCCTGTATCCATTTTGAGTTTATTTTTGTATTTGGTGTAAGTTGGTGGTCCAGTTTCTTTTTTTGCATGTATCTGTCCAATTTTCCCAACACCATTTATCGAAGAGGCTATCTTGGCTCCATTGAATGTTCATGCCTCCTTTGTCAAATATTAGTTGAGCATAGTGGTTTGGATGGATATCTGGGTTCTCTATTCTATTCCATTGGTCTATATGTCTGTTCTTGTGCCAATATCAGGCTGTTTTGAGAAAAGTTGCTTTGTAATATAGCTTGAAATCTGGTATTGAGATCCTACCTACTTTATTCTTCTTTCTCAGAATTGCTGTAGCTATTCATGGTCTTTTTTTGTTCCAGATGAATCTATGAAGAATTCTTTCTAGGTCTGTGAAATATGCTGTTGGTATTTTAATGGGTAGTGTGTTGAATCTGTAGATTGCTTTGGGTAGTATGGACATTTTAATGATGTTGATTCTCCCAACAAATGAGCATGGTATGCTCTTCCATTTGTTAACATCTTCCTTTAACTCTTTTTTCAGTGTCCTGTAGTTTTCTGCATATAGGTCTTTTACCTCTTTAGTTAGGTTTATTCCTAGGTATCTTAATTTTTTTGGTACGATGGTAAATGGGATTGCTTTTTTAGTTTCTCTTTCTGTAATTTCACTATTAGTGTATAGAAATGCCACAGACTTCTTAGCATTAATTTTGTATCCTGCTACATTGCCAAATTCATTAATTAAGTCAATTAGTTTTGGAATGGAGTCCCTTGGGTTTTTTATGTACAATATCATGTCATCTGCAAATAAGGACAGCTTTACTTCTTCTTTTCCAATTTGGATGCCTTTTATTTCTTCTTCTTGTCTAATTGCAATGGCTAATACTTCCAGTACTATGTCGAACAGGAGAGGTGAGAGTGGGCATCCCTGTCTTGTTCCTGTTCTTAGGGGAAATGATTTTAGTTTTTGCCCATTGAGTATGATGTTAGCTGTGGGTTTATCATATATGGCTTTTATGATGTTGAGGTATGATCCTTCTATTCCCACTTTGCCGAGAATTTTTATCAAGAAAGGGTGTTGGATTTTCTCAAATGCTTTTTCTGCATCAACTGATATGACTATGTGATTTTTATCTCTCAATTTGTTTATGTGATGTATCACATTTATTGATTTGCGAATATTGTACCATCCCTGCATTCCTGGGATGAATTCTGCTTGGTCATGGTGTATGATCTTTCTGATGTACTGCTGGATCTGATTTGTTAGAATTTTGTTGAGGATTTTGACATCTATGTTCATGAGAGATATTGGCCTACAATTCTCTTTCATTGTGTTGTCTTTATCTGGTTTTGGTATTAGGGTGATGCTGGCTTCATAGAAGGTGTTTGGAAGTGTTCCTTCTTCTTGAATGTTTTTGAATAGTCTGAGGAGGATAGGTTTTACTTCTTCCTTGAATGGTTGGTAAAACTCTCCTGTGTAGCCAGCTGGTCCCGGGCTTTTATTTGCTGGAAGCTTTTTGATGACCTCTTCAATTTCTTCCATAGTTATTGGACTATTGAGATGTTTAGATTCCTCCTCATTAAGTTTTGGAAGGTTATATTTTTCTAGGAAAATGTCCATTTCTTGCAGATTGTCCAATTTGTTGGAATAGAGTTGTTCATAGTATTTTTTAACAATCCTTTGTATTTCCACAAGGTCTGTTGTTATTTCTCCTCTTTCATTTCTGATTTTGTTTATTTGGGTCTTCTCTCTTTGCTTCTTGGTGAGCTTGGCTAGAGGTCCATCAATCTTGTTTATCCTTTCAAAGAACCATCCCCTTTTTTTGTTGTTGTTGATCTTTTGAATTGTTTCTTTGGTCTCCAAGTTGTTTATCTCTGCTCTGATCTTCACTATTCCCTTCCTTCTGAGTACACTGGGCTTTTCTGGTTGCTCTCGTTCTAGCTCTTTGAGTTGTAGCTTTAGGTAATTTATTACCATTGTTTCCTGTTTTTTTGCAGTAGGCTTGTAGGGCTATGAACTTCGCTCTCAAGACTGCTTTCACTGTGTCCCATAAATTTTGTATTGTTGTGTTGTCATTGTCATTTGTTGCCATGATGTTTTTTATTTCTTCCTTGATCTCTCTGGTTACCCAGTCGTTGTTCTATAGCATGCTGTTTAGTCTCCATGTGTTTGATTTCTTTCTCTTGTTTTTATTATAGTTGATTTCCAGTTTTATGCCACTGTGGTCTGAGAAAATGCTTGATATGATTTCTATCTTCTTGAATTTGAAGAGACTTTTCTTATGACCCAGCATATGATCTATCTTTGAAAATGACCCATGTGCACTGGAGAAGAATGTATATTCTGTGGCTTTGGGGTGAAATGTTCTGAAGATGTCAATTAATTCCATCTGGTCTAGTGAGTCATTTAGGATTGATGTTTCTTTGCTGATTTTTTGTTTAGAGGATTTGTCCAATGGTGACAGTGGGTATTAAAGTCTCCTACTATGATTGTATTGCTGTCCATCTCTCCCTTAATTTCCTCCAAGAGTTTTTTTTAAATGTATTTATGTGCTCCTATATTGGGTGCATATATTTTTACCAGAGTTATTTCTTCTTGTTGGATTGTTCCCTTTAGTATTATGAAGTGGCCTTCTTTATCTCTTATTATGTCCTTCACTTTGAGATCTAATTTGTCAGATATAAGTATTGCAACCCCAGCTGTTTTTCATTTCCATTTGCCTGAAATACCATCTTCCATCCTTTCATCCTCAATCTGTGTGCATCTCTTTTCCTGAGGTGGGTTTCTTGCAGACAGTAGATATATGGATCATGTTTTCTTATCCAATCGGTTACCCTATGTCTTTTGATTTGAGCACTTAATCCGTTTACATTTAAAGTTATTATTGATAAGTACTTATCTGTTGCCATTTTTAGTCCTTACCCCCGAGTTCCTTCTTCACTTCCTCTTTCTTTTTATTACAGCAGACCTTTTAACATTTCTTGCATTGCTGGTTTGGTGGTAATATATTCCCTTAGTCCTTTTTTGTCTGTGAAGCTTTTGATTTCATCTTCAATTTTGATTGAGAGTCTTGCAGGGTACAGTATTCTTGGATTCAGACCCTTCCTTTGCATGACTTTGTATATTTCATTCCATTCCCTTCTGGCCTGATGAATTTCTGTTGAGAAGTCAGTAGCTATCCTTATGGGGGTTCCTTTGTAGGTAACTTTCTGTTTCTCTCTGGCTGCTTTTAAGATTCTTACTTTGTCTTTGGTGTTGCCAATTTAATTATAATGTGCCTTGGTGTCGGTTTGTTGTGGTTCATTTTGCTTGGGACTCTGTGAACTTCTTGGGTTTGTGTGGGGTTTTTTCTTTCCTATATTGGGGAAATTTTCTGTCATTATTTCTTCAAACACGTTCTCTAATCCTTGTTCAGTTTCCACTCTTTCTGGATCCCCAATTATGCGGGTGTTGTTTTGTTTCATGTTATCCCAAAGTTCCCTTAGGCTCCCCTCTTGCTTTTTAACTTTTTTTTCTAGAAGCTGCTGTACTTGGGTATTTTTTCCTACCATGTCTTCTAGCTCACTGATGCAGTCCTCTGCTTCTTCTAGTCTACTTTTGATGCTTTCTATTGAGTTATTTATAGCAGTGATTTCATTTTTCATTTCTTCTTGTTTATTCTGCACCTCCTCTAGCTTCTTGTGCATTTCTTCTTGCTGCTTCTTAATCCCCTCTTGGGTCTTCTTCATTTCCTCTTGGCTCTTACTCAGATTGTTGATTTTTTCTTCCATTCTTTTCATCTACCTTATGATCATTTCTCTGAACTCTTTCTCTGGTAGGCTTATTTCTGCTTCTATTTCGTTTACTTCCTTTTCTGGTGAAACCTGCCTTTCTGACTTATGTGGGCTGTTTCTTTCTTCTCCGGGTGTCTGGTTATGTAGTTCTCTCTCCCACATTTATTGAAAGGCACAAACTACAATACGACCATGTACAGCACACAAGGCACTGAGTAGAAATGTATTCAAGATGTTAATAATCACAAATAAGGTGACCACCAATGAAAGACATATTATGGCTAAATAGAGAAAGAAGAAGAGGAAAATGAGGAAAAAAGAAAAGAAAGAAATGCCAAAATCAAATTGAGAAAGCAAGAAAAATAAATAAATGAACAAAAAAATAAAATAAGAAAATAAAAAGGAGAAGAAGGAGAAGAAAAGAGGAAGAGAAAAAAGAGAGAAAAGAAAACGTATAAGAGAAAAAAGGGGAACAAAATATAGATGTCAGGAGACAACTCCAATAGAACAGTCACTAATCCCAATAAAGGCCAGCAACCAGTAGCTAGAGATTAATACAAACTGCAAATAGCAACTGGTATCGAGCGAGGTGAGGAAAAGAGAGGTAAAAAACAAAGCAAGCAAAAAGCAAAATAAAACAAGTAGAATAAACTAAAACAATCCCACAAAAATTTTCAAAAAATCGATATAATCACTTTTCAGGCAAATAGCAACAAAAGGACATTGAGAAAAAACAACTTTTTGGCTAGTGAAGACAAGAAGAGAGAGGTTTGTATGGACTTGTAGTAGGGGATTTGAAATTAGATATATAAATGGGGTGAAATTTTAACCAGGTAAAGAGAAAGAATAGGGAGAATCTAAAGTTGGAAAAGAAAAAGAGAAACAAGACAACAAAATGGGGAAAGTTAGGAGGAAATTGTTGGCATAAAGGTAGAGTTGAGCTGGAGTAAAATTATGCTAAAGGAAAGATGAAAATAGAATGTAGAACTCTAATCCCAAAATAAAATAAAGAGAAAACAAAATGACACTTGTTTTTTTCCAAAAAGGTAAAGTACTAGTAGTAATTAATAATACTAGTTGAAAACAAAAATGTAATAATTAAAAAGGTAAAATCAATTGAGGTGGAAAGAAAAAAATAGTCTTTTAATTAAAATATGTAAAAATGAAAAAAAAATGAAAAAAAAATAGAATGGTCCTTCACTTCCACTATTATCCTGCTTGGCACTCCTGTTTCCCAGTAGGGAAGGTATTGCAGTTCCCTGTGTTCCCCTCTTGGTGTTTTAATCTCTTTATTCTTTTGTGGTTATGGAGAGTCAATTTGTGTGTCATCCACTGGGTGGCAGTGTTTTGAAATTGATCTCTGAGACAAAGCACAGGACCTCTCTAGGCTGTGCCCAGATCCTCTACTCTGTGGTTCTCAAAGCCAGTTTGTGGGGGTTTTGCAGCCGGGACACTGTAATAACTCCCAGGCTGTCCCTCTGCCCCAGAAAAAAAATGAGTCGTTTTCCAGAGCTCCCCTCTGTCAACAGCTCAGAGAGTTTGCTTCCACAGTTAGGGATCACGCCCTGCCCATCTCCACGGACCTCTCCAGAGGCAGCTTTCCCGCAGCCCAGTTCCCACAGTGTGCGAGTCTCTGTTGTGCGGGGGTAGGAGACCTCACCCTGTCCCAGGCGAAATCTGACCCTTCTGTTCTGCCACGTGGATCTCCGAATCCGCCGCCCACGTGTCCTTGCTGCCTGGAAAGCCGTGCTCTGGATCCCCGGCTGCTCAGTGGGTGCCTCCATCAGCCGCAGCTTTCAGACCTCCACAGATATCAACCTCCCTCTTATCCTGGTCGAAATCTGACCTTTCCATGTGCTCTGTGGGTCTCTGATTCCGCCACATGTCTGAGCTGATTGGAGAGCGGAGTTCTGGGTCCCTGGGTCCCCGGCTGCTTGATGGGTGCCCCAGCTGCCCGCTTCAGACTGCCACAGACATCCACCTACCTCTGCAAGATGGCACGGTCTCCGCGTTCGCGCTGGTGGCTCAGGCGGACAAAAACCCTGTGGCAGTGGGGCTGCCTGGCCAGGAGAGCCCCATCCAGCAGTCCCCCACGTTCTCCTGGAGGATAACTGACTCTTAACTTGCCAACAAACACTCCCAGCGCGACTCTCAGCCGCTCTCTCCCTCTGCTTAGTGACAAAGCTCCAGACGCATCTGTCTACTCCGCTGCCATTTTCTCTCACCCAAAGATTTCTTAAATAGGACAAAAGAAATATAGCCCAGAAAAGAAAAAAACTGATAAAATATATTTTATCAAAATTAAAAACATGTTTTCTTAGACAGTTGAAAGAAACAAAAGATAAGTCCAATCTTGGGAAAATATTTTCAAAATACATCTGACAAAAACTTGTGTGCAAAATATAAAAAGAACTCTTTCAACTCCATAATAAGATAAACAATCCATTAATAAGACAAAAAGATTTGGACATTTCATGCAAAAAAAGGATAAAGAAACGGTGAATCAGTACATGAAAAGATTGTGAACATCACAAGCCATCAGGAAAATGATATTAAAACCATTATGAGATAGCACTACACAGCACTAGAATAGCTTAAATTAAAGATACTGTTAATACTAAGTGTTAATGATGACGTGGTGTGATGAAAATTCTATACATTGCTGGTGGAATGCAAAATGTCATAGCCACTTGGAAGTCAGTATAGCAAGATCTTACAAAGTTAAACATATGATCCATCAATTTTACTGTTAGATGTTTATCTAAAAGAAATGAAAATGTGTGTTCACATGAAGACTTAGGCCAAAGCTCCCAGTGGTATTATCCATAATTGTCAAAAACTGGAAATAATCCAAATATTCTCCAATATGTGAATGGATAAAAAAAATTGTGATATATCCCTGTAATGGAATACTGTTCAGCAATAAGAAGGAATAAAAAAGGAATACACACAACAAGATAGACATACCACTTGATTCCATCATATGAAATTCTAGAAAAGATAAAAAAGCATAGATTGTCTGAGACATTAAGGTGGAGCCAGGGATCAACTGCAGAGGGAAAAGTTTTTTAGAGTGATGGAACTGTTCTATATCTTGAACACAGTTACCAAAATTCATCAAACTGTGTAGTCACTACCACTCATCAAATGTACACTTTAAGTAGGTGACTTTATGGTATGTAAATTAAATCTCAGTAATGCTGAAAACCAGCAACCACAGTAATTGTTTAGAACCAGACCATCTTAATGTTTAAGGGTAGATGAGTATTTTATTAGTGCCTCTGTTTAGAGTTGCTCTTGCACAGCAGCAATGAAAAGTAGATTGACTTAGTTATCTCCAAAGAAAAATAGGAATGAGATGTAGAAGTGAACATGGGAGTTAGTGAAAGTCTGCATCAGAAGTAGGTTGCACAATTCCTTTTCCCATATTGCTTCTAAAATACTAGCAGTCTTCATGTTCCCCTGGCCAATTAAAAGCTTCTTTTCTATCAAAATAAAATAACTCCAGAGAAAAATTCTTCAGATACGAACATGGGAGTTCACCCAATGGAATGGGCTCACATTCAGCACTCCCTTCCCCCTCCAGAGAAGCTCTACAAAGGGCAATGCCACCCATGCATCTAGCTTCATAATGTGTAACTCAGAAATACTGGGGAAGTCCAGAATCATCAGATATCATGAGATCTTGCAATGTCAGTGAGAGGTTAAGAAAAAAACACAGAGAACACAGAAATGATGTATGAAACAAGAGGAACTTCAGGATCCACTTCATTAATTCATTCAACAAACATTTGGTAGACTGCAGTTTTATATCATGCTGGGCCTTACATTATTAATTAAATTAGTTAGAATTCAATTAAATTAGTGGGAAAATACTGAAGTAGACGTCACAAAATCGTGATTCATGTTCTTGCTAATAATTTGCTTTTGGGAAATCTTTTATCCAAGGTGAATCTCAATTTGCTCTTTCGTCAACTGGGTATAGAAATATCTGACCTTGTGGGGTAGGGTGGGCCATGACTGGAAGGGGTGTAAAGTGTTTTCTGGAGTTTGAGTAAAATTTTCTTTCTTTACTGGCCCAGGTGTTTTTAATGTATACTATGACTTGTGTATTTGCAGTATGTGTGTTATGCGTTAATGTAAAGGTCACCAAAAATATGAGTTTTAAGGCCAAGTCCCAGCCTGAGAAAAATTCTATGACTGTTTCAATTAAAGTACGTATTATGGTAGAGAAAAGAAATGGGGAAAAGACATTTTAAAACGTGATCCTAAACCCTTTTAACAAACTAGGTGTGATCTTCAACCAAACAATCCATCTCTAAGGAATTCCATTTTCTGATACATACATTGAGAGGTGGAATCAATTTAAATTTTTGGAATCTCTCAAATTTTGATTACTGTTATAAATAATTAACCCCAACTAATGATTTGTCAAAACACAGTTAAGGAGGATTGTTTCTAGCCCTTTTGTTGTAAACAAACAAATAAAAGCATCAAGTGAAACATGTTTGGTTTGCAAACTGCTGTTAATAACAAGCATGGCTTATTCTCATAATTATGTTCTGGATCCTCCCTAAAATCCTCTTTATGATATTAATTTGTTTAGGGAACCATTCTTTTAGTTATAAAAAAGTTGAGATAAAATAGTTTTATCAGACTCTGTAAATATATTTTAGTGGGCATTCTTCAAAATATTTTTATTCTTCCTTGTTTGGCTTTTATATTCTTTCTCTCTCCATCTTTTTTTTTTCTTCAGAGAAAGAGCCTGACCATCTAGTTTTATTCCTCTACTTGAAAAGCTTATAAAACTATTTAATTTAAAAATCATTACTTCTTGAATCTCTCTATGGATCTTTATTTGAAGTAGAAGAATAATGGGAGTTATTTTGAGTTTTCAACAGGATTGTAAATTCTTTAATTCTTTCCTCTATAAACCATTTCATTTATAGGCCTAGTTCAGGAATTAATGGATCATCTAGCAAGAGCTGTTTCTTGCATCTGGAAAAGAGTGGGGGGATTCCCCCCAGAGTTTAACAGATGGAAGGTACTTCTTAAAGCCTGAATGCTATTAACACCATTAAGAAAGATGAATTTTTCTGGAAAAGTGTTACAGGCATCTCTCTTTAAAGAAGCCTCTTTGGAGATTCCCTCAGGCTATTGTTTGTGTCAGTTATTTATATGTCTTCTTTGAACTCCTTTGCCACTTTTGTATTTTCTCTTGGAGAAAGGTGAATAATCTCTCTTTCAGTCCCAGGAACTTGGATAATGAATGACTTCAATTTTGAAATTATCACTCATATATAGTTAGCTTTTCATCATCCCTACCCCCTTTAGAGATAGCATTTGGGGAGCACATTTCTTGGAGTTAACACTTAAGACAACTGATCTAATGGGGAACTATATGATGTGCTTAACAAATTAGTTACTAATGTGTTTTCATGATGTCTTGCTTTCAGATTTTCATGGTTTTCCTAATTTCTTAGAATTCTCAGTACTAAAAACAAAAGTGTCCTAAAAAAACAACAACAATAAGAATTCACTGTAAAGATAGCTTGTCACATTATTCTTAAAGTGGTTATATATTTCTATTTTCCCCTCACAAAGTTAGTAGATTCAGCAAAGAAATTGAAGAGGCCTTTAAAAGAAATGCCCTTAAGTCATCTCAGAAAGGTAATTACCTCCCCTTTTTCTTAAAAATATCCAGTCTACCCAGGTCTCTGCTGATTATGGGCTGTGTTCCCTCCAACCCTGAAGCAGATATAAAACTGTTCTGCTCTCTCTCTGCCATCACATTTTTCTTTCCTTGAGAAAAATTATCTCTCCCCTCTTGCAAAACAATATACCTTTTGTAATTTAAGGTCTATTTTTTTTCAGTCTTCTCCTTCCAAAGAAGACTAACCCATAGAAAAACAAGCATTTGTTTCTGAGTGTTTCCAGAGATTTCTTCTCCTAAGGACAGATGCTCAGATAGGAGAAATCTCATGTCTGGCCATGTTTCCTATGACCCTTTCCTTGAGATCTGGAACACGAACCTTTAGGCCCCTAGATCAGAATTTTCAAATTCAAACTAAGGGAAAAGCAAGGCTTACTGTTTCCCCCTCTCTCCCCTCAAAGTGCCTTGCCCTTCTTCAGATCAGCAGGTCGGTCTCCAGTTAAATAATGGCAACTATCAGCAGAGCACACTCTGAACCCCATAGCTTGCTCTGTCCAGGCTGCCATGTCAGGCACTGGAAATACCAACAGGTCCAGAGGTGGCTATAATCAACAACTTTATGTTTATTCAGTACTTTTAAGGCCATAAGGATCACAAATATTACCAACTATGATCTTTACAAAAACCTTCTAAGGAAGACAGGACAGGAAAATAGGTTCCTCCCCCTTTCTATTTTATAGAAGAAAGAAGCAAGAGACAATACCACCTTCTCAATTTAGGAAGGTGAAGAGTTGGGACCCAACTCTCCTTCTTCCATGTTTAGGTTGTCACTCAACAACTTCTACTTGTAGTCTCTGATCTAAACCCTGGAATACCCTATAGTAGATTTTCTTGTTTGACTCACTTCTCTCCTATATCCCTTTCATCTCTGATATGTTAGTATCAAGAGCACAAATGCCAAATGTTTTTCAACTCAGAACCCAAGTAAGCTTTATAAAAAAAAAAACACACACACACATTTTCATGTGTCAAGTTGTTAACTGTGTTAAATTACTTTCCCCAGGAAAATTGATGGGACAATAAGAAACTTACTGATGACACTTGTGGCAACTTTCATTCTGTTACTAAGCAATAGTAGGCAAAGTTGAAAAATGTGGTATTAGGAAAATTATCGGTTAAATGCCCTGAACAATATAGTGAGGAAAGAACCCTTTATTACAAGGGAAGCAGTATTCTGAAATACTGTGAAGTGAGTCTCAGTTTCCATTTGGCTGAGTCACAGATGTGATCTTTTTTTTTTCCCCTGAGTTAATTGAAAAGCAGATTTTTAGCATTACTGCTGTTATTTCTCACCACTGCTGAAAATGAATCTGAGAACGTCATGAACAAGGAACATTATCCCAGGACTGCTTCCACCTGCAAAATCCCTGGGATGGTTAATAAGTGTTTCTGTCTGCCTGGGCATTTGTCCTTGCCAATGCACAATCGACAAGGGAAATGTACTCCAGGGTGAGCAAATTCCTCAGAGTTTGTGGGATGATAGTGCTTGATTATTAGAATAAATGAGATCATCATTCACACTAGCAATAAAAAATAAGCATTTATTGTGTATCTAGTATATGCAGAGCACTGGCCTAGGCTTGGGAGATACAAGATAGAGGCATAGATATTTTTATTAAAGGAACTGACATTATAGCTGGAAATGTAAGACATGGAAATTACAGTTGTAATAGAGTATCTTTAAACCCAAAAAAGGTAATATGGAAAAGTATTGTGGGAGCTCATGTGACAATAATTTAGAGGACTGGGGAGCTACAAAAGTTACTGGCTACATTTATTTTTAATTCAGTCCTCATCACAACCATACAAGACAAAATACTGTTTATTGCCTATATTCTTCCCCCATTTTACAGATGAAGAAATTGAGGCTTAGGGTTAAGTAACTTGCCTAAGTCACATACGAGGTATGCAGGTATTCTGAATCTTAACCATGATCCTAGAGGAGGAAATCCCCATCCTTTCCTGAACATGAAAGTAACTGGGAAAGGGAGGCATATTAGGGAGAAAGACCAGAGTAACCAATGGAGTCTCATGGATTTAATGATGAAACACTACAAAGGCCATTCAGGCTGGTAGTTGGTTTTACCAGTCAAACTTCGGGTGTCAGGGGTGACCCCACAGACACACAGCACCAAAAGGTGGCAACACCAATAAATCAAGCAGGTAGCACCCTCCAGGACATGTGTCAGCGAGTAGGCTGCAGTTTACCAGGAGAGCCCTGGACCATGGGCGGGCAAACAGACATCTTGACAGACAGTAATGTGCCAAGGCATCAAGGAAGTGACTCTCACACAGGGCAGTACATGGATCACAAAGATTTAACCAGAGCAGAACAGGGAGGGGTGGGAATCTGGAGCTGCTCACCCCAGGATAAGGTAGGCACTGAGGAGACAGAGTCAGGGGCAGCTAGCAAAAGGTCAGCCTGGCAAGCAGAACTTGGTATCCAGAAGTGTGGCATGACCTTTTCAACACAAAATTAAACAAGATGCACCAAATGCACGAAGCTGCCACCTGGTGGGAAAGGGTGCCAAGTTCAGCATCAGAATCAGATGCACTCTAAGGCCACAAGGAAGGAGGAAACCAGGAGTCCCGAGATAAGGCCCAAGGACAGAACCTGAGTAGCAGCAAAATTAACTTGATGCCAAGTTATATCGTTTCCTGGCAAGAGCTCTGATGACTCTTCTGTCTAGCTAAGAAGTGAGCAAAGAGGCTAATGTGTGATTGAGTCCACAGATAAGGATCAAGGCCCCTAGATATATAAGACTTCAAAAGATGGGAACCAGGCAGCATTTATAATCATTTGAATTAATTTTTTAGCCAATACTTATTTAGTGCCTACTGTGCTCTGGGCTCTATTCCAAGGGGAGGACTACAGCTCCCTGGAACTCACATTCCAGAGGGAGCTTAACCATTCTTCATCAATTAAGATGAGGAAAAAGAGTGTTCTGGGAACAGAAAATGGCTCTGAAAAGGTGCAGAGGCAGACAATATCATTGATCCTTTGAAAGAGAAATCAATTAGTCTGGTGGCAGGAGAAGGCCTATGAAAGGAATCTCTGGAATTCAGTCACACACTGTGTTAGATCACCTGAGTGCTGTGTGTTTGGGCTGGAAGAGCCTGGAGACCACATGCCCCATCCGTCCCTCTAGTATTCAGAGGAGCCCTACTTAGGCTCAGAGAAATGCAGTGAGTGGAAGCTTGAAGCACACAAGGTACTTTGACAAGATCTCTCCAAATCATCAGTGCAGTGGATAAGGGTGGGTTTAAAGACATGCAAATGGCCCAGGACTCAGGGAAGCTGGGGCCAGGCCCTCCTATCTCACCCTTATTCTCAACATTGACCAAGCCTCAGGGCTTGACAAGAGTGAGGCAGATGTCCTCAAAAGCCCCTTCCACTTCTGAACTCTTTTAATGCTTGCAAGTAGGGGTGTGGAGCCTTTTTTCTGCTAAGGGCCATTTGGATATTTATAACATTTGCAGGCCATATCAAATTACCAACTTAAAAATTAGCCTGCTATAGCTGGTCAAACATTTAATTGACTCACCCCTAATGCCTTGGCAGGGCCAGACCAAATGATTTCATGGGCCTTATATGGCCCATAGGCTGTGGGCTGGACATTCCTGACCCCTGCTGTAAAGGATCCTCTCTTGGTTACCAGTAATAAGCATTCAGTGATTAGAGGAGGGGAGAAGGAGGATAAGCAGTGTGGAAACAGGCAACAGGATCCAGGTTCCCATCCTGATTCTGCGTTTTGCTGTGTCCTTGAATAAGTTACATAACCCCTCAGTGTCCTCATCTATCAAATGTGGGGTTGCCAAGCCACTTCTAGGCTCTAGTGTTCTTTGAGCCTAGAATCTCAGTTTGCTTTGACAGTGAAAAAAGACAAGCACACAGCTGATGTACTGTTTTTAAAGAGGATAGAGCTTTCAGTGAAAACATCTTAAAACAAATAGCGTTAATTGCCTGCTTTACAGCTCATCTTCCCCAGCTTGTAATTTTGCAGTCACTGGTGTGAAGCTTAAGTTTCAATACTTACTTTCAGTGTTCATGCGCATTGAAGTAAATGCTTTTTTTTTTAAGTAAAATGCAATGGAGTGAGTCTAGGAAGAAGACAAAAGTCAACAAATTACTAAATTTATTTTTCACAAATTAAACCCTCTGCAATGTATACACAGGAATCTAACACAACCAGGATGCTTTGGCAGTTCCCCACATGGCTCCGTGCACGCCATGAGTACTCTCAGCAAGCTTTAGAGCGCATAATGAATGTGGTGCCAGTTCTAACAGTGCCATCCACTGTTTCTTAACCAAAGGCTCTTAAGATTTCCCTTTTCTTTTTCCTTTATTTCACATGAGAGAAAAATGACATGAAGGGAGACTTGGAATCAGAGGAAATAGTGACAATGTTGGCTAATTTGCCTCCTGAAGGCCTCCAGGAAATTCTCTCCTATGAATTGACTGTTTTATTACCCCGGTTTTTCTAATCACAGCTAAAATCCTGGTGAGAATTCATGTTGAATATTGCAGCTATAAAATATATATTATTTATTTTAGGAAAAAGGACCCCACGTACCAATAAAAGTAAAAATCCTATCTAATAAAAGAGTAAGATGCAAATTAACCATCACTCCATTACGCTACCAGCCAATAGGAGCGAGTATGCAAATTACCCAATAAAGAAGGCCATGCCCATAGTGGCCAGGCAGCAGCACCCAGCAGCTCCAAGCCCTACCATGGTGGCACTGGGGGTGGGGGTGGGGGTAGCGGATTGGGAACACCCGCAGGGAGGCCAGCATTCCACAGCCCCAAGTCCCGTGTTGGCAGAGCTGGGGCTGCAGGGGGCCAGATGCGGACACAAACCTGCAGGAAGGCTGGCACCCAGCAGCCTCAAGGCCTGCCACCATGGTGCTGGGGCTGCTGGGGGAGGACAGCGGAGACACAAAACCACAAGAAACCTGTGGAAAGGGAGATAAACTATCATAACTTTATCCCCCTTTCCACAAGATGAGAAACTACCCCTGGTTTATTTAGTGATGAGGCCCACACCCTCCTACAAGCACAGGGTATGTTATGACCACTCCCAGGAAGGTCTGGTCAGAATACTGTCTCCAGGAAATAACACTACTGCTGCAAATCATCTAAGAGAGGAAACAAGCTTCTGTTGGGTTTATTCTGTAAGTCAGAGAACATGCCACATATGCTGTGTTGTTATATTGATGATCTTGACCTGCAGATGCTTGAAAAACAGCAAATGCATACAGAGGCTTTCACTGAAGTCTCCTGATCTGCCTAAAATCAGACCCGCCAAAAGGAGCTTAAATGTCATAAGAGAAGTGTCATCAGGCAGAGAAGATCGACTCCTGTTACAGGACAGGAGAGTAGAAGTTGACATCATACTAATTCTCCCCACCCCCATTCATCTTTCCTAAATATCATTTACTCTCCTCTAAGAGGCCTATATCTCCTGTCCCCTTTCCCTAGGAAGAAGGTATTTAAGTCTGCATGCTAAGCCAGTTTGAGGAGTTACTTATTTTTCCCTGGGATCTCCCACATATACAAGAGGTTCACATGTTAATAACTTTTGTTTTTCTCTTGGTGATTTGTCTTTCATTACAAGGGCCTCCACTAAGAACTCAGAAAGATATAGGAAAACTATTTTTCCTCCATAATTCTATCTCGGGAAATCAAGGCCCCAGCTGAACTATGAGGTTGGCTCAAGTAGCAAGCAATCCCTGCTGACTGGAGGGAAGCTTCTAGGGAGAAATCAATGATATTGGCATCAAAGTGGGATGGAGGACACACATATGGTTGCTGGTGGGAGTTTAAAGTGGGTCAACATTTTTGAAGGATGATTTGGCAAATCGATAGAAATGTTCAAGATATATCCAAGAGTCTTTTACTAGGAATCATATCTGCTGAGATAAAACACAGGCGCATAAGCTCTGGCTAGAACCCAGGATGCTATTGTGGACTCCCCTTTCATGATAGGAAAACCTGAGAACAACCTGCAGTTTTAGGACAAGGTGGCATCTATACAAATAAAAGGGTAATATGCTAATTAGACTGAACATCTTTTGGATGATCTTCCAGATGTCCTTCTGGACGTCCTTCCTGACAAAGCCATGTTGGCAGGGTCTAAGCAGAGGAGGTTAGAGGCAATCAGGCAGGCAAGGGAGAGCAGTTAGGAGGATCAGGCTGGCAGGCAGCTGAGCAGTTAGAAGCCAGGGGTCCTGAAGGGTCCTAGATTGGAGAGAGTGCAGGCTGAGTTGAGGGAACCCCCTTCCCGCACATGAATTTTGTACACCAGGCCTCTAGTATATAACATATACATTTTATATACATTTGTGGCCAGCATTTCTTATAATTGCATTTAAATTACTGCAATGCCACCTCTGGAGTGCATAGATGATAGTTGCTCATGTATATTGAACTCTGACTTTGTGTCAGGCACTGTGCTAAGTGATTTGCATGAAGTGTTTCATTCAGTCCTCCCAACAACCACATTGGGAAACACTAAAATGGGCTGACCTCTCAAAGCCAGCCTCTGCCTTCTGGCTTTGCTATCTTGGTAAGTGGTACCATCACTCCACCTGAGAACGCAGTTCTTCCCAGATGTGTAGTCCCAAATCAAAAGACATTCAGAGACAGCCCTCTTGGATAATGTCTCTCACATGTCTTTCCACTTCCCTTCCCCTGCTCACACAGTTCCCACCTTCTCCACTGACCTCCTCTTCTCTTTATCAAAATGCTTCTGGTTTGGAAAAGCCCCTCCCATGGCTCTATACCCCATACTTTCCCCCTCCCTACACACACCTGTTTTCTGACTGACCTTGCTCTGAATCACCTTTAAAGCCCACTACCTCCCACCATCTCAGCAAGTATTGACTTGGTTCTACAGTTGTTATTTTGATGTACGCTCACTGTGGGCTATCTATAGTTTTGTCTTTGCAAAAAAAGTAAAATTCCTTGAAAGTAGGACCATCATTGCTGCAGCCCCTCACCCAAGGCCCAAACAGGCAAATCAAGAACAACCAAATAAAGTATGTATTTGGGATATAATAAACTTTTAACATTAATAATATTAACACTTATATAGTATTTATTAAGGGCTAGACACTCTTCAAGGCACTTTAGATGTATATATTAACACCAACCGTAAGAATTAGTTAATGCTATATATCCTATATCCACATTTTACTGGTAAGAAAACTAAGGCACAGAAGTTAGGTGATTTTCTTAAGGTCACAAAGATGTAAACCCCTCTACTTACTTAAATGTCATTTTGGTTGAGTATAAAATCCTCAGCTCATGGTTTCTTTCCATCATTATCTTCAATATGTTGCTTTATTTTTGTCTGGTATAAGGCCTTCTTATTGAAAAGTCTAATGACAGTCTCTTGCACAGCCCTCCCCGACCCATATTATATGGGTATTTGTTCTGGTTAATTTTCCCAGAGCACAGGTATACAATGTGCTCTTTCAGATTATAATCTCAAAATGTTTTATTTCAGCAAAGTTTTATTGAATTGTGAAATAATAAGTAGGGACTTCTAACTTATTATCATTCCTAATTCATGTATTCCAGATATATTTATTCACACGTCTGATCTTCTCTACCTGTCTTCTGAATTTATCACACTCTTGCTAACAGTCTTCATTTCTTCCTTCATTTTTTATTTTTCCTTTTAATTTTATGTAGTTAGTAAAATACACTAACAGAAAATTTACCACTTTAACCATTTTTAAGTGTACAGTTCAGTGACATTAAATAGATTCCCATTATTATGCAATCATCATCACCATACCTCTCCACAACTTCCATCTTGCAAAACTGAAACTGTACTCATCAAACAATAGCAGCTCAGGGGGCCCCTCTCCCCAAAACCCCTGACATCTTCATTTCTTTTGTATCTTTAATTTTGTTCCTCCCTTTCACCTTCCATTTATTGAAAAGCATTACCTGTTGTATCTGTTTGCTCTTGTGTTAATCTCGTGAGTCCTCATTTCCAAAATGATTTTTTCTTTTACGTCTCATTTTCTCTTGAGTTCTATCACTTCATTATTGAGTTTTCTTTAGTGATTTATCTTTCACATCTTGTCTTTTTAACCTAATTTGAAATATTAAGTTATAGTTGTCATTTTTGAAAGAATATAGTACCTATAGAGATTCTACTCCTTATTTACTCTTTTTTCATCTTGTAGTAAATGTAAATGTGATTTAAACTCTATTCTTTTTTGTTGTTCATTTTTACATAGAATTAGATTCTCTGAACTTTTATAAAGGAGGCTTGGCTTAGAATAGTTTTTCCCAATTTAACGTCTCTAGGCCACCCTCTTCTGGTTGTTTTTGTAGAGTACTGAGCAATTTGAATACTTAAATTCTAAGGTTTCTAGTTCTATTCTCCATTCTGGTTCTATTCTCCACTATGTTTCTTTAGTCTCTACTGTTACCTGTTTTATTTAGATTCTTTTCTCAGCATTTGATTCTCAGATTGCCCCAGCTTTGCCCTGGGAGGGACCTTTATTTGGTTGCTTTGAGACTGAAAGGAGCTCAGACTATTTAAATCCCTTCATTCTTACCACAGATTGTGCCTCACACTTTTGGTCCATGACACTCGCTCCCAATTTCAGTTGCTGTCTTCAGCATGGCTTGCTGGGTTTTACAGGTAAATGCTTGTTTGTTGTTTTGAAGTCATCAAGTTTGTCAGACACCCCATTGCTTTGTTCTGCTTCTTCTTGGATAGCTGCTAATACCCAAGAGGTCCTGTTGGTGTTGGTGATTTGTTATTATTTGCTTATAATTTGGAGTTTGTGGGAATGTCCTGTCAAATAGTTTAACGAAGATTGTATGTGGCCTGTCATTCTTCTATCCTAGCTGTTCTGTGTGTTATATAGGGTATTTTGGGGAGATGCTACTGCCTTCTTCATAGGATCCTCAGCACATACCTTTTTAGTTTCCTAGCTCAGTATAACTGTACATTGAAAAGGTTTAATAATTACTTCAATAAACAAACTTAAAAGGTTGAGGTATCATTTTATTCACACACTTTATAATGTCAGAGCAAGAGTGTCAAAATTGTAAAGAAGTGAAGTCTATTTTTGGTAAAAACCCACCAACTTTCCTGATAGCTCCCCATTCTGCACTTCTGATGCTATTCTCTGCACTTTTCTGGTGTGATATATTTGGACCTATACATTACTTCAAACTGTGTTTCTTTAGTTTCAAACATATGGACTTTTTTTCTTTGTTTCTGAATTCTAATATAATCATAATGTGATCTCTATGATAAAAATTCTTTGAAAGTTGTGGTTCTTCAGTTTCAAATACATACAATTTTTTTTCTTTATTACTGAATTCTAACATAATCATAATCAGGTCTCTATGACAAAAATTCTTTGGAATTTATTTTATGGCCAAGTATGAAAAAAATTGTGAAGATGTTCCATGGATCTTTAAAAGGAGAAGTGTTTTATGCAGTTGTTGGTGTAATATTCTACTTATTTCTATTAGATCAAGCTTGTTAATTTTGTTGTTGAAATATATCCTCATTGAGTTTTTCATTGTATAAAAATCACTCTGAATGCATATTCAAGAGACTAGTAACACTGGTTGCTTTGAGGAAAGGAACCAGTTAACCATGGAGGGATGCAAATGGGGCCCTCAGAGCTCCATACATTCTAGATAATGCGGTACTCCCTACTTAGGCCAGGACCCTGCCATTAAAAGAGACCCCAGACCTCCTCTGGACCTGGAAAAAACTCAACCCCAACACTCAACACTACCAGCCTCATTAAAACAGTCTGCTCAGGATACTAATAATCTTATGAAAGAGGCTAAAATTGGAACTAATGCTACATTTTCTCCTAAAAGATCATTGGGATTAAACCCACCCATGCTCACATCCTTGCTTATCTCAGTCACCATGAGCAGTGCAAAGTGATAGGTTGTCCTCATGATTTGTATCTTTTTCATAGATTCTGCACACCCTTATCTGACCTAATCCCACATACTTACTCACCCAGGATACTTTCATTGTGTCCTTGGGAACTCAGCTATATAGCAGCAAAACTGCCTATGTCCTCAACCTCCGCTCAGAATGCTCCTGCACCTTCTTGCTTTGACTGAAACCTGCCACCCAGCTGGGTATTCATACTTCACAGGTGGTAACTCTTGGTTCTCTCACACCCCCAAGCCCACATGGTCTGGAATGGAGTAATTGCTTTCAGACTATTGCACTCCAAGTTTAGTCTGTTGGGAATACAGAATGTCATATCCCACCTGAGAGCTACTTAATCAGAATCTGCATTTTAACAAGATCTTTCAGTGTCTCACATTCACATCATAATCCCATCTTCAAGCAAACTACTCATAATTAGGCTCAATTCTGAAGTCCACAGAGCTATGCCACCTACTGCCTCCGTTGCCTCTGAAACCACCACTTGTCTCTCCCACTTCTTTTCTTGACTCCACTCAGGCTCTCCTGTCTCATCGTCCCTTGAACATAGCACCATGTTCTCATTCAGGGCCTTTTTACTTCCTGTACCTACTGCCTGGGACACTCTTCCATCAGATAATCTCACGGCTCATTTGTATACCACATGCAGGGCTCTACTCACACTCATTTCTCAGAGGGACTTCCTTGCTCTCCCAGCATAAAGACAGAATTTCCTACCTCCCCATAACTATTGCCTGCTTTCCTCGCTTCAAAGAACTTTTATATATCCTATTCTATATTTCATATTATTCACTGTTTTTTTTTTATTTATTGTCAATCTCATCTCTCTTTCATATACAGAGAGAGAAGTGGGGGAGAGAGAGAGAGAGAGAGAGAGAGAGAGAGAGAGAGAGAGAGAACCATGTCAACAGGAACTTTTCCCATGTTGCTCACTATTGTCTCTCCAGCATAGCAAACAGTACCTGTATATTATGGATGTTCAATAAAGTGTTTTCTAAGAAAGTAGAAAATGAGAAGTAGGGATGGGGGGGAACATTTTTTTAGCATGTAAGTTTTATACCTTTCACATTTTGAACCATGAGATAGTATTATCTACTCAAAATATAAAATACTTATGTGATTTATAAAGTTTCTCTAATATCTCTTGCTTCCTTGTATTTAGTCTCAGAGGAAGACATGTCTTTCCTCTGGTTAAAATACAACTTATCAAAATAAAATATTTATGCCACTCTCTCCTAAATTTGCATGGACATGGTTTCAGCAATATTTCCTTTTTCCTTCATTTCTACTGACAACCACTATTAGCCTTTAAATATGTTTTGGACTTTTCTTCCTGAAAACAAACTTTATGAAGCAGCCTATCCATTCATACTTATCCAAATCTATCTATATATATAAAAGCCTAAGCGACTGTTTGACCACTAGATTGTTCAACCAGTAGCTATGACGTGCACTGACCATCAGGGGGCAGATGTTCAACACACAGGCATGGAAACATGAAACAGACTGATGAATCTCAGAGGGAAGAGGGGAAGGAAGAGGGCAGTAAGAGATTAACCAAAGATTTTATATGCATACTATAGGCCTGGTGCATGGATTCGTGCACTGGTGGGGTGCCTTGGCCTGGCCTTTGGGAATTGGACCGAAATCAGCAATCCAACATCCCAGACACATCTGGATTGCAAGAGGATGCAAGCAAGGCCAAGGAAAACCACCAGTGCATGAATCTGTATACTGGGCCTCTAGTTTCTTATGAGTTGGTTGTACTTAACTCCTATTATTCACTTTTCAATTTACTGCAATATGGCTCTTGTTCCAAACCCACTAAAGTTTTAAATTCACCCAGTATTATCTCCTAATGGTTAGATACCATTTCTCTATCATTGGACTTTTCTGATGGTCTTCACAGGTTCTACAACATGATGCTGTCCTATTGTCCTCCTACTGCTTGACTTTTTTTGTCCTCTTTCTATAACTCTCCTAAATGTCAGGATCCTCCAGGGCTCTCTCTTCAGTCTACCCTCTTACAAACCCTCCTTGAGTGATCCCACTCATTATATAATTTCTACCTACATGTCTATGACTCCCAGATCTCTAAATCTGTTCTAGACCTCTCCCATATGTTTCTTATAAGCAAATAAAGACACAATAAAATCCTGGTTTCTTAGTTAGCCTGGCATATGAGGTCCTCCTTGGAATAGAATATGAAACTTGCTACACAGCTCTTTCTGATTCTAGTAACTCCCAAACACACTGTGCTGTTTCTGTGCCTCTGCTCCTGTTGCTTGTATGCTTGTAACACCCTCACCTAGCTACTGCATCCTTTGCTTTGACTAAGCATTTCCTGTTTCTCCAGGCTGCACTCTGTGCCTTCTCATATTTACTCTAATGTATGCACACATCTCTCAAAGCATTAACTGCATTGCATCAAAAATCATATCTTTACAAATCAGCTCTTGTCCTTCATCTGTGACATTTCTGAGGACAGATGTTGGGTCTTATTTGTCTTGGTATTCCCAGCACCAAGCACAGAATCTGTCATGTAAAAATCTCTCAACAGCCCAGGCTGGGTGGCTCAGTTAGTTGGAGCATCATCCCATACACAGAAAGGTTGAGGGTTTGATTCCTGGTCAAGGCACATAACCTAGGTTACAGGTCCAATTCCTAGTTAGGGCATATATGGGAGGCAATCAATTGATGTTTCTCTCTCATATTGATGTTTCCCCCGACCCCTGCTTCCTCTCTCTCTAAAATCAATAAAAACATATCCCCGAGTAAGAATTTTAAAAAATAAATAAATAGCCCTGGCCAGGGTGGGTCAGTTAGTTGGGCATTGTCCTGTGCATTGAGAGGTTGCTGGTTCTATTCTGGTCAGGGCACATATCTGGGTAGGTGCTATCCCCAATAGGGGGACATGAAGGAGGTAGCCCCTTTATGTTTTGCTCTCACATCAATGTTTATCTCTTTCCCTCTCTGTTCCTCTCTCTCAAAATCAATACAGATATTTAACATTATTTAATTAATTAATTAAAAGCTCTCAAAAAATAGGTATTGAACTGATCTGGCAATTGCACTGGTTATATTAGACTCTGAGAAAAACTGGAGTAAAAAGACATGGTTTTCCCCTATTATTTTGGAGGAACAGAACCACTGCAATTAAAGGCCTTCCAGATATTTTCATATGGCTTTCTAGTATTCTTTGGAAGTTGTTTGCTTAAAATCAAATCAGGCTGTAAAAAGAGTGCTAGACCATGGTCAGAGGTAGCCACACTTTTGGCCTTCCTTAGAGATAATGGACAATTCTGTTATAGATTTTGTTCGTAAGGAAGGGCACCATTGGTGCTGCATTATACAGCAACAAGAACATACTTGTATGAGAACTGAATGTTCAGTCTTTCCCCTCAGCATGAAAATAGCTTGTCCTTCAAGGAAAGATAGTCTGAGCTTATTAATGAAAATGAAATTCTTCGGAAGAACCTAACACTGTTATTGAAATAGTTTCTATTTAAAATCACTAGAAAGAACCTACAATGACAGATAAGATAAATTTCATCCAAATTTTCTTGTAGCCATTTCCTATGTATTTTGGATGATATGAAATAAATAAATAAATAAATGGCTTATTGTATTTTCTAAAAAATATTGAAGACACCTTTTCTTCACCATGATTTCCTACATCTCTTTTATTCATCAGTTACACAATTTGAAATTACTGTTCTGAGAAGTGGTTTCACATTTTCCCAATGAGAAATAAAAATGAGGCCTTAAACCAAAAATTAAAGCTTCATAATGTCTTTAACTTTTTATACTGTCCCTATCAGCAACTTGCAGTTAGTGGATCACATGTTTAACATTAATACCCATGTTTAAAGAGATCTCTGATGACCTAACACAGTGTCTTTATTTCTTTTAGCAACTTATTTAAATTCTTAAAATACCAGTTTGATGAAAAGTATCTCATATTTTTCAGTCTTTTTTTTTT
>JAAGEH010000018.1:58458452-58651346 GCA_011751065.1 Lasiurus cinereus
ACACACACACACACACACACACACAGATATACACACACATTGGTAATAATTGGTAACATTACCTAACTTCAAAGCCTGTTGGTAGGAAGGGATGTGTTTATAATGTTTCCTTATTAAATAAAAATGGCATTACATTCTAACTCCATAGCTTGTCATCATGACCACATCAAATATGAAAGGAGAAGCTTCACAGTCTCTAACTATTGTTTTCAATAACAGAATAAAACCTGTCGGAATCTCTCCTCATTCCTTGAGAGTGTGCCTTTTGTCCGCAGATGTTTTAGAACATGCATTACTATGTGTTGCAGAGATTTTGAGGCAGCATTTATAATTCCTTGACTAGACTCTTTCCATGCTATTTATTTCTTAATAAGGGTCCATCAGTAAATTTCAGGGACTATTGTTGCTCAAAATTGTCAGCAAAAAAAACATGTACCTGCATTTTTCTGAGGAGAGGATTAGTAGCTTACATCATATTTTCACTAGGATTAATAAAAGGCTAAATTCCACTGAAATAAGTAGAACCTGCTTATGGATATTTCTCTTTCTAACCCTTCTGTGTTTTTTCTACTGTCTTTGAAAGTTAAAACTTGTTGGAAACTCATTGGACTATAAGTTGCAAAACGCAGGCTAACTTCCAATCCTATTATTTGCTATAAACCATGTGGCTTTGGGCAAATAGCATCACTCTGAGATTTAGTTTTACCCAAGCTTCCTCCCAAATGGGGAGAGTATGGCCTGAGTAATCCAAAGCCAAGACACTATCTGATTTTCTTTCCCCAAGTGGAGAGACATATCAATAAATCAAAATAATAATCTGAATATAAAGAAGGAAATCATTTTCAGGGTTAAGACATTTTTTAATTTCACTCATCAACTGTGTATTGAAAAAGGTGTCAAACCACGGAAGAAAAAATGTGATTGATTTATTTTGTCACTGCAGAGGAGAGACGAGCCTGGTGCCAGCCATGCCCGCTTAGCTGACAGCAGTGGAAGTCTGCTCTCCCATAAAGTCCTTCCTGTCAGCATCCTTACTGACAGGCTTTATAAAACAGTTTGCTAGAATTGCTTTAAATGTAATTTATATTATAAACTACAGTGAGATTATTGTTTTAAAAATTGTCTCTCCATCTATGTTCCAAATTACTCCATTTTTTGCTATTGATTATTGTGCTATCACAACCATTCACAATATGTGGTGGTCTTTCAATATGGGAAACATCAGAGTAGCAGCCCTTTTGATGGTAAAGAATCTCAAATAAAATAATGTATGTATAAAAGATCCCTTAAATTTTTAATTTAAATGATCTTGACAAAACTCAATACTTTCCAACAAAGTAGTGTTTTTCTCCCATTGTCTTCTTTCTCTTTCCCTCATTCATTCTCTCAACAAAAGACAACACTGCAAAATCAATCCAACAGTTAGGATCCACTAGAACTTAATATCTGCCATCATTGCACTTAGTGCTAATAAATGTATTTATTACATTAATTAATTAATATATTCATTTATTCCTCGTTACAACCCTATGATATGGGTACTAATGATACCTCGTTTTAAAGATGAGGAAACTGTGGCTCAGAGAGATTGTCACCCTTGACATAAATGTTAAGTGATGGAACCAGAATGTAAGCTAGCTTTTGAGTCTCAGCTATCAAACAAAATGTGAAAGTAAAATCGGATGGGACATGAATGTTCATTCATCAAGTTTTTCTTGAGTGAGTAGGAAGTGTTGGATTCTGTCCTCTGGTACTGGAAATATAACGTTAATAAGATTCATTCTCTGTTATCAAGAAGCTTACAGTCTTATGACTGTGCTGTCTAATATAGTAGTCAAAATTCACCCTGTGGCTAAATTTAAATATAAATAAGTTTTTAAAAATATATTTGTATTGATTTCAGAGAGGAAGGGAAAGGGAGAGAGAGATAGAAGCATCAATGATGACAAAGAATCAATGATTAGCTGCTCTCTGCACACCCCTCCCTGGGAATTGAGTCCACAACTCTGGTATTTGCCCTAAACAGAAATTGAACTGTGATCTACTGGTTCATAGGTTGATGCTCAACCACCAACCCATACCACCTGGGCTAAATCTAAATAATTTTAATAAACAATTCAAATACTTAAAGTACTTTATAATTTATATATAGAATATATATGTATATATATATACTTTATCATCTAAATTTAAATAAATATGAATAATATTTAAATAAATGAAATAAAATTTGAAATTCAGTATCTCATTCACACTTGCCACATTTTGAGTGCTAAATAGCTACATGTGACTAGTGGTTACCATATTGGACAGTATAGATTAGACCATTTCATCACTGCAGAAAGTCTACTGGACAGTGCTGGTTGTGTTTGGTGGGAATTAAGAGGTCAAATAAAAAGAGAAATTGTATAAGTGCTCTATATAGTGACAGGGTGACCTAGAAGCACAGAAAGGGGGACCTGACTTAAACCACAGAGTCTAGAACTGCTTTGCATTGTCAGTGACATTTAAGAGAAGAACCAAAAGGTTAACTAAGAATGAAATAGGCAGAGAGAGAAAATGGGGTATCTGAGGCAGAGGTCAGATGATTCCTAGCTATTTCCTAGCATGATTCTTCCAGATCAAACATTTCATCCTCAAAGAACTTGGAATATTAAGCTGAAATAACCTGGGAGCCTGGGTGGACATGGCTGTGTGATGGGGAGAAGACACACCCATCCTCATCCTGATGTAGTACTCTGTACTGTAGTGATACTGAGCTGCATCACACCATGCAAGGTCTACTCAGACTTTTATCCTGTAGCCCTATTAATCAGAGATTTTTCACCATCATTTCAAATCACATCAATATTAAATGTTTCAGGCTAGATCCTCTTTATTACATTTTAATTCTATTTCTCACATTGGAAAGATTGTCAGAAAACTGTGATAATTCTAAGAATTTCAAAGGTTTCTTTGCCCATTAAGACAAGTTCCTAACAGCTTGATGGAGAAGACTTGTATTATCCATTATTTTTATAAGAATATTGTAGCATGGTGCTTTTGCAATAAAAATTATTAAATATTGAAATAATAATCTTACCTAGCTTGTGTGGCTTAGTTGGTTGCAACTAAAGGTGCCGGTTTTATTCCCAGTCAGGTCATATGCCTAGGTTATGGACTCAAACCCCAGTAGGGGGCATGTAAGAAGCAGCTGATCTATGTTTCTCTCTCACATGGATATTTCTCTCCCTCTCCCTTCCTCTCTCTCTAAAAATCAATTTTAAAAGATATTTGAAGAGGGAAAAAAGAGCATTTAAAAACAATAAATAGCCAGAACTGGTTTGGCTCAGTGGATAGAGTGTCAGCCTGCGGACTGAAAGGTCCCAGGTTCAATTCCAGTCAAGGACATGTACCTTGGTTGTGGGCACATCTCCAGTAGGGGGCGTGCAGGAGGCAGCTGATCGATGTCTCTCTTTCATCAATGTTTCTGACTTTCTAACCCTCTCCCTTCCTCTCTGTAATAAATAAATAAAATATATTTTTAAAAACAATAAATAATTATAATAATTATAATCTTGTAACTTTTTTCCACATTTCAAAGGCATAAGTTTAGTGTCTTCATTAATATGGTAAATCATAGGTCATAACAAAGATTTAATAAGCTATACACCAAAAAGCCCATTCTTAAATAAACCCACTTAGAAGAATATTATTCATGAATTCATTGGTGAAGGATTATATGAATTCACAAAGGAATGAGAACTGAATGACATATTAAACTAAGTAGGAGGATATACAAATTTTCACATCTAGGTCATCAGTTTTCATTTTTTTAAATTGAATAAGACTAAGATTTTTGACTGAAAATAGACTGGCATGTGAATAGGTCTTAAATTGGTCCATCTTTTCTTTAAACTTTATTTACCTGGGAAGCCTCATGACTGAATTTTTAAATTAGCATCCTATGCTTTCCCTTCTTGTATAAAAAGACTACAGGAAAGAGAAAGCAGAGACAAGGTTTGGGTAAAATATTTAAACTTTGTTATCTCCTGAAATAGTGTGTTTTTTCCTTTATAAATAGCTTTAACTGTGTGCATCTCTGGTTATTGTTTCAACCTACTGTTCGGTAAACTGCAGGTAACCTCAATCACAAAACTCATTATTTGCCTTTCACAATACCTTCCATTTGTAAAACTTTTGCAATACCCAACACAATTTCCCATTTACTATCACCCTGAATCCACACAAGAGGCTTATAATGCAGATGGAACATTTAGCCTCACTGCTATGCTAGAGAGGGGAAGCTGAGTCTCAGATAGGCTACACCCAAGCATTTAAAATTCCCATGTTCTTCCTGACCACAAGATATTCTCTCTACCTTTCTCTGTGTTCTTAACAAAGTGATCAACTACTTTTTTATTGTTTTATTTTTACAGATAAGATTGTTTTGTTTGTTTTAAAGGAATAATGATCTGAATGGTGCTGTGTCACTTGTTGGCTCAAAAACTCATGTCTTTTCAGAATAAAATCCATACTCAAGGTAGTCTGTAATCCAGCCTCTGATTACCTCTTTTGTGTTTTTTTTAATTCCCATTCCCTTACTTCTTCTTCTTGGACAATCATCAACTTGTTCCCTATATCTATGAATCCTGTTTCTCTTTTGTTTTGTATATTTATACTTTTTATATTCCACATATAAGTGAAATCAAAGAGTATTTGGCTTTCTCTGTCTGACAATTTCACTTGCATAATATCATCTAGGTCCATCCATGTTGTCACAAATGGCAAGATTTCATTTCTTTTTATTGTTGAATAATACTCCTTTATATTATGTGCACTAGAGGCCTGGTGCACAAAATTTGTGCATGGGGGAGAGGGGTGTCCCTCAGCCCGCCTGCACCCTCTTCAATCTGAGACCCCTCAAGGCATGTCTGCCCATTTAGGCCCCATCCCAGTGGGAGAGAGCCTAAAAAAGCAGTCAGACATCCCTCGCACAATCCAGGACTGCTATCTCCCAACTGCTTGCCTACCTGCCTTCCTGATTGCCCCTAACTGCTTCTGCCTGCCAGCCTGATCACCCCTTAACCACTCCCCTGCCAATCTGATTGATGCCTAAATGCTCCTCTACCAGCCTGTTTGCCCTTAACTGCCCTCCCCTACAGGACTGATAACCCTGACTGCCCTTCCCCCCTCAACTGCCCTTGCCTACAGGCCCAGTCACCCCCAACTTCCCTCCTCTGCTGGCCTGGTCACCCATAACTGCCCTCCCTTGCTGGCCATCTTGTGGTGGCCATCTTGGGGGTAGGATCTTTGACCACTGGGGGCAGTCATCTTGTGTGTTGGAGTGATGGTCAATCTGCATATTACTCTTTTATTAGATAGGATATCACATGTTCTTTATTCATCTTCTATTGATGGGTATCTAGATTGCTTCATATCTTCGCTATTGCTAGCAATGCTGCATCATGCAATAAAAAT
This sequence comes from Lasiurus cinereus, assembly GCA_011751065.1. Classification (NCBI taxonomy): domain Eukaryota; kingdom Metazoa; phylum Chordata; class Mammalia; order Chiroptera; family Vespertilionidae; genus Lasiurus; species Lasiurus cinereus. The sequence goes on from JAAGEH010000018.1 coordinate 58,463,913, forward strand.
TAATAAACTATTGATATATGCAAAGCCTGATGAATCCCCAGAGAATTTTAAAGTGAAAAAGTCGCCGAAACCGGTTTGGCTCAGTGGATAGAGCATCGGTCTGCAGACTGAAAGGTCCCAAGTTTGATTCCGGTCATGGGCATGTATCCTGGTTGCAGGCACATCCCCAATAGGGGGCGTGCAGGAGTGGCTGATTGACATCTCTCTCTTGTCGATGTTTCTAACTCTCTATCCCTCTCCCTTCCTCTCTGTAAAAAATCAATAAAATATATTTTAAAAAAATATAAATAAATAAAGTGAAAATGTCAGTCGCAAAGATTATATAACATTATTCCATTTATATAATATTCTTAATAATGACAAAGTTACAGAAATTAAGAACAGACTAGTGGTTTTCAGGCAACAAGGAAGTGAGGAGGTAGAAAGGAAATGGGTATGGCTATAGAAGGGAAGCATGAGTGATCCTAGTCATGATAAAAATATTCTAAATCTTGACAGTATCAATGTCAATAAACTGGTTGTGATATTCCACTATAGTTTTGCAATGTTATCATCAGAGGAAATTGAAGATCTCTGTTTTACTTTTTAGTACTTCATGCGAATCTGAAATTTAAAAAAAAATTCAATTTAAATAAATGAATAAACTAGACTAAACTAGAGACTATAAAAATGATCAAGACTTTAAAAATTAAATGTAACTTTTATAACTTAGATAACATTTCTGGATAAACACAAAGAATTTAACATAAGCACCTACCTTTGTGCCATCTTTAATCATCAAAATTCCTCCTCTAAGGAATATGACATGGAAATTACTGCTCCAGCTTTGCCTGGAGGAGCAAGGAGAGCAGAGGAGCTCAGCTACCCCTTCATCCAAACACATAGAACCCACTCTTCTCCCTCCAGTTATAGTGTAAACACTTGTCACAAAGTTAACAAAAGATTTCTGCCAGGGTCTTAGCATTAATCTATTAAACTCAGTTCTTGATAAGTTCTGTCCATTACAATCTGTATAAATAGTTTCTTGGGGTTGCTGGCAGCATGTGGGATTTCTTAAACCTCTCAGAGACATAAGCCCCAAAAACAATTTCTGAAAATTCCTCCACATGCTCTGTAGGGCTAGGAGTTTGCAGAGGCCCAGACCTGCTATCCCACAGCAGTGGTTAGATAACCAGGAAGACCGGCTCAAACTGCAGCAAAGGCTTCCTTTCCAGGTCCTCCTCTCCTCCATCCCTCTTCACTTTCATACATTTCAAAATGTCCAGGGGGGCCTCAGCAAGCAGCTGTTAATCACAATACTGAAAGAAATTACAGTTCTCACCATCATCTGGTCAACCCTCTCTCTGATCAATTCCTTCAAGACAGCAGTCATTTTCACTCTCACCTTACCAACTCCCTCACCTCTCTGTCCCAAGTCTTTTCAAATCAAATCTCTAGGACTTTCTAAATCTGAAGCTAACCAAACTTTCTATTACTTTAGGCCCAGAGATATTGTAAATAACATCTGTCAGATGCTGGATCCGACATCTACTCTTTTCTCTAGTGCAAAGGACAGGAATTTGATCGCAAATACAAGATAAGATGGAAGTTGTGTAAGAGCACAAGAAACAAAACTATTGTTGCCTAGTTGACACTGCAATGTAAAAAGGTAGGGACTGAATTACTTTAGCTTCTTACTTATACTCACACTTCTTCCTGAGAGCACTTGACATGAATCTCAATATCTCTTATAGAGGAGTTTGAAATCTAAGACCATGAGGTAAAATCTTAAGAGTTAGAAGATCTTGCTTTTGGAATAGACGTATTTATCTATAAAGCAGTTTTTTTGTTTTCTGAGGAAAAGAAACCATAAAAGTGGAGAGCATCTTCTTTTTCTTAAAACAACACATTGATAAACAAAGTAGGAAAAGTTTTTATTGTGTAAATAATAAGTCCATCTCAGTTGGACTCATAACCCCTTGAAAATGCTCTCATTGTAAGTCAGAAGTTTCCCTTAAGGCTTATCCTCCTGTGGAAAGTTTAATATTTATTCAAGGAGTCACCAAAGAGCATTAACAGGCTCAGGATTCATTAGCTCTGTGAACATATATTAGCTGTGTGATCGCTTATTAGCTCCAAGACCTTGAGCAACTCACTTCTCTTTTCTCTGTTGGAATTTCCTCAGCCTACTTCCTAAGGATTATCATCAGGTCTCCATTTCACATCAATAACCCTGAATTTCTCATTTCATCTCATTCTATGCCATTCCACAATACGAGTTAATTGGTTTATGACCCAATTCAAAACATTATGAGAGAAAAAAATATTGCTAAACCTAGTTTTTGATAAATTATGTCTACTTGAATAAAAATTATGGTAGTTAGTTAAAGTATCAATTATAAATATATTATTTAATTCTAAACAGATGGCAAGGAAATATGGGGTGTGGGCAGAATTGGCAGCAATAAATGACTAACAAAAATAAGTCATTTAGTGGTAAATTCCTAGGAACTTGGATTTGGAAAAGATCTTAATGAGCATTTGTTCAAATCAAAGAATTGTCTCTCCAGCAGCTGGAACAGGTGATTTTTTCCAATGAGTTAGTGAACACTTCCTCCTTTTGGTGGCCCAAGACCACATTAGGCTATTCTTTCATTCCTGGGCAGCTTGCTTGGAAATGTTTTCCTTGGGGTGAACCACTTCCCCTCCTTCCAACTGACAAACTTTGGTTTTAATTTTTCCCTGTGCTGTCAGATAGAAACACCTTCTCCCTTTCCTGTGGCAAGCCTTCCAGTATTTGCAGAGTCAGTCTGTCTTCCTTGGTCTTCTTTGCAGTAGCTTAAATAATCTCTGTATGGAAGCTCTGGCATATATAGTCTGTTACTAATAAAATCAATCTAACCACCATATGCTACTTTGAAAATAACCTACAGAGAATCAGGGCAAGATTTCAGGGAAAGCACATTATTGGGTTTCACACAATTTGAAATTGGGTCTTGGCTTCTGCTCTTTCTAAATGTGTGATCTTGAGAAAGTCCTCTAAGTTCTAACTTTTTGTACTGTCCTTGTAATGTTTTGTTACCAAAGGTTAGCTAATTTTATTAAGTAAGTCTATAATCTGGAAGAGTTTGTGGTAAAGAAAATCAAGTTCCTAACCTGTAAGAGAGAATATCTTCTTTCAAGTCAACTTTTATACCAATATTAGCCAAGAATTATTCTTTAAACCTCTCTTCTAGTTCAAGTATTATAAGTCTTGTTAAGCACAGGGAAAATACAAGGTAATTATATGGGGGTTTATCACCGTGTGTGTGTGTGTGTGTGTGTGTGTGTGTGTGTAAATGCAACAAAGATTTTGTATCATGACATAAAAATATAAACTAGGAGCCCTAGCTGATTTTTGGCTCAGTGGATAGTGTCGGCCTGCAAACTGAAGGGTCCCGGGTTCAATTCTGCTCTTGCCTGGGTTGCAGGTTTGATCCCCAGTAGGGGTGTGTAGGAGGCAGCTGATCAATGATTCTCTCTCATCATTGATGGTTCTATCTCTCTCTCCCTTCCTTTCTGATATCAATAAAAATATAAAAAGAGAGAGAGAGAGAGACTAGGAAAATTTTTTTAAATAATGAATTTAAAAATTAACAAAATATGCAGCCATCTGACCCAGCAATTGCACTCTAGGGCATTTATCCCAGAAAAATTAAAACTTATGTTCAAACAAAAACCCATATATGAATACTCATACCAGTTTTATTTGTGATAGCCTAAAATTGGAATTAGTCCCGATGCCGGCCAGTAGGTGAATGGTTAAAAAACTCTGATGTATATCCATAAACAATGAAAAGGAACCATTGATATATATAACTAGGATAAATCTCCAGAGACTTACACTGAGGGGAAAAAGCCAAAGCCAATCCTGAAAGGTTACATAATACATGCTTCCATTTATGTGACATTTTTGAAATGACAAAAATTTAGAAATGGAAGACAGGTTAGCAAGTTGCAAGGGCTTAGGAGCAGGGTAAGACTAGAGGAATCAAGTGAGGGTGGTTATAAAAGGACAAGAGGGCAGGTCTATATCTTGACTATGAACATGGGTACACATTTGATAAACTTTCCTAGAACTAAATACACACACACACACACACACACACACACACACACACACACACACAAATGAGTACACATAAATCTGAATAAGATTGGTAGTTTGAATCAATGCGAATATTCTGGTTGTGATACAGGAGGATAGCTCTGTAAGATGAGACCAGTGGGAGAAAGCTGAATAAAGAGCATATGGGATCTCTCTGTATTGTTGCTTACACCTAGATGTGAATACACAAGTTTCTCAATGAAAATTCAATTAAAAAGATCACATACCAGTTGTAGTTCTTTTCTCCACAACATACGCACACACACACCCCTCTTCAAGTCAAGAGTAAACCTGTCTCTAATACTCTCAATTTAGACAGTCCTAAAGTCCTGTCCCTCCTTAAACTACCATACATCCCTTGTATACATGGAGGCTTGTTCCCTGCCTCTGCCCACCTCGTGTAGAAATGGAGAAATATTCCATGTTTCTTATTGCTCAATAGTTATTCATTAAAATAAAAAATCCATATGGAAAAAAATAGGCATGTAGCAATATGTTTATGGTTCATTTTGTTACATATAGTCTGGAAATCTATGCAGCCAGGGGTAGTAGACCAAACTTTCATTCTGACTAGGGACTGAGGAATTGCTTTCCAGCCATGAGGAAGAACCCAGAGAAGGCTGCGGTGTGTCTAGGACAGGCCAAGTGTTGTTGGGTGTTGCAGGATCTTGAGCTCTGAGATGATGAGTAGAGATTTCACTTCAGAAAGCAGTACTTTAGGGAGGTATCTAGGATGGCATAGGGCTGGGGCACAGGCAGTGGACTCAGAACACCTTGAGTATGGCCTGCAGACCAGTACCTATCTGCCAGCTTGTCTCTGGTCGGTGAGGAAATTAGTACAGGAATAGAGAGTTCAGATTTAGAAATGTGTCCTTGGTCACAGATTGAAAAGTTCCGCTCTACAAGGCTACCATGGATATCTGGAGGAGAGGGCTGTGGGCTCGGAAGTGGTTAATCTAAAAGAGAATAAAAAAATCTGACGAAGATTTGAACATCAGGTTGAAAATAGTGCTAAATTTCGAAGTAGGATGTAACATCATAAGCTGTTATCAGAATACTGGAAGAAAAAAAAAGGATTAACTTTATCACTGGGAAAACATTTCCCCAAAACTACTATAGAAATTTCTGAGAGGAAAACCACTAAGAATACAGGTTTTTCCTCCATTCCAAACAGGGTTGCTATTATTATTTTTTTCAATAAAACATAACTGAACAAGGAGGGTTTTTTTTTTGTTTTGTTTTTTTGTTTTCAAATAAACACTCCGAGAGGGAGGGAACAGGCATAACTGATTTTTTTCATTCTTTTAGATTTCAAAAAGCCATTAAAAGATTTGGATGCTTGAGGTATTACATAAATTATTCCATTATTGTACCAATGAAAGGATTTCACACCATTCCATTTACTTCTGATTTAATTTGCCTCCATGAAATTTTTTTGTTTTGAAAAATATTTGTCATGCTGCAGTTATAATTCATATTAATCAAGAAGTATATTTAAAAGGTAAGATTTTAAGTGCCTTATTAGGAGAAAAATAACTTGGCCTCACATAGCTACTCAACAACCCACTTCTTTTCACAGTATATTTGCCAGTTACCTAAAATAATTGTCCTGAGAAACTTGTAATAGAAAGGTAATTTTACTGCACTGCTTACAATTTGTCTCTTCTACCCAATGGCCTATTTGATAAGTGACAGTGAGTGGATAGTTCATTGTTGCTTGCAGACTCTGCAACTAGAGGAAGAGCCATCAGCCCAGCATTCTGGAATAGTTATTACAAAATGAAATATTTCTAACTAAATCCCAGAATTTTACAGAGATGATACTCTGAGGTATTATTCTTCTATTTGAAATTGCCCTTAGTACCTGCTTCTTTCCCACCAACTCCCTGCCCTTCTCATTCAGGTCCTTGTTCAGTGCCTCAGAGAAGGGCATGAATTTTTTCTCCAGCAGAAACCCAGCTTTAGTTCCCAAAGCCTCTGAGGAGTACATTGAGGGAGCACAAATATGAAGAAAGATAGATTTTATTAAGACCAGGAAAAGAGGAGAGAAACAAGATGGTGGCATAGGTAAATACCTGTACTTATTGCCTCCCACAACTACATTAAAGTTACAACTAAAATACATAACAATTATCATCCAGAACTGTGGGAAAGCTGGTTGAGTGGAAGTACTACAACTAGAGAGGTAAAGAAAGCACACTGAGACAGATAGGAGGTGCAGAGGTGTGGAAGAGGCTGGCACCCAGGTGTGCTGCTTTTTTAATTAGGAGGGAGATACAACTTCCTGCTTGCTCTGAGCTGCAGTGCTGGGTGAGACTCTGGCAGACCCAGACACATAGGGGTAGAAACCGGACTGTCTGGCATCAGGGCAGGAATGCATGGTTGGCTTTCTTCCAGATGGGTCATTGTTCCTGTGCTGGGACCTCCCCGGTGTAGGGCTGACTGGCAGCCATTGCTGTTGGCTCTACTTTGGAGATTCCCTGAGACCCTGCCCTACCCAATTTACAACCCCACCAAAGCTGTGCACATTGGCTTTTGCATATGAATGGCCTGTCCTTTCTCAGCCTAAAATATGTCAAACAAGTTGCAGCTGGGTCATAGAGCCCCAAAGCTATCAAAAGAAGGCCCAGTGCCAGCACCAGCACTAGCACCAGCCTGCCTTGCTTCATAGCTGGGCCTTATCTTGGCACTTCCAAACCTGATACAAAGAGGAGAAATCTGCAGATCTCTCTGTAGCTCCTGCTAGGTGGCCCCACGCAGTGACTAACTTTGCATCTCCTTGGAGATCCAAGAGCCAGTGTACCCAGTGGTCAGTGTGAGACTATACCATATTACAACTCCTCACATCCATAAGTGACACACTCAAGGGGCAGACTCAGTGAGCACCAAAGCCCCAGTGAAGCAAGTCATGCCCCATAAGGGTGTCTCCTGCACAAAAGCTCTTCCATTGTTGACATAGCTGGCCCTCACAGCCAACTGGCTTGGAGGTCAATTCCTCCCAGTAATACCAACAGCAATCAAGGCTTAATTACAACTGTGCACCCAGCCCACAAAGGGGTACACCAAAAGTGTTCACCTCAGGTAACCTGGGAGGCTGAGCCACTAGGCCCTATAGGACACCAACCACACAAGATCACTCTATCAATTCAAGGAGACTTAGCAGCTACCCAACACACGGAAACAAACACAGGGAAGAAGCCAAAATGCCGAGACAAAGAAACATGTCACAAATGAAAGAAATGGAAGAAAGCAAACTACTGGATATAGAGTTCAAAACCACAGTTATAAGATTACTCAAGAATCTTCTAGAAACCTCTGAGGAACTTAGTGAGACCTTTAAGGATCTTAGTGAGAATGCCAAAAAGTGGAAAAGGACCAGTCGAAAATTAAGTATACACTGACTGAAATAAAGAATAATATACAGAGATTCTAGTAGACCAGAGCAGTGGTCAGCAAACTGCGGCTCACAAACCACATATGACTCTTTGGACCCTTGAGTGTGGCTCTTCCACAAAATACCATGGCCTGGGTGAGTCTATTTTGAAGAAGTGATATTAGAAGAAGTTTAAGTTTAAAAAAATTTGGCTCTCAAAAGAAATTTCAATAGTTGTACTATTGATATTTGGCTCTGTTGACTGATGAGTTTGCTGACCACTGGACTAGAGGATACCAAGAATCAAGTCAAAAATTTGAAATACAAGGAAGCAAAAAACACCCAACCAGAAGAATAAAAAGAAAAGAGAATCCAAAAATATGAGATAGTGTAAGGAGCCTTTGGGACAACTTCAAGTGTACCAATATCCAAATTACGAGGGTGCCAGAAGAAGATAGAGAGCAAGATATTGAAACCTATTTGAAGAAATAATGACAGAAAACTTCCCTTACCTGGTGAAAGAAATAGACTTACAAGTCCAGGAAGCACAGAGAACCCCAAACAAGAGGAATCCAAAGAGGACCACACCAAGACACATTCTAATTAAAATGTCAAGGACAGAAGACAGAGAATCTTAAAAGCAGCAAGAGAAAAACAGTTAGTTACCTACAAGGAAGTACCCATAAGGCTGTCAGCTGATTTCTCAACAGAAACTATGCAGGCCAGACAGGAGTGGCAAGAAATATTCGAAGTGATGAATAGCAAGAACCTACAACCAAGATTACCCAGCAAAGCTATCATTCAGAATTGAAGGGCAGATAAAGAGCTTCACAGATAAGAAAAAGCTAAAGGACTTCATCAACTCCAAACCAGTATTATATGAAATGCTGAAGGGTATTCTTTAAGAAGAGGAGGAAAAAGAAAAAGGTAAAGATAAAAAATTATGAACAACAAAGTGACAAATACATATCTATCAACAAGTGAATCTAAAGATCAAATGAATAAAAATCTGATGAACATAATAAACTGGTTAATGTAATAGAAACAGGGGCATAGAAATGAAGTGGACTGACAATTCTCAGTGGAAGAGAGTGTGTGGGGACTGCAGGAAGAGATCAGACAAAGATCTTATATGCGTGTATGCAGTACCTATGGACACAGACAGTGGGGTGGCGAGGGCCTGGGGTGGGGTAGGAACCTGGTGGAGGAAAGCTATTAGGGGTTAGGGGAGAGGAACATCTGTAATAATCTGAACAAAAAAAAAATTTTAAAAAAGACTAAGAAAAGAAAGAGATGGCTAGACTCCAGAGATATCAGCTGTGTTGTATGTCTAAGGAGACAGGACTATAGACAGCCCAAGGAAAGATTTCCAGGCCCTGAGAGCAATCCAAACTGAAGAAAGTCAGATCTAAATAAACCACGGGCACCAGGACTCTAAACAATGGCAATGTGGGGACCAATGACCATTCTCTTTATGGTACCCCAACATCTTAAAACTGGGTAGAGCCCAGCCAGTGTGCTCAGTTGGTTGAGCATTATCCCATGCATCAAGAGGTCTCTGGTTCAATTCCCAATCGGGGCACATGCCCAGTTGCAGGCTCAATCCCCAGTAGAGGCATATAGAAGGGATCTAATCAATGCTTCTCTCCCATCGATGTTTCTCTCTCTCCTTCCCCCTCTCTCTTCCTCTCTTTCTCCTTCCCCCTCTCTCTTCCTCTTTCTCTCTTACCCCCTTTCTCTTCCTCTCTCTTTCCTTCCCCTTCTCTCTTCCTCTCTCTCTCTTTCTCCCTCGCTCTCCCCCTCTCTCCCTCTCCCTTTGTCTGTCTCTAAAATGAGTAAAAGCATTTTAAAAAACTGTGTAGGGTCTTAGAATTAATGAACAACACAGTGCAGACAGTGGGGACAAGGGGGAAGGGATAATGTCAAGACTCCAGAAAGAGCTAATGTCAAGAATTTTCTGCTCACTTATAGCTGACCAGAAGCTTGAAAAGAAAAAGTTAAGTTGAATTATAGAATATAAAGTTACATATATTGCTCACCTGAATTAATGGAGTGAGATTCAGCCCATCGTAGTAAATATATACACCATTACTTTTCTTTCCACCTTTCATTATGTGAGTACAATGTGCTATGTCATTAAAGTATTGCCATAGATGTCTAAATTCAAACTGTCTATAAAATGATTTGTATTAAAGGCAAAGCAGCATATGTATTGGGGGCCAGTAGGGGCTGGGGAAGGAGACATGTCAGAGGAAGAAAGATTTGAGTCCCTTAATTTAGAATTTGAATGCACTCCAAACAAAAAAAATGATTCTCTCCAATTCTTTATTATGGTGGCCTAGTAAATCCTGGTCCACACAAAAAATCATTGAAGCTGGAACAGCTTGATTTGAACTACCAGATTCTCCTGTGCCTCTCACATTTGCCAATATTAGGCTTTCTCCTAGATAAATGTATTTGCAAGATTGATCTAGGATGAGAGTAGCAACTGTTTTTTCAAACTTCACATCTGCCCAAATATACCTGTAAAATGTTATTTTCCTCCACATTATGGAAGAAGACAATTCAAAGTATAAGTGACAACAAAAAAAAACAAAAAGAAGGGAAAGGTCAATGTAGGAAAGAGGACGCAGGTGATACTTTAAACAATAAAGGATTTTTTTAAAAGAATATAGTTGCTCAGTTTTGGTTAATAAGAAACGATATCCATAATTAACGTCTACAATGAGGCACTGAATAACAATGTTTCCTAAAATAAAATGCTGTATGAAATGAAAAAATATTTCACTATGTGAAAAAGCCATACACACACACACACACACACACACACACACGAAAAAAAGAATGGAAAACAACTGCTTTCCTTGAGTTCTAATTTCATTATCTGGGGAGTGATCTTGATTCAAGAGACAAAACCATTGGACAAACAAAAACTTTAAGTAAAATCCCCAATTTTAAATGAAGCTATCAAATCAAAACAAAAATCATTGTAATTGCAAACCCATTCAATTCTTATTAGCAAAATTTTAAAAAAGAAACTAAATCAATCAGTGCTCATGAGGTGAGAAACAGGAACAAATTGAAAAGCACCTCCAGTGTAGATATAAAGCAACTAAGATCAAGAGACATACCTGAATCTATCTCAGGAAGCCTATTATCCTATTCCTAAAAACTTGAAAGCAAAGTCAGAAAAGAAGAATCCTCATTAAATTTTAAAATGGCATAATCAGGATGGAACAAATGGGCTTCATGATCTACCTGTTCCTCTACAACCCTAGTCCCAAAATTATGGTCCTTGCATGCCCTAGATGTTGCTGGTCAGACTTTAGAGACACAGTCCTGACATTCTTGCCCCCTTCTTCTCTTTGCCCTCCTATTTCCATTTGTGATTTGACCTTTTTGCTGATAGAAATATCTTTTTAAACATCTGGATTTCATGCAAATCTTACATATGAATAGAATAGGTATCTATTAGTAGTTGGGATTAAGGGATGCAGGAGATATCTCCATAGCCCATAGCCTCCAACACACACACACACACACACACACACACACGCACGCACGCAAACACATGCACACGCGCACACACATGTACCCATAGGTGTGCACACATGCACACGCACGCACACACACCAAGTAACAAGTGTACATCTTCCTTGTGACACCCTTTCTTGCATAGTGGCTCAACTAAAGTCAATAATTTTGATCCACCCCCCAAGAAAATCCTGACCAAAAATTTTAAAAAGCATTCACAATAACTTAATTTCCTACAAGTTATCAAATATGTGCAAAGCTAGTAAATTCTCTTACTCCATTGATGGTACTTGATATTTACAATTGGGAATTACATATGTTTCATCCCATGCAGCTACAAGAGCATTCTCTCTCTAGACCAGCTTCTCCCACAAGAGGACGTGTGGGGAAAATTTGGATGCTCAGACTTTGTGCTCAGGCGTGTTTATTTTTTATTTTATCTAAGAGGTTATATAATTTGAGAGGAACTACTAAAAGGAAAGGAACATACTCAAACATTAGTTGAGGAAAGGAATCTTTGCCATATATTTTTTTCTCTCATTGATTAAGGTATTATATAGGTGTCCTTACCCACTCCCCACTCATGCCCTTAAGCCCCTGATGTTTGTGTCCATTGGTTAGGCTTATATGCATACATACAAGTCCTTTGGTTGATCTCTCCCTCTTACCCCCACCCTCCCCTTCCTTCCCTCTGAGGTTTGAGCATCTGATCAATGCTTCTCTGTTTTTGGATCTGTTTTTGTTCATCAGTTTATGTTGTTCATTATATTCCACGAATGAGTAAGATCATGAAATATTTATCTTTCTCTGAATGACTTATTTCACTTAGCGTAATGCTCTTGAATCCAGACTGTTGCAAATGGTAGGAGTTCCTTCATTTTTACAGCAGTGTATTATTCCATTGTGTAAATGTACCACAGTTTTTTAATCCACTCACCTGCTAATAGACACTTAGGCAGTTTCCAAAGCCAACATTACCTTAATACCAAAATCAGATAAAGACAACACAAAGAAAGAGAATTACAGGCCAATATTTCTTATGAACATAGATGCCAAAATCCTCAACAAAATTCTAGCAAATCAGATCCAGCTGTACATCAGAAAGATCATACACTATGACCAAGTAGATTTATCTTGGGGATGCAAGGATGGTATAATATCTGCAAATCAATAAACATGATACATCACATAAACAAATTGAGAGATAAAAATCACATTGTCACATCAATTGATGCATAAAAGGCATTTGACAAAATCTACCACGCTTTTCTTGATTAAAAAATACCTCAACACAATAAAAGCCTTATATGACAAACCTACAGCCAACATCATGTTCAATGGGCAAAAATTAAAACCATTTCACCTAAGAATAGGAATGAGACAGGGATGCCTACTTTCACCACTCCTGTTCAACATAGTACTGGAAGTGCTAGCCATAGCAATTAAACAAGAAGAAGAAGTAAAAGGTATCCAAATTTGAAAAGAAGGAATAAAACTGTCATTACTTGCAAATGACATGATACTGTACATAGAAAACCCTAACGATTCTGCCACATATTTATTTGTCTGAAAACTACCATAGAGGGAGCCATTTCTTAGCAAAATGGTAGTTAACTGTGCCCCTGATTTGTATTAAAGCTAATTGCTACTAGGGCCCTGTGAGTTGGTTGGGCCTCAGCCCAGGAAGCTCCCCAGTGAAGGAGAAAGAAAATGCAACTCAAAGACAAAGGACAGGAGCATATACTGTGGTCCCTCTGCATTCTGTTGTCATTCTCAACAGATGGGGCTCAATAAGTACATTTAAGCTTTAGGAAAACAGGAAGGGGCTGAGATTTAGACTAGTGATTTGATGTGAGGAAAGCATCCTCCCAAATCTATTGCCCCTTTACCAAGGTCACCTTCCTTTGCTTCCTGGGAAATGCTGATTCCAAGAGCAAAGAGAAACAAACTGGCTTTGGGACCAAGAGTATCAGGCAGAAAATGGGCAAGAGATGCCATCTTTGCTTATTTCCACTATTGCTCTCTACCTTTCCCTCCGAAAATCACTGAAAGGCTGTGTCTGAGAATGTATGTGTTTTTTATTTATAGTTATGCCTGCATGCATATAACTAATGCTATTTTAGTGGCCACTGAAAGCTTGCTGTGAAAGTGCAGTTTCTGTATGTAAAAGGAGAATAGGAAAATATTCCTACTACCACCCTGCAATTCTCAGCACTTTTAAAAATACCTGTCATATCTGGTATTAAAATTGCCAATCTGCATTTACTTTGAATACGAAACACATATTAAACTTTCACTTTAACAAATATTAGAAATAAAATCATGGCAACTCAAATCATTGCATTTCTCGATTTTAATTCAAGTCAGGGAATATAACTATGCACAAAGTATACATGGCAAGAAGTGCTATCAGAAGCCCAAAGAAGTAATTATACCAACGTCCCTGTCCTCTTTGAGGTCCTGCTCTGAAGAATTGGTCTGCTTTTCAACTCTACCAACAACTGGTCTGGCCTGTCTTCAATGAGGGTATGTCTAGATTAGGGAGAATTGTACCCATGTGCATATACATAGAGGTAATTTGCAGTGAAGTTAGTAGGTGACAGGTGCCATATGAATTCTGCCAACTAAAAGTACTCTGTAAATCAAAAGAAAGATGGCTGGGACCATTGTAGTCATGGAAGGGTTTTTGGAGGAAAATGGGGTTTGGTTTCTGCCATAAAGGACCAGTGGGACTTAAAGAGGGAGAGAACAGGGAGGAACACATTCTACATGAGAAAAAGCCAAGCTTCAGTGGAGTAGTAGCTAGGCAAGTTTGGAGAGCAGCCATCCAGCTGTGCATTTGATGGAGATGAAACCAGACTCTGGAGACAGACTGGGTTTGAATGCTGGTTCTACCACTTACTAGCTGATGAGCTGGAATAAGCCTTACCTGTGTGTATTTCATAGACATTTCATGCAGATTAAATGCATTAGTTTTTGTAACATGCTCAGAGCATCTGGTTTGGAGTAGAGTAGTCCTATAGATGAGTTCTAGAAACAAGTTTGAAAGATAGACTGGGGCCACTCATGGACTTGCTTTGGGCTTGGTCTTAAAAAACACAGGAAGCCATTGAGGTCTTTGAGTGGCATAAAAGTCAGAGTAACACAGACTATCTTTTATGATGTGTCAGTGCAAGGAACTGTATGCTTTCCTCTAAATTCACTCTTTTATACATTTCTTACAAAAATGCTCATTTTCCTCACCATATCTTTTCATCCAAGTTTTCACTTTTTTCATTTTTATAATTGTTTTCTTCACATTTGTGAAGGTTTGCATTTACATTACTTCCATAACTCGATGATTACTAAGCTGAACTATACTATTACGCCTGAAAATAAAATGGACCATAACAAAGGACATTTTCCCCCAGCCTAATTGCTATTAAGAACAGTATCTGTTTAAAGCAAAAAAGTCTTTGTGTATTGTATACCCATTATCAGGAACATATTAGATTTATTGAGTTTATAATTTACAAATGTAAGAATAAAGAGCCTCAGGGGTTTAGTCCAAGCGAGGCTAGATTCAGGAATACAGAATTAATCACTCTACCCAGTGTTAAAAATCAGATTTATGATATTTAATTAAGTAACCCAATGATAACTTCAGCTCTGATAAGTTGTCTTTATACCAAGCATGGAATACAGTTATTAGTAGTCAAGGAAAGTGTGCAGTCTTCAAATGGGATTATTTTTCTTAAGAACAATTTCTATCCTATTTGACCTAAATCTTTTTCTCAACTCAATGCTGGCAGCATGTTTGAACACTCTGGTACCTGGCCTCACAGCCTCCTTGGCCTCTTCTAAATGCAGCCCCAGCCACAGTGACAGTTCTTCGGGGCTGGCTTCTCTCCCTCCAGCATTCAGCCTGCGTCCTGCATGGGTGCACGCTCAGCTGCACACATGCTTATGAGGATCCCGCAGGGCATTTAGCACCACATGGGCAACCTCAGCCAATGAAGGCTGATATGGACAACTGCTTCTCCCATTCTTTCCTGGAGCAGTAAATCTGGAAACATCTTACAAGCTTCCCAAAATGTCCCAGCGGCATTAAGCCTCAGCTACCCACAGCAATGCTGACTCAGGGATGTATATTCACCTGGGTTTTCCTTCCTTTCCCATTTCACTTCCAAGCTCACTTCCCACATAAACTACTTGAACACAAGCTTTTTTCTCAGACT
Source organism: Lasiurus cinereus (assembly GCA_011751065.1). Classification (NCBI taxonomy): domain Eukaryota; kingdom Metazoa; phylum Chordata; class Mammalia; order Chiroptera; family Vespertilionidae; genus Lasiurus; species Lasiurus cinereus. The sequence goes on from JAAGEH010000018.1 coordinate 58,479,163, forward strand.
CGGCTTTCAGTGGCGCCCTGACTACAATAGCCTGAAAGCACAAATCCAAATACAGGGAAATAGAATCTATTTTGGCATATTAAAGTGATATCAAATATCTATAAAAATCCATAACTGTGGTCTATACTACAGAAGAGACATTTATTTTAACTTAGAAAATGAGTAGTGTTATATAAATATCCCCAGAAGCAGTTAGACTTTATTTCATTCTTTTATTATTTAAAGACTATTTTGGGAAGCTTTGAGTATACAGCTGCCACCTACATTTCCCCAGATCCTACTTGGCAATTATATATTAAATCTAAGTTGTGGTAAATTGGGTAATAAGGCAGAAAGTTGAGTTTATATCAGATATAAAGACTGTTTTAGCTTGTGTTTTGTATTGACACATGTTAAATATGACATTTTTTATGAAGATTCTCTGATTATAAGCATTACCTTATTATCTTGGCCATCTGATTTTTATACAGGATTATCTTTGTTATTGAAGAGAATGTGTTTGACACAGCTTTGTGAAAAACTTTATCATCACAGGTAGAAATGCATAGGAATGAGGTCGAAGATACAAGGACAAAGATATTTGTATTAGAAAACTATTGTTAGCCCTGGCTCAGTTGATTGGGTGGAGACCGATGCACTGAAGTGTTGCCACTTTGATTCCCAGTCAGAACACATGCCCATGTATCAGAATTGATCCCCTGTAGGGGGCGTGCAGGAGGCAGCTGGTCAATCTTTCGCTGTTGCATCTATGTTTTACTCTCTCCTTCTCCCTTCGTCTGTGTCTCTAAAAAAATCAATAAAAATTTTTTAAAGTAAAAGAATAAAGAAAAACATCATTAAATAGAACTGCATATAATTTTAAATATACAAAAAATACAAAATGCATCTTGAAGCTCAGAAATCTCTGTGTATGAAAAATACAATGAAGCATCAAGACACTCTGAATAAAAGAGAGAAAGGAAGGAACTGTGTTCAATTCTGGGATTACTAAGAAGTTCAGTGTAGGGCATAAAGGAATATAAAATGCTGTGACCATAGCAATTTGGAGAACTGGGCACACCTCATTGCAGCACATACCACAGTTTCCCTCACACTATAGATGAGGAAACAGGCTCCTGGTCACTTGCTCAAGCTCCTAAAGTCACAAGTGGCAGATCTACTGCACTGTGGCTAATATACAGGGTTGGGCAAAAGTAGGTTTACAGTTGTGAGTATGTGAAACAGTTTATTCTTTTATTTTTAATATATTTTTATTGATTTCAGAAAGGAAAGGAGAGGGAGAAAAAGATAGAAATACTTTTAGTGAGATGAAACATCAAGTGATGAGAACCATTAAGTGGCTGCCTCCTGTACACACCTCACTGGAGATCAAGCGCTCAACCTGGGCTTGTGCCCTGACCAGGAATTGAACCATAACCTCTTGGTTCATAGGTCAATGCTCAATCACTGAGCCACGTGGGCTGAACAGAGTTTATCCTTATATTATTATTTATTGACCAGAGGTCAGATGCACGAAATTTGTGCAAGGGGCTTGGCCCCACCCACTGCGGCTTCGTCCAGAAGGAATGATGTCCAGTCTAATTAGCATATTGTGCTTTTATTATTATAGATTATTGTATTATTTTTCATACAAACAAATGTAAACCTACTTTTGCCTCACTTTGTACTGTGTGTCATTTATTTTATTTTAATCACAATTATCTCCAGAGTGCCTGGCACAGTACCTATCCTAAGTAATAAAGAGGCAATATGCAAATTAACCCTCACGCCCTCACAAGATGGCTGCTTATAATCAGGCCAGCAGGGGGATTAGTGAGGGATGACCAAATGACTGAATAAGCAGGCTGTGTGGGGTGACAAGGCTGGCAGGGGCGGGTTAGTGAAGGATAACCAAATCACTGAACAAGAAGGCTGCATGGGACGACCAGGCCAGTAGGAGGGTTAGTGAGAGATGATCAAATGACTGAATAGCAGGCTACCTGGGGCAACCAGGTTGGTAGGGGGGTGGGGGGAGAAGGGGGAGGAGGAGGGCAATTGGAGAAGACCAGGCCATTGCGGTGGGGGGAGGGCAAAGTAAGAGGCAACCAGGCTGGTCGGGAGGGGGGCAGTTGGGGGCCACCAGCCTGGCAGGGGGGCAGTGATGGGTGACCAGGTTGGCAGGGATGGGGGCAGTTAGGGGCGACCAGGCTGGAAGGAGTGCAATTAGGGCCGATCAGGTCAGCACGCAGAGATAGTGAGGTTGATCAGGCCAGCCTGGGGAGGGGGGCATTTAGGGGCAACCAGGCAAGCAGTCAGGTAAGCAATTAGAAGCCAGCAGTCCAGGATTGTGAGAAGGATGTCCAAAGGGGTCCCTGAGTGGAGAGGGTGCAGTCTGGGCTGAGGGTAGAAACCCCCACACACACATGAATTTTGGGCACTGGGCCTCTAATCATATATAATGATCAATAAATATTTGTTTCCATGATGAATAAGTCAGTGAATGAATGATTAATAAAAGGGCACCATTAGCATCTTTTAAGTCTCCTCTGGAATGTCAGGGGCCACAAACACAAAAGCAGTTACATTGCCAGTAACTCATGTAGTACCACTGGAGGGAACTACTAGAGTGTGCACAGATGAAAAATACCTTACTGATGCCTAAAATGCCTTTAATGCAGGAAAGTTTTAATTCCAAGTAGAGATTAATACTTATAAAGAAAATAAGTATTTAAGATTACCATGCTATGAAGGTCATTGCTACAGCAATAAGTGATACATGGGTGTTAAGTGACTGATACTATGTTTTCAGTTATTTCACTACTAGAGGCCCAGTGCATGAAATTCAAGCATGAGTGCAGTCCCTAGGTCTGGCCATCAGTTGAAGCATGAGTAACTGGCATGGAAGGGCAAGTCCCAGCTGACCTTTAGGCCCTGGGCAGCATCTGGACCCTCAGACCCTCATGCGACCCCTCTGAGTCATTGGGCCCCACCCAGCTCCCTCAGCACCTGGGAGCCAGGTGGCAGCCTCGCCCCCTGCCACCACCGCTGGTCACCTGCTCCACCATCCCACCATGGTCCCACTCTCATCGGGGCCCATCAAGGCCAGCAGTGCCACCATTGCTGACTGCTACCAGTGCCATGTCTCTGAAATCTGCCATGTTCCGCGCTGTCCCCTGAGGGTCAGCACACATCATAGCTAGCAGTCAAACTCCCAGTTGAACTCCCAAATCAAGGGGACAATTTGTATATTAGGCTTTTAGTATATAGGGTTTTTTTTGTTTGTTTGTTTGTTTTTGGAGTGCAGGCTGTCAGCTAGGCAGTGATCTCACACTGAACAGCCTTACTGCAAGATAAAGGAAGTTACCAAGTAAGGGAAAAGGAACAGAGGGAAGATAAGCAATTTGAAGAACTGCATAACTGTCTTCCCCAGGGTGAGTTTACAATTAAACTGGGTCACAGGAAAAAAGAATCAGCTTGTAGAGGAATTTCTATCAAACATGGCTTAAAGACCCATAGCTCTGTTTGATGAATTTATAGAGTCTTCTGTTTTTTCTAACTTAACGGAGTCTATCTATTTATAAACAAGACCATTTTCTAAAATTTTATTACCTGAATACATCAGTTAGTTTCCAGCTAGGGAAAGAGGCAGATTTCTGGTTATTTCAAATGGAGTGGCTGGTAACAAAAATGTTAAAACACAATTGTAACAGAGAATTGGTTGCAAATGTATTGGAGGGACAGAAGAAATAAAAAGGAGTATAGGCAGAACCCAGGAGTCCTCACTGAATCAGCACTGTCATTGAGCAGGGACCCAGTACTTGTCACACTCTTATTGACTGTGTGAGTGGGGGAGCATGCAGTCCCACTTATTCTGCTGGAAACACCCCTGGTGCTGTTTATATTGACCTCCCCACTGCACAGTGGAGGTCATCCTACTATGATAGACACACAGTCTTAGCTGCTGTCACTGTCAGTTTGTGGGGGCTCCACACAGCTGGAAGCAGTCATACTTGAACCAGGTGATTGTAAACGTTGGAAATTAATGAGGATACAGTAAAGAGGTACTTGTGAAAGAACAGCAACGAGTGACGACAGCCTATATTTGAGTTGACAGCATCATGACCTAGTAAACTCTGTAACTATTTTTTCATTGTATTTATAGTGATAATAACAACATATCTATTACAGTCATTACACTATAGTAAAATAATCAAATTCTGTGTTCAAAAGAAGCTATTGGTACCCTCCATTTTCATCCCTAGTAAAGCATAGGCTGGGTAGAGAGCAGACTCTTCTATGGAAGGGCTTAGTGTGTGTCCAGTTGAACACAGTCTGGTTGTATCATGCAAGACAGAATTATGAACCTGTTACTATCTTTATGTAGAGATTGAGCAGAGAAAGGTTAAGGGTATAAATAGATTGAGATTGAGTACAGATAGATGCCTACAAGTGCCAAGTTGACAACGAGTGGACTTGTGGTGGCTACTTTTACCTGTCGATGAGATTGGGCCATGTGTGGTTAAACATTATTCTGGGTATGAAGGTATTTTTGTGAGAGATTAACATTGGAATCAAAAGTCTGAGTAAAGAAGATTGCCCTCCCCAATATAGGTAGGCCTCATGCAATGCTTTGAAGGCCTGATTAAAATAAGAGACTGAGTAAGAAAGAATTCTTTCTGCCTGCCTGACTACTCTTAAGCTGTACATCAGTCTTCTCTTACTTTCACACTTAGACTGGAACTTACTTATTAGCTCTCCTGATAACCAAGCCTTCAGATCCAGCACTTGAGGGTCTCCAGTTTGCCAACTGCAGATTTTGGACTTCTCAGTCTTCATAATCACATGAACCAATTTTTTATAGTAAAAAGAATATATATAACATTCAGAAGGACAAAAAATGTCCCTATGAGGAACCAAATTCGTGAAATGCAAAATCAAATTGAAGAATTACCTCAAAGGTCAAGTGAACATGTAAGGATATAAAAATAATAAGGGAAAAGATAAACCACTTGGGAAGTACATAGAGGAGATGTAAATATCACCAGACTCGAAGACAAGAACAGAACAGAAGGTGGTGAGGCAACATAATGATCAGTCCTCCGGTGATTAACAGCCTTGGCAAAAAATGAGTGAAAACAGATGAATGGTCTTTGGAATCCTTAAAAGGAAACTGAGTTTCACAGCCAAAGAGAAGATGGAGTTCATGGAACTCTGTCAAGGTGGTGATTAAAATGTCGAGGGGTATAACTGAACAAAGGTGTGCCAAAGGCTGTTAGAAATCCCAAAAGGTGTGTGTGTGTGTGTGTGTGTGTGTGTGTGTGTGTCTTTCTGTACACTTATATCACAAAGAAGTACAAAATTTTCACTCTTGTAGAGTGAAAATTAAACTGGAATCTGGTCTTAGTTCTGTTACTAACCAACCCTAGGATGAGTCATTTAACTCAATTTATTCTAAATTTGCTCATGATACACAACCTCGGTCTTTCTAGACCTCCTTTATGTAAAGATGTGAAAAAAGATCACTGGTTCCCAAATCACCATGGGAAATTGCCAGTTTCAAGCCTAGGGACTCTAGTAGATATGGAATGAGCTCTAATGTGGATTTTTTAAAGGTTCTTCTGATAACTCTGAAACAGTGAGTTTTGGGAACCACTCATCTATATGATCTCTCTGACTTCTGCCACCTCTAAAACCTCAGAGTGATCTCCGAGTCACCAAGAAAAATGCCCAGCCGGAACTGGTTTGGCTCAGTGGATAGAACATTGGCCTACAGACTGAAAGGTCCCAGGTTCCATTCCAGTCAAGGGCATGTACCTTGATTGCGGGCACATCCCTGGTGGGGGGTGTGCATGAGGCAGCTGATTGATGTCTCTCTCATCGATGCTTCTAACTCTCTATCCCACTCCCTTCCTCTCTGTAAAAAAATCAATAAAATATATTTTTTTAAAAAGAAGAAGAACAAATGCTCATCCATCAAATTGGGTGTTTAATTCACTTGAGCAACAGAAGTAGCAACGGGATTTGGTTTTCAAATAGATTCATTAAAAGGCACTGTTAGTTTTGTTTTATTATTTGGTTGTAAGGGAAGAATGAGCACTTGACATAATCATGGCCTTTATGACACCAACACACCTGTAAACCAAATGATTAAAAGAATCAGAGGGGAGGAGAGCATAGATTGCTAAATAAACCTATCATGAGTCCTAGAAAAAAAAACGTATACTTTCACAAGAAACTAAATAAAAGTCATGAGTACAAAGAGAGAAAATGTTTTCATTTGATATTAACTTTCCTTTTCTGAAAACCCACTGAGGGCTGTGCAATGGTCTGGCACAGGCAATGACACACATGAGTGGGAATCTGATTATACTGTATTCGACGGGAAAATTGCTCATTTAGGACAGTTCTCATTTTTCAGTTTTATTAGCTACATTTACTAAGGGTTCAGTATTGATCAGCTCACCTTTTTTAGGGGCTTCTTAATACCACAAACATGAAAACTTAATTTTGCACAAATATATATATATATATATATGTATATATATATATATATGTATGTATTATGACTTATCTAGATCCAAAAATCCCTCTTGTACCTAAAAAACATTTTGTGGCTCCTTTAAAAATGTTTGAAACCTCTATTTGATTAAAAATTTTACATTGCAAAAGTGTAAAAATTTTACACTTTTGGGGTAATAATTATTTAAAAAAAAAAAAAGACCTCCCTGGGACATTCTGAGATGTTTATGAACTCATCACTATGGTGATTTGACTTTTATTTAGAAGAAAGTATATTACTACCTAGTCATCTTCATTTTCTAAGAAACCCTCTCCCTACTCCTAAATTAGAAACCATGCCTGAATTTTAACCTTTTTGGTCTGCAATAAAAGTGTTTTAAAGCCTTCTTTGAATGAACAATATTATTATTTCAGTCCTTGGATTTATCTAATTTTATAAGATGTCTTGGGCAATACAGTTTCTGTGAAACCCAGATTAACAATTCTTGCTGCCATATATATTTGACAGCTAATTAACAGCTCCCATATTCATATGGCTCCTTGGAAGCATTTCAGATGCATCATAGTCATTCTAATCCAGAGATCTGGAATGACAAAGTATTAGAGAAGGAGGGGATTGGAGAATGCATGAAATGCAACTTCCTCCTTATTTGCAAACTATGTGTCTATTCTGAAAAATGGGTACTCAGCTTCTGCATGCACTCCTGATACAAGGAGAGAGCCAGACCAATGCTGGAAACTTTGTTACTTGGAAAAACCATCATTGTATAGAGCTGTTTGCTTGTTATTTCACAGTTCTGATCCAAAGACTAATCTCCTTGCCCTCATAGCTCTCAAAATATTTCAAAACATCTCAAAGTTGCCCATACTAGTATTACTTCCTACTGCTGTCCTCCCAAAACATAGTTTTTCTAGGTCCCTTTTACCCAAGACTTCTTTTTCTAGACCTACTGTAATTCCAAAATAAGAATGTTTTTTCTATAGAGAGAAAATATTATTTTTGTAAAGGACTTATTGATTTCTCTTTTAGAATTAAAAATTAAATGTTTACTATAGAAAACCTAAAGATTTTGTTTTGTTTTATAATGTATATGTACTTACCAGGCACCATATGTTCTTTTAATGAACTCATTAGTCAATTGGTTACTTCTCCCAAGCAAAGGCAATATCATATTCATCTTGGAGTACTCAAAAGCTAACAGATTGCCAGCATGTGATGAACATTCAATAAATGTTTGCCTTAACTAATGAAATCTAAAACACCTCAATTAAATTTTTTCAAGAGGATATTAATGTGTTTATTGATTACACCTGATAACAGATGATACACTTGCTTCATTCCCATCTATAATTTTACCTGGTACCATAATTCAAATTTAGCTATATTGCACAGGATGTGCCAACAATCATTAATAACCAAATAAACTCCATGACTCTACTTGGATGAGCCTATTATTGGTGAATTCCAGGTCACAACACAGCAACTGCCAGTTCAACTATACCAGTGGTCAGCAAACTGCGGTTTGAGAACCACATGTGGCTCTTTGGCCCCTTGAGTGTGGCTCTTCAACAAAATACCATGGCCTGGATGAGTCTTTTTTGAAGAAGTGGCATTAGAAGAATTTTAAGTTTTAAAAATTTGACTCTCAAAAGAAATTTCAATCGTTGTACTGTTGATATTTGGCTCTGTTGACTAATGAGTTTGCCGACCACTGAACTACACCAAGGATCCTGAAGACAATGGCTTCTGTGCCCAACTAGGTTGTAAATAAATTTCAAATGGAAATACCTTGAAGGAATTCTAACTTCATACTGTTGGAGTAACTTACCAATATGACATCACAAAAGACTAACTTTACATAGCACATTTTAAAAAACCATTTATTCAGCATCATGATCAGACTATTACATTTATTAGTCAACAGCATGGGTGAAAAAAATGTATATATACATTAAAACCTTTTGTAGAATGTTTTACTCTTTCCACAAAACAGAAAGTAAAATAACCTGTTATACAATTAGTCACAAATACAATCCTTTAGTTTTTTTCCCATTCATATGAGTGTTATCTAACTCATGTTTTCTTTGTAGCTGCCAGGCCCTGTCACCACTGTGCCTGGCTTAGTTCGCAATCTGTTGTAACCTGTAGCTTCTCTGTCACTTCTCTGGCTCTTCTCTCCTGCTAAGCTTTGTTTCTTGGAAGTAATTATAACCTTCTTCTACTGATATAGTTACTGCTACTGCTTGAACCACCATAGTCACCTTGGTTTTGTTGTTTGGCAAAGTATTGGCCTCCACCACAATAGGGGCACAAGATTCTGCCTCCAAAATTTTCTTGTTTCATAGGCCCCACATTTCAAGACTCATGATTGTAATTGTCGAAATCATTGTTGCTTCCACCACCTCCTAAATTGCTTCCATCATTACTAAATCCGTTATATTCATCCCCACTGCCACCATATCCATCACCATCGTGGCACCACCAAAGCCACCTTGACCACTAAAGTTTTCTATATGAACACCTTCAAAGTTTTTAGAACCACTTTGACCTCTTTGTCTGGATGAAGCACTGGCCATCTCTTGCTTAGATAGGGCTTTCCTTACTTCACAGTTGTGGCCATTCACAGTACGATATTTCTGAGTGACAATCTTGTCTACAGAGTCATGGTCATAAAATGTTACAAAAGCAAAACCTCTCTTCTTGCCACTGCCTCAGTGAGTCCTGATTTCAATCATTTCCATTTGCCCATACTACTCAAAATAATCTCTTAGCTGATATTCTCCATTCTCTTCTTTAACATCACAGACTAAAATCTTTTTCACAGTTTAGTGGGCACCAGGTCTTTGAGAATCTTCTCTTGAGACATTCTGTCTGGTTCTACAATTCTTCCATCCACCTCGTGTGACCTTGCATTCATGGCTGCATCCAACTCCTCCACTGATCCAAAGCCTCTGCAGCACTTGGTGTTTGGATCTCTCATCAACACACCGTCTGTGAGCATCCCCATTATTCCTCAGACTCTTATAGTTGTTTCAAAGCTCAAACCTCTGATGAAGAGCTTCTGCAGCTGTTTGGGCTCATTGGGAGACATTGAAATTATAACTGCAGGAGGGGAAACTTTTATGATGCTGGGTGTGTCCATCAGTAGAAAGTCAATTGAATTTTTAAAAACCTAGTCATTTGTAATTAACTGCATAATAAACACCTCTCTAGTCCAAGATCTGCAAATGAATGAAAGGCTAGCTATTTACACAGAACAAAGGGATCTCCTGGATGCAATATGGATGTTCTGTGCTACTACTATTTTCCAGTAATTTTTCTTTTTTATAAAATCTATTTTTCAGAATAATATTATTTGCACTATTTTTCTGATTAGGTATAAAGCCAAGGGTCTAATTCAGGTATTGTATTTCATCCCTCTTTTATAAAAATTATACTAGAGTTATATTTTTCTTTTATAGCTCATTTTCAAAATGCTTTCATTCATTAAAAATCTTAGCTATTAATAACAATAACAAAAATCTTGCAGCTGGACATCCTGTATCTTTTTTTTAAGTGTATTTTATTGATTTTTTACAGAGAGGAAGGGAGAGAGACAAAGAGTTAGAAACATCAATGAGAGAGAAACATTGATCAGCTGCCTCCTGCACACTCCTCACTGGGGATGTGCCTGCAACCAAGGAATATGCCCTTGACCAAAATCGAACCTGGGACCCTTGAGTCTGCAGGCTGACACTCTATCCACAGAGCCAAACTGGTTAGTGCTGGACATCCTGTATCTTGGACATTTTTGAAAGCACTTGCAAAAGCTATTAAATAGTCATCATCCAATCCTTGTAAAAATTAGACTAGAGTTATATTTTTCCTTTTAATTTTTAAAGCATTTGCAAAAGCTATTAAATTGTTATCATCCAATCCTTTTACAAAAAGATGTCATATAACTGCCTTAAAAACATTCCTTGACCTAAGAAACATGTATGTTACACATAGTTGCCACACCCCAAACTTTCCTGGAGAGTTATTTCCCCTCAGGGAGCCCTGGAGCAAACTGTATTTCTGAGACCAAGACTATTTTGGCCCAAAGATTTGAGAGTGTCTTTGCCATCCCCACAAGAACCTAAATAGTAATCTCATTTCTGTAACCAGTTTTACTCAGGCCCCAGAGACAACCTCTATCCTATCCAACTTTAACAATGAAATTAGGTTTTTATGGTTTATGTAAACTTCGGATCTCTTCAAAGCTAGCCAAGCACGTTCTCAAGGTAATAAGTCATGATAAAAAGCATCCGGCATGGGCAGCCTGCTCTAACTCCTTCTGCTGATGATCTAGTTCTATCTGTTGAAAGGCTACCTACTACAAAGGCCTCAGGATAAAAGTGCTCAACCATAGCCCCACTAGGGTGATTTGGCCAGTGTTGATGGAAACCTAGGAAACAAATAGCAACCAGAAGTCACTTAATTCCCTAAAATAAATCATTTCATTCAAGAAATACATATTGTACTTTCCCATGTAACAGACATAAATACTTTTTAAAATTTAATTTTGAGCAAATTAAGCTTCTTTGCATCTTTCTTCATAGTGTGACATATTTCTGAGAACCAGAGAAAGATAAAGATGATCATCTCCAGGAAGTATCAAGACTGCATATCAGATTGAGGTATCAGTTTTCTTTTTGTTGTTTCTAGGCTTTTTTTATATCTTCTTCTTACATTATGTAATTATCTGGGTTAAATCCTTGGGCCTAAACCCTCCATGTTATGAATTTTATCCATTGCAGTGGATGTTGTTTTCATCTGCCCAGCATGTTACAACCTGACAGTGTTCTTTTTTTTTTTTTCAGCACAGCTCTCATAGTTCTCTTCAAATGTAAGATTTTGAAACTCATTTGAAAACTTTTTTTTTCCTCCGTAGAACTCTCTATTTATTTGAATTGTACAGGTTCTTATTGATAGTGATGAAGATACCATAATGATAGTAAATCCAAGGTTTAAACCTTTCAGTGCTAGATATTGAATTAAGCTATGCTTCAATAGACAGATTAAATGTCATAATTCTGTTGCTAGGTGAAAATTATTCTGCAGAGCTGGAATTGTTAAATACATAATTGTAAATAGTGCCTACAGTGTTTCAGATTTTAAAAGAAAATTTAAAAAAAAAGGTTTCATACCCACATTTTTTAAAAAAATAATGTACAATAGGTTTTTTTCCTTTAGTTTCTGTTTCTGTGTTTGTTCAACAAAAGCTTAGTAATTTAAAGGTGTTACTGTATTTGCATGAAGTTATTGCATAGTTATCTTTAGAGAAAATCAAATAATAGACTGAATACAGAGAAAAGAAAACAAAGACACAATGCAGAAAGAGTCAAATTAATACATTTAAAAAAAAAACAGTTTACAGTCATTGCCTTTGCCAAATTGGTTCCCACAAAGGATCTCAAATCAACTATGAAGTTTATGGGGTAATAGTCAATAATTTTATATTCTAAAAGTTCCTCTATTTCTTATATTTGTGTCAGTTCTAGTTATTATCAGAAGTTGTCTCAATTATAAGTATTATTGCATGATATAGTGCAACCAATTTATAATTCTATAATATATTTATATGTTCTTTCAAAAAATATTTACTGTGTACCTACTAAGAGTCAGGCACTAGGCTTTGTGCTGGAAATACAACCAAAGGCAAAACAAACCACCATCTCTGTGCTTGTGGATTTTTTAGTCTAAAGGTGCATTAAACATTAATATCATAAGTACAGTGGTACCTCGAGATACGAGTGCCCTAACATACTAGATTTTTGAGATACGAGCCGTCGAGCGAGTGATTTTTGCTTTGAAATATGAGCAACAGTTGAGATAGGAGTAATCTCGCGGATCGGCTGGCTGCACACGACCCGCCAGTTTACCGCGACTGGAGTGTCTCATAGTTTCCCACGCCTCAAGGTTACAGAACGAATTAAACTCGTATCTCAAGGTACCACTGTATATCATTGCAACTGTGCTTAAGTGCCACAAGGCAAAGGTCCAGGGTGTTATAAAAATGGGTACCCAGAGGAACTTCATCTGAACTGAGAGGGAGAACAAAGGCCATTTGTTTTCCAGGTTTCCAGGGAGACAGTGCGGTGGAATGCAAATATAGTCTTAGTGGCTTTTCTGTTTTGTTTGTTTTTCAAAGGTCTAACATCCTAGTGAATTGAATTTGCTCTATTTGGGGTTATATTTTACTGTGCCTCCTTCCAAAGAAAATTATTTTAAAAATCAGGTGCTTTCTTGCCCAGCTGGCATGGCTCAGTGGTTAAGCATCGACCTATGAACCAGGAGGTCACACACATGCGCAGGTTCCAGGCTTGACCCACAGTGTGGGGCATGCGGGAGACAGCTGATCAATGATACTCTGTCATCTGTCATCATTGATGTTTCTGTCTCTCCTTCTCTGTTCCTTTCTAAAATCAATAGAGAGGTGCTCTCTTTACCTTTATGTAAGCATAAGCCTTTAAGCAAAGAATCATGGTATAGAATAGTAGAGATAAAATCTCTTTCTTGAGACTCTTCTTCAAATCTGTACTGTTTATACTTTTTAAATACCTGCCACAATTAAAAAACATGCCTAAACATCATACAAAGAATGGATACTAAAAAATCACCTCTTGTTTTGTATAATAAAATATTCATTATGATAAGTAATTTTGGTTTTGACAAGGCATCAGAGAGAGGCATAACTTCTGGGAAACTGAAACTAATACAAAATAATATTGAATGTAAACTGTAATTTTAAAAAAGAGAGAAGCATAAATCATATATAATGGAGTAAATTTAAATATTGCAGAAACAGTATTATTGTCAACCATCTAAAGCAGTGATCAGCAAACTGATTAGTCAACAGAGCGTAAAACTGTAGCTCATGAGCTGCATGTGGCTCACGCGAGCCAGAGTTTTCCGACCACTGGTTTAAAGGATGGCATTTTTTTGGTCATAGATTTATATGCCAAATTATAAACGTTCAAATATCCAAAACTTCCTAATTCTGCTCAACACCATTTAGATATTTAAAAATAAACTTAACTATGAAAAAAAACATAAGGTTAAGTCTTCTTCATTTGTATGGATTTGAAAGTTTAAATATTTTAGAAATCTAAGATAAATAAGTTGTACTTCCTTTCTTTGTCTTTTCCCTTGTATTGATTACTAAGCAACATGAGGAATCAGTACATAGCTACATGTACATTTAGAGAAGAGTTGCTTTTGCCTGAATGGTCTGAGTGGCTTAGCGTGGAGGCAATGTCAACATCTTCCCCCTGGTTACCTAGCTAGTCCCACTCCCTTTTTTGTTTCAGGGTCTTTGGCACCTCTCACATCTTTTCACCTTCCTACTAGTGATCTCTGATAGTATGGGCTTACCTGATGACTAAAACAGGTATAATTTGCCTTCATTTCTGAATATCAAAGCAAGGCATTATAGTATATTTCTTCTTTAAAAGGTCACAAAGCAAGAAATATAGAAAAAAAAAGGAAACTCTTAGCAATGTGGCAAACTGTGCCAATACCCCCAAATTCTAGATAAAATAATAATATCAATGAATGAAATCAAAGGACTAAATAAATGGAACGATATCCTATGTGCATGAATCGGAATTCTCAATATTTTTAAGATATGAGTTCTTCTTAAATTGATCTGTAGAGTCAGTACAACATTAATAAAAATCCCAGAAACTTATGTTATGGATATCAACAAACTAATTTTGAAGTTTATGTGGAGAGGCAAAAGACCCAGAACAGCAAACACAATATTGAAAGAGAAGAACAAACTTGGAGGACTGATGCTACCCAACTTCAAAATGTTCTATAAATTTGCCTTTACCAAGAGAGGGTGGTATTGGTGAAAAACGATACAAGTAGAGCAATGGAACACAATAAAGATCCTGTAATTAGAATCAACTGATCTTTGGCAAAAGAACAAAGCCAATGCAATGGAACAAAAAATAGTCTCTTCAACAAATGGTGCTGGAACAATTGGACAGCCACATGCAAAACAAAACAAAACAAAAACTCGACACAGATTTTACAGACTTCACAAAAATTAACTCAAGATGGATCATAGACCTAAATGTAAAATGCACAACTATAAAAATCATAGATGATTACATAGGAGAAAACCTAGATACAACAGTAAAGACTTGGTCTATGAAAGAAATGACTGATAAAATGGACTTCATTAAATTAAAAATTATTGCTCTGTAAATGATACTGTCAATAGAATAAAAAGACAAGCCACAGAATGGGAGAAAATATTTGCAAAAGACATCCATAATAATCTATAATAATACAAGCATAATATACTAATTAGACCAGACGTCATTCTGGACAACCTTCCAGATAAAGCTGGGGCTACAAGGGAAGCCCGGGTCCTAGGTGCCGGCAGCCAGAGGAAGGCCTACTCTTGCATGGATTTCATGCATCGGGCCTCTAGTGTGTAATAAAGTGCTGTTCTCCAATATAGACAAAGAATTCTTAAAACTCAACACTAAGAAAACAACTCAATTCAAAAATTAGCCAAAGACTTTAACAGACACCTGACCAAAGGAGATGTACTAACATCAAAAAATAGTCAAAGGTGCTCCACATCATAAGTTATCAGGGAATGCAAATTAAAGCAACAGTGAGCTACCACTGTGTACATATTAGGCTGGCCACAATCTGGAACACTGACAGCACCAAGTGCTGAAGAGAATGCGGGAATTACTGGTGGAAATGCAAAATGATACAGCCACTTTGGGAAAGAGTTTGGCAGTTTCTTAAAATATTAAACATACCCTTAGAATATGATTCAGCAGTCACACTCCTTGGTATTTACCCAAAGGAGTTGAAAACTTTGTCTATACAAAAATCTGCATGAGGATGTTTATAGCAGCTTTATTCATAATTTTCAAAATTTGGAAGCAACCAAAAGATGTCCTTCAGTATGTGAAGGGATAAGTAAACTGTGGTATATCCAGAAAATAGAATATGTATCCAGTGTTAAAAATAAATGCACTATCAAGCCATGATAAGACATGGAGGAACCTTAAATGCATATTACTTAGTGAAAGAAGTCAATCTGAAAAGTTTTCATATAGTATGATTCTAATTATATATATAATATCCTGGAAAAGGCAAAACTTTAGTGACAACAAAAATATAAGTGCTTTCCAGGGATGCTGGAATGGGGATCAGGGGAGGGCAAATGAATAAGCAGAGTGCAAACTATTCTGTCTGATATAATGATAGATATATGTCATCAGACATTTGTCCAAATTCATAGAATGTATAACAAGAGTGATCCTTAAGGTAAACTACGGATTTTTACAATGTGTCAGTGTAGGTTTATCTTTAGTTAAAAAAGAAGTGTCTCATTCTGGTGAGTGATGTGATAATGGGGAAGCTGTGCATACATATCTGGAACAGGGGATGTATGAGAAGTCTCTGTACCTCCCTCTCAATTTTATTGCAAACTTAAGACTGTTCTAAAACAATAAAGTCTTTAAAAATAGTATTATAGATCATAGCTTAGGCAGAAAGACAGAAAAGGTATCCCCAAGTGATCAGAAGCTATAAAAGAACTCAAAGCCAGGATAAGCATGAGCTGATAATATTCAGGAACAGGGAGAATCAAAAGGAAATGAGTCATGGCTTTTCTGAATGTTTATCTTCAATTTTACCCATTCTTATACTAGTCAGTATTTTCTATTCTTTCTATCATAAAAACTATTTTATTTTATGTATATAAATTATTTTATAAATATTTTTATTACTTTGCATGAGAAATATAGTATTTTTCCTCTTCTTAAATATTTTGTAAAAGTTAATCAGAAGAAAAATGATTCTCAAAAGCAAGATATTTTTTAAAATTTTTATGTCACTAATATCATTAACTGGTATGCTTAGGAGAAGACACTCTTAATGATCATTAGAAAGATACAAATATAACTTAAAATCCACAGGCTCCAGTTTCTATTGACTTGACTGTAATCTTGAAAAATTCACTTGATATTTCTCTGTCTCATTTTACCCATCTGTAAACCCAATTTAATAATATTCTTAATTTACTCCTAATGGCAGTAGAAGACTTAATTAATGTTGGCAAATTAATTTTCTCTGGTTAAAAAGTCTAAATAATTATATACTACTTTAGTGTTTTTAATTTTTAAATTATTTTAAGATGTTTAGATGATTAAATCTGAAAACATTTTAATGAGCTTTATTTTAATTTAATTAATCACATTATATTTTAACTTTTAAAGCATATATGTGGCTTTTCAAAATGATAAAATCTCTTTCATTCAATTAAATTACACCAAAATGTCCTCTCCTAAAACTATTTGTACCTTATTTCTTACATGTATTCATTGTCTTGCTATCACTTCTTATTTCCTTCAGTATATTTTAGCCAATATATTTAAAACTAAGAGAAGTTACTGTCAGTTGAAAATATATCTCAGATTTTAAATAACTTTAAATTGGCCTCATTCATCTCATTCCTTTGAATGGTGTGAAAATGTTATTTCTAGCTGTTAGAAATAAACTTCATTACAAAATGTAATTGATGTAATAGATCAGGTAAAACAAAATAGGGTTTGAGTATTTAAGAATAGAATACGTATTGACATATCTCTTCTTCAATAAATTAACAGGAAAAACAATTTAAGAAAGGTGACTTTTGTCTGTGTTGTATTATAGTGCCATTTTTTCCCTAATATCCTAAGCCTTAGTTTTGCCTAATGTATTTTCCTCACTTCCTTTTATGTTCCCAAATGATCAGAGCTCCTTCTGAGAAAAAAAAAAAAAGTAATGTGGTGAAAACGGTCTTAAAATTAGCTTTCCACAAAAGATGACATAAAATATCAGTGCAAAGAAGGAGATAATAGAGACCTAGGGAAAGCTTGTCAGGGTAGGTATTCTCGAGTATTTTCCTGTCTTTCCTAAAGAAAGGCAGAAATTATTAGTCCACTAATCATACTTCGTATAAGATTTTGGCATTCCAAGAAAGAGGGACATTTGCAAAGTCTGCCTTCACTAAGTGAAGCATTGCTTTCTCTAAGGGCTTTACACATCCCATGGGTGAGGACAGCCTGTGTATCCAGCTCATTCCATTGAAGAGCATCTGTGCTCATTACTGCCCCTGTCCCTCTGTTCATTTCCTTAGCCATTACATCAAAACATTTGTTGGTACTTTGGGGGAAATACAAAATTTGGTCAGGCCTCAATTGTCCCCAGGGGCACTTGTGTTGTACATTTTTCCTTTCTTCCTCCTGACCAAGGCAAGGTGTGAGTGAGGAAGAGTTGTGACACAATCTGGAACCCTTACAATTTGTTGAAGTCAAACTACGAAAAGCCCCAAAGGTTGTACCAAGAAATTTCATACTTTGTGAAATGTGGCAGTGAGGAGCTGTGGGCGGCATTTGAGCAGTGGAGTCTAGTATTCTAGGTGTACTTGGAGGAAATATCTAAAAGATTAAATAATTTAATCTTGTTATTTTAAAATAAATAGTTTTAAAGGGTGGTGATTAAAGCAGAGAGAATGAATTAGGAGATTGGGTTTTGTTTTTGTTTGTTTTTTTATAATCAGTAAGGCAGTGATGAGGTCCTAAACTAAGATGATGCTATTGGAGATGGAGAGAAAAAGAGAAATGAGAGGGAGATTTCAGAAGTCGAGATTGGAAGAGTCAGAGAAGACCCCAAAGCTTTGAAAAGGGGGACTCAGAGGATTGGGTTGGCAATAGCATAGTAGTTCTCAACCTTTCTAACGCTGCGACCCTTTAATACAGTTCCTCATGTTGTAGTGACGACCCCCAACCATAAAATTATTTTCATTGCTACTTCATAACTGTAATTTTTCTACTGTTAATGAGTCGTAATGTAAATATCTGTGTTTTCTGATGGTGTTAGGCTCTACAGCAATAATTCTCAACAACATGAGGAACTGTACTAAAGGGTCACAACATTAGAAAGGGTGAGAACCATTGCATAGCAAAAGGAAGATTTCAGGCATGCTGGGGTGTGAAAAGCCAGTAGGTCAGTCAGATGAGATTGGAGGTGGAAAGAGATGAGGGCTGGAGGGAGAGAATCCAGTGTTGAGGATGTTAAGAGAAAGTGAAAGAGCCAAGGAAAAGGCATAGAGGAGAGCAGAGGGAGAAGGAGGGAACAGAAAGCCAACAGAGGGGTTAAAATGAGTGTGGGGACAGCAAAGTCGAAGGCAGAAAGTTGAAGAAGGAAATGAGGTCAGCAGTCTCAAAGGTGTCTGAGAGATCAAGAAGGATGAGCATGAAAAAGAGGCTATCAGATTTGCCCCAGAGATTGAGGCTTTGGTGCGGACCATCTGGACACATTATCCAGTTTTCCATTTTCTTTGTCAGTCCTCCTTTCTCTGGCATAAAGAATCAAAAGTTGACTCTAAAGACACAGTCAACACTGCTGCATATCAGCCTAGTTCCTTCCTTCTGTTTTATAGCCTATTGTCTTGTTTGTCTCTTGAACTTGGATTGTGAAACCAAAGTTTGAGACCCTTATTGACTCTTAAGCTCCATATAATTGTCTAAATGACATAAAATGGGAATTGACAAATTAGGTATTTTTCCAAGGTACAATGTTGGTTATTATAATTTCAGCCTAATAAGGTGTGAATAAAATGTCTCTTTTCAGAACTAAGAGAAATGTTTCTTTTAGTTATTCTGGGAAGCACTTTTTATCATAAATGTACAAGCACGATTTTAGGAATAAATGCCAAATGATCTGTCCAGAAGTGGCCATTTTCTTCAAATCAGTGAATAGCCTCTTTTCATCTGTCTTACTTTACAATGAGTTTTATTATCCATCAGGCCATTGCTGTCTACTTTCTTACCTAAATGAAAACATGCACCTAAAAACACAGAAGGGCACAGAATTTATTTTTATTTTTTTAAAGTATCTTTTATTGATTTTTTTTACAAAGAGGAAGAGAGAGGATAGAGAGTTAGAAACATAAATGAGAGAGAATTATTGATCAGCTGCCTCCAGCACGCCTCCTCCTGGGGATGTGCATGCAACCAAGGTACGTGCCCTTGACCAGAATCAAACCTGGGACCTTTCAGTCCATAGGCTGATGCTCTATCCATTGAGCCAAACCAGTTTTGGTGGCACAGAATTTAAAAGCCACCTTGACTTTCCACCCTCCCTGAAATTCCATCATGTGTTCCCTCCTTTCTGTTGGTGTTGGGGCCCTGGGTATCTTTGGAATCCACACAAGAGAAACTTAAGTTTGGGTATCATTTAGTTTGAGATGGCACTTCCATATTATTGCTAGCCGTTCTCGTGAAGGATGGCTTCGAAGAATCTCCCACCACCCACTTCTGTGCCAACTCCCCCCAGGGTCATGACAGAGAGCAGATTATACTGTGATGTGTCTTAGAGAGTCTGGCACCAGAAGTGTGCAGGTGGCACAAAGTATATCGGTGGAAAACAAATCTCACAGCTCTTGTGGGAAAGAAACTTAGCAGTGATTTTCCCCAATTTGACAACAATCCTAAAAATATGAACAGTAATGAGTTATGATGCTGAAAGAAACTGTTCTAAGCTGAGAATAATAATAATAAAGGAAAAGTTCAATTAAACATGCCAACAGGAAGATATAATTATTTTTTATGTTTCTCTATTGAAAAATATTCTACAAAATAGTCATTATATGACGTGGCCATTAAAGAGTTTGTAGCGAAATAAACGTAGGAAGAACATATCATAGAGGTGGGTCTTTAATTAATAAAAATAGTGTATTGTGTATATCACTTTTCTGTAATTTATGATGCAATAGGACCAGCTTCATGTGTATATATTCTGTGCAGTCACATAGGGCCCTACATTCAGAAGGGCCCAGAGCTTGGTTTAATGCCTCCTATTGTCATCTTGAAATTCTTAATTTTTGATGAAGGGACTGTGGAGTGTCATTTTGCACTGGATCCCACAAATTATATAACTGGTCCTCACAACAGCCTCTCTGCTGCTGGTGAAAGCAGATAAGAATTGAACAAAGAAATGACAAGCGCTAGATGCAAAAGTATTTCTCAGTTTTTAAAAATTTGTAATTTCTGCTGAGACTGGTTTGGCTCAGTGGATAGAGCATTGGCCTGTGGACTGAAAGGTACCGGATTCAATTCCGGTCAGGGGTATGTACCTTAGTTGCGGGCACATCTCCATTGTGGGGCGTGCAGGAGGCAGCTGATCGATGTCTCTCTCTCATCGATGTTTCTAACTCTCTATGCCTCTCCCTTCTTCTCTGTAAAAAAATCAATAAAATATATTTTTTTTTAAAATTTGTAATTTCTGTGATTTCTCATTCTCAATAAGCACTTTCATACTTATTATTGACTAAAGGTCCAGTGTATGAAATTTTGCATGGGAGGTGTGTCCCTCAGCCCAGCCTACACCCTCTCCAATCTGGGACCCCTCGAGGGATGTCTTATTGCCCATTTAGGCCCAATCTCACAACCAGGACTGCTGGCTCCCAACTGCTTGCCTGCCTGCCTTCCCGATTGCTCCTAACCACTTCGGCCTGCCAGCCTGACCACCCCCTAACCACTCCCCTTCCAGCCTGATTGATGCCTAACTGCTACCCTGCCAGTTTGTTTGCCCCTAACTACCCTTCCCCTGCAGGCCTGGGTCGCCAGGAGGCATTGCTGACCTGCAAACCACCACAGGCCCCTCACCCAGGCTGCCCCATGCCCCAAGGGAATCCCCATTCTGATCTGGGACACCCTTCAGGGCCTACTCACCCCTAACTTGCCTCTTCTGCCAGTCTGGTCACCCTTAACTGCCCTCCCCTGCAGTTTTGATCACCTCCAACTCCCCTTCCTTACAGGCCTGGTCCCTCCCAACTGCCTTCCCCTGCTGGTCATCTTGTGGCACCCATCTGGTGTCCACATGGGGTCAGTCATCTTTGACCACATTGGGGCAGCCATCTTGTATGTTGGAGTGATGGTCAATTTGCATATTATTATTTTATTAGATAGGATAGAGGCCAGGTGCACGGGTGGGGGCTAGCTGGTTTGCCCTGAAGGGTGTCCCAGATCAGGGTAGGGGTTCCCTTGGGGCATGGGGCAGCCTGGGCGAGGGGCCTGTGGTGGTTTGCAGGCCAGCCACACCTCTGGTGACCCAAGTGGAGGCCTTGGTATCTAGAATTTATTTATCTTCTATAAATGAAACTTTGTAGCCTTGAGTATAGGCCTGGGCCCACTGGAAAGCTTGGCTTCTTCCATCACTGGGGGCAACTTAAGCCTCCTGCTCTCTCCAGCTCCGTGACTGCTGCCATTTTTGTTGGGATTTATTTATCTTCTATAATTGAAACTTTGTAGCCTTGAATGGAGACCTAGGCCCACCAGGGGAGGCAGAAAGATTGGCTTCCTCCATTGCTGGGGAAACCCAAGCCTGCTGCTTTCTTCATGGCTGCAGCCATCTTGGTTGGGTTAATTTGCATACTCGCTCCTGATAGACTGGTGGGCATAGGTTGTGAGTGTAGTGGATGTACGATCATTTTGCATATTACTCTTTTATTAGATAGGATTTCATAAGTGGTTTTCTTTTTCTTAAAGAACACCCTCCCCCTGGGTAAGTTATATACTAGTAAGTTTCAGACCCCCCAACATCTCTTCTATGGTATGTGTCCTTCAGGCTTTTGTTATCCAGACTAGATAAGAGCTGGTAAATTATTCAGACTCAATTTCTGCCTTCTGTCCAACTTGTGATTATTTTTTACTTTCAGCAGAGGTTGGGAAGATGTGGCAGGAGAAAAAAACACAAGCTGAGCAATTCTCTTTGTTAACAGCTCCAGAAATCAAATAGGAAGTGCAGAAGTTGAAAAGAAGGGGTTTCGATATTGTTTGCCACTTTCTTTTTGAGGAGGCTGGCCCTATAGCCTCACTTCCAAGCTCCACTGTTGAAGGGAGGTGTTTTTATTTGTCTAAAACAATCCTGATCTTGTCTTGTCTATGGAGCTCCTTTCAAGTTGCAGAAGGACATTTCTGAGTTGTGAATTTCCCTTGCTCTTTTCCTTCGCTTTGCTGTGAGCTTGTTATGGTTGGGAAGTTGGAGACAGTAGCCAGCTCATTAATTCAACTTTAGAAAGGGGTGTATGTGGATGAGCAGAGCCAAAGCTTTGATCTGTGTGACCTTTCTCATACACGTAGTTCTCTCTATCAACAGGAGTGACAGCCCCTAAATTCAATCTCACTTTGGTACAGTGCTCTGTACCAATCTATTTTAAGGATGAATTCACACAAATTTTTCACTTTTACTAAAAGATGCAATTGTTGTCTTAAGCTGGTAAAATTCTAATAATACTCATTCCTTTGGATAATGTGATGAATTGTTTCTTAATATGCACAGTGGATCTTCACCAGTATTTACCACGGTTAGTATATTCAAAATAAAAGAATGTGTGAAACAGTGATTAAACTCTAATTTTCTTTATGAAATTGACTACCCATAGATTCTAAAGAATTTGGGAGAAAGCTAGCTAATGGTATAGGAGTTTCTTCAATATATTAATTATCATTTTTTAGATGATGTTTGAAATTAGATTCAGATTGCAAATTATAGCTTTGTATACACTCCCCACTGCCAGCTGGTGAAATCTGGCTTCAGGGGATGAAGCAATTTGGCTTCCTAGGACTACAAAAACCTATTTCCCACTGGTAGAATAATAGGTCTGTAGCCTATTATCCCAGGAATCCAACATTTGCTCTTTGACTGGGTCACCAGTAGGACACATTAAGTGCAAAGAAAACAGGACTGGAAAAGCATTGATCTGCCTGTGCATTTCAAATTTATTCTAAAGCAAACTCATTTTATTTGGTTCCTCAGATGTGGCTCACAAAATTGTATTTTCTTTTATATAAAAAGAATTAACTTTCTGATGGTTTTGAAGCATGTGAAATATAGATATAGGTATAGGTATAAGTGTAACCAGACAACCAAGGGTCCGGGCTATCTGTCACTACTTCAGCCAATTAAGCAGAGACAGGGTTGAATCATATATGAAGGTTTATTACAATAATGAGGCAGTATGACAGAGTGTCAGGTCATCCACAAAAAATCTGCTCTGTACCCCAATATAAGCCAGCTGCTTATATCAGGTAGGAGGACAAAGATTACATGGGAAAGTAAGAATTATAAGTATGGAAAAGTGAGCAGTGGATAATCTTTACAAGTTGCAAGTCATGAAATTTGGGGATGGAGGTGGGGTTTACAGAGGGTGGGTACCTCTGGGGAGGGGAGGCGGGGGGAGTTCAGGTGCCCAAGTACCAGATTACACTTAATAAGGGCTAGAGGTTGTAAATAGCAGGTGCCTCCAGGACTAGAATGTCTCAGTGAGGTTGTAAAACTTTTCATAATGATAGGCAGTTCTCAGGATAAGAGGATGGACTGCATTCCAATATTAGTTCCCATATCCCAGGGCATACAACTCCCAGCCAAGTGAAAATGTGCTTTCTAATCATAACAGAAGCATCATGGGTAACAGAACATGATTAATATCTATAATAATAAAAGCATAATATGCTAATTAGACAGGATGGCTAAACATTGGAGCGACCTTCCAGACATCCTTCTGGACAACCTTCCAGACAAAGCAAGGGATGCACGGGCTATAAGGGCCAAGTCCCTTGTACAAATTTCATGCATCATGCCTCTAGTTTCTTATAATTATAATTAGTTTCCAATATTCTGTTTCTGCCCCTAACAGATGTAGATGAAAATGTAGAAGTAGAGGTAGAGATATAGATGTAGATGTAGATGAAGATGTAAATGAAAGTGCAAATATAAATATGAATATACATACACACACAGTGACACTTCTCAGATCTCAGCCACACAGAGCCTCCAGTGGATTCTTTCTCTAGGCTTAAAGTAAAGGTTTTGATGACAAAACATGGGGTGATTCATTGCTATGCATATACCTTATTTGACCTTTAGGCATAATTTTAAAGCTATGCCTAATAGGACACAACTTGTACCTTTACAAGTTAAATATATACCAGTTGACTGCCTGACTTCACACTCAATTACCAACTTCTCTCTCCCTAGGGGATATTTCCCAGTGGAAACTGTTGATTTAGTCATTGCATCTAGTTTTCAAATATACCTCCTTGCTCAGAGTTTCTTGGAACTTCCTACACAGTTTCAATTGACTTTACTGCTTCTTTTGGTTACTTGAAGGGGGTGGTAGTGGTGATATAAGGGATGCAAAAAAGAAAATAGAATTTTGTAATGGCTTATCAAAATTATTTTGCCTCATGGAGTTTTCTCTTGCCCTTTCTGCTGTGTCTTTGAGTGTTTGGAAGCAATTTATGTTGCACTAAGACTGTTTTTCTTTCTAAAATTCCTACATTTGAAATTCAAATCTCAACTGTCAGCAGGCTCTTTGCTCCAACTGTGCCTTTTCATAAGGCTCTTAGCAGGGTCTCTTATGGCATATTCCTCATACCAGAAGCTTCCATATTCCAAAAGCCCAGAAGGCTCCTATTCTAGCTGGCAAGCAGAGAGAGGTTTAAAACAGTGGGCTAATCCTTCTTGCTTTTCATTTGGCAGTTACCACTGAGAGTTCTTTGCCTTGAATCCAGGTCATATCTTCTGTGGCTTCACATACCTCTCATGACTTCATACTCTGCTCCAGTTTTTTCTTGTTCATTCCTATGCCTGGATTGACAGTGACTAGCTAGAATGAGGATTCAAGCCTACTAACTACCCAGGAAATATTTCCTGTCTCTTTCTTTATCTATTGACATATGGTTGGCAATGCTTTTTAAGAATAAAAGTTATGAGATTTCTAAATCTTAAGTACTAGTAATCACAACTTTTCTTTTCTTTTCTTTTTTTCCTTTTTTTTTCTTTTCTTTTTCTTTTTTTTCTTTTCCTTTTTTTTTTTTTCTTGGTGTCTGTAACCAAATTTATCCCTGAGGCCCAGCAGAGGGGATCAGGGCCCATGAGTCACAGTGTTTCTATGGCAGCCGTTTGGAGTAATCACAACTTTAATCAAACTTACCAACCTATGTTATTATGTTTGTAATAGTCTCTTGAACTATTCAACTTTAAGACTAGAATTTTCTTTTTTATACCTTTGCTCATCCAAATGGATGCTATTTTACTACATTCTTCAGGCAAAAAGGCCTGGGAAAGAAGCATCAGACTGGCCATATGGCAGTGGGCACAAAGTATGAAGGTTTTTGTGCCATGTGTTGAGAAGAGGCAGTAAATAAAAACTGACCCAGCCCATGACATCATCAACTACCTCAGAACTGGCATAATGGGCCATAAGTGGAGTGGAAGATGCATGTGGGCCCAATAGATTTTCAGTTACCAAAGTCATTCTAGTTATTGCTGCCTCTGAATGCCCAACCTGCTAACAACAGAAGTCAATTTGAGCCCATAATATGGTTTATCTCTCAAAGAGACCAACTGGCCACTTGGTGGCAAGTTGACTAGTTTGGATCCCTTCCATCCTGGAAATGTCCGTAATTTGCTCTCACAGGGATAACCACCAATTATATGTATGATTTTGCCTTTCCTGTCCTGAGAATCACAGGTTTGGGACCCACACAACATGGTATCTAATTATGGGCAAGCTTAAGGAAAGTGTTGCCACCTTGAAGAAATAGTGAAACTGGATTCTGATGAGAGCGGGAGCTATGAAAGCATGTAGAGAGACACAGTCATGCATAATTTTTGTAGCAAAGCAGGGGATTCTGGCAGAAAAATATATTCTAAATGTTTTCTTTGCTTTTCCTTCAATTTCATGCTGCTTCTCCCCACCCAATCCATTCCTACTGCCTGAATCCAAGCTGGTGGTGCAATACCTAATGGTTAACTTTCTGTGACATAGATTAAGGCACAGAAAGCATAAAATCATGAAGAATGGGTAAATGGAGACTACTACACACTTACCTTCTTGACAATAAAATAGGGGTGCCCATTACCACTGGCTATGGTACACACCAGGCCATCCAGAAGCAACCAGCCTCAAAGAGAACAAGAATGGCATTTTAAGGACAAGGCTAAAGTGCCAGCTCAGAGGCAGCACTCTGAAAGTTGGGGTATCAGTCCTTCATGTAGATACATTAAATCAGAGGCCTCCATATGGCACTCTGTCCTCACAGGAAGAATACATGGGTCTGGGAACCAACTGAAGGGTAATTCTTCATTGCATTATTATATTATGAATGTATTTGTGCTGTGATCCTGGTCTGAATAGGGTATGATCACCAAGGGCTCAGCTCCCTCAGGAATAAAGGTTTGAATCACATCTTCCAAAGGTAAGCCACCAATTGGGACCTGGTGAGATGACTGCAGAGGATGATGGGAATTTAGAATGGATGGGAGTGGGGGGTGAGTACCAGATGTGGCCCTGAGACCAACTGCAGTGGCTTACTCTGGTCTGTCCTTAAAGAGACAACCTGCCCCTCTTAAGTCTTTGTTGCGTAGACCCCCACCCCTCCAATGTCCTGTATCCACTGGCTATGCCTACACACATGCATACAAGTCCTTTGGTTGATCTTCTATAGCCCCGCCCCCTCAACCTTCCCTGCCTTCCCACAGTAGCATGACAGTCTGTTCATTGCTTCTTTGCCTCTGCATCTGCTTCCTCCCCATCCCCCGACCCTCTGATTCTTATCTTTAAAAACATCTTGCCCCTGTAGGCTAGAAATAAACCCACAAGAGCAAAAAAAATATTTGAGTCCCAATTTCATTGTCCAATAGCTTTGAGTCCCAGTTTCAATATCAAACAGTTCCTTATGTGTACACGTCATCAATGATATTTGGATAGTGGACAAATGGTGGCAATGCCTGTTCGACCCTCTCTGGTTCGGTCCTAGGCATTCTGTAGTGACACACAGCTGCTGACTGCTTTCATGGCAAGGCGTCGTCAGCGTCTTCCATCTCTGGACTGTTTCTCCTCTTGTCTTCATGGTTGGAGCAGACCTGTCAGTTCCTCTCTGTTGCAGGAGTCCACTTGCTCTTGGAGTTGTTTTCTGAAAGTATATAAACATATTCTTGACCAAAAGTTAATAAAGGAATCTTTTCTATAAAATTGACTTGGGGTCCTTTTTATTTTTGCCTACCCGCTTTTCCTTTGGCTTATTTTAATACCATGTGTGTTTTTCATGGGTGCCAAGATTATATTTTTATTAAAAATATGTATAGCTTTGGTTGGGTGGCTTAGTTCAGTGGTTGGCAAACTCATTAGTCAACAGAGCCAAATATCAACAGTACGATTGAAATTTCTTTTGAGAGGCAAACTTTTTAAACTTAAACTATATAGGTATTATAGTTATTAACATTGTTAATATTATAGTTAATAACATTGTTATTAACTTAATTAGGGTACTACTAAGCTGGTCTTTGCTAAAAACTCAAGGGGCCAACGAGCTGCATGTGGCTCATGAACTGCAGTTTGCCGACCACTGGCTTAGTTGGTTGGAGCATACAGTAGGGCTACTCAGAAGGTGCCTGAACTAGCCTTGTGGGCTTTGGCACTCTCTTTCCCTCTGAAGAAACTCCTAGCAAAACACTCAAATAATGTATCCTTCCTCAAAATCAAGGAGGAGAGTGTCTTTAAGCAACTTCTGATGTAGGCCTGCAAACAACCCTGATGTATGAGAGTGGGAGTAAGATGAAATGAAGAAAATATAAAATCCAAATGAATCTCATTCTTTCTGACTCTTCATCAGCAGTGAATAGTTAGAACATCATAATCCAATAATTTATCCTGCCACGTGGCTTGAAAGGATATCCCTAGATGTAATGCAGAGAATAACAGATTTTCACCACTTCTGGGCACTTGATATAGAAGTTATTGGATGCCTTATAGTAGAGATAGATACGTTCTCAATCTATTGACCAAGGAGCAGGTTCAGGGAAAGTATCAACTTCAGATTTGGAACTGTCATCTATCTGTCTTGTTCTACCCTACATGCAACACTAAATCCTATAAAATGGATGTATTTTAACATATGCTTATTCATAAGTATTTTTCTAATTACTGAAAAATCCAAAGTGTAAATCTTACTGCTGCCTGGGTGATTATACTTAAAAGCTCCCATGCTCA
Source organism: Lasiurus cinereus (assembly GCA_011751065.1). Taxonomy (NCBI): domain Eukaryota; kingdom Metazoa; phylum Chordata; class Mammalia; order Chiroptera; family Vespertilionidae; genus Lasiurus; species Lasiurus cinereus. The sequence continues at coordinate 58,507,761 of JAAGEH010000018.1, forward strand.
TTACACAGTTTCTTACATTGACATCAGTGGCTCATTAATATTAAAGAGACCTGCAAGACCGTGAGTATTAGCTAATCATACCGAAGACTATCTTTGGAACCTGTCAAGCATAGACCTGGCTTCTATTTTTATAGCTTGATGTGCAGCATAGACTGATCTGACTATTTTTAAAACTTATCTATCAATCTCCTTTGACTAGAAGAAAACCATCTGCTTTAACATGCACACTGTAACCAAGGTAAATATCACCTGAGATTAATCTGATTTGAATTATTATTTTGGAGAAATTTTTTTAAAATGGCAAATACATATCTTTTCGGTTCTCTAGGCTATCAGGCCAACTTTTATAAAGCGAAAGAAAGAAGTCATCTGGAAGAGTTTGTGTCATATAACAAGGAACATCCCTCCGGCAACCCATGTAGCCACTCTGCTCTCCCTTTCTACTGGGCGCAGGTGACATTCAAGCATGCAGAACATTTTTCTGCACATGGAGTTATATCCTATGATCCCCCATTTGGTCATGTCCAAGGGATCTTCAGAACTCAATAGAAACGTGTCAAAGTCAGGCTGCAGAGAACTTCTTTGTATTGTTGAATAGCTCATTCTCTGATCACTATGCAGACATAGGAAGGACATTAAAGGTTTCTCGGTGAGTTTCAGTATTGACTATGTGAGTCATCTCCAATAATAAATCAACCATTATCAGATGTCTGCTTTATAAAAGACACCCTGATGGATGCTGTGGGAAGATCACAAAAGGCTAACCTGCCCACAAGCCCCGGCCACTTAGTTGGGAAGACAAGAGAAACACTGAAGAGAACTGATAACCAATTAATCAAAGAAGGCATATATAGGGTGACATTTGTAGACACTAGGGCAGCCTCTGTAAGAAAATCTGATAAAAGCCATTTATTTGATACTAGGGCAAAAAGTCCACATTTTGGTGTTATGTTACACTGATTAATTCTCCCTGAGCCTTTATTCCTCACCTTTTCTAAAAGCAATTTCTGCATTTTATACATTCAGTAAACTAAGCAGCCAGGACTCAAATCCTCATTCCAAATTCAGGATCCTTGCATTGTTTGAAAAAAAAAATAGGGATTTCAACAAGCCTGCTGCCTTCAGAAGTGAGTGCATTTGTTATCATTGTTTTAGAACAGGAGGGATTATAATAGGATTTCATCCTTCATGAAAAGCCATGGTGAAGTAGTGATTGATAACACATGAAGTTCAGCGAGAGCAAAACCTATGAAAAAGAAGGCAAGTCTATAGTGTTACTTTAAAAACTTTCCCTCAATGTATACCTCTTATAGTTTACATTTAAGACTAATTCTTACCATTTCAGTAGTCTCCCCTCACCCCAGGCTTTGCTTCTGCAGTTTCAGTTACCCACAGTCAACCTCGGTCTGAAAATATTAAATAAAGGATAGGAGAAATAAATAACTCATAAATTTTAATTGCACACAGTTCTGAGTCATGTGACAAAATCTCCCACTTCCCCACTCCTCCCCTCCTGGGATGTGAATCATCCTTTTGTCCAGCATATCCACTGTGTATACGCTACCCCCCTGTTAGTCACTTAGTAGCCGTCTCAGATAGCAGATCCACTGTTGTGGTAACATAGTGCTTGTGTTCAACTAACACTTATTTTACTTAATAGTGGACCCAAAGCACACCGGTAGTGATGCTGCCATTCCAATATGCCAAAGACAAGCCGTCAAGTGTTTCTCTTAAGTGAAAAGGTATGTGTGTATAGGAGAGAAACATGGTATATACATAGGGTTCAATACTATTCATGGGGCAGGGATCCACTGGGGGTCTTGGAAAATATCCCCTGCAGATAAGGGATAACTGTTGTGCTATAAGGCTTTAATTTCATTTAAATAGGCATTCATGGCTTTGGAAAGTTTATCTTGTATTTCATGATATCTAGGGAAAGCCTAGTTAAATAGTGCCTTGTCCTGGTGTTCTAGAAAGCAGAGCCCAAGATGAGGATGAAGTCACTAACAATTTATTTCAAATATGCAAGCCTAGGGCAGAGAGTATAAAGGATAAAGAATAAAAGAAAAAAAAAGGAAAGGAGAACATGATGGAAAGTGTTATTGCCCTGGCTGTTGCTTCACAACTAGCTGTGGAGAAACGCAGAAGTTGCTCAGCAGATGTGCTTGCTCCACAAGCAGAACTGCTCCAGAAAGTTGTCAAAAAGAAACTGCTAAGAGTAGTCCACGTGCCAGGCTAAGGAAAGGGGATTATCAGTCACCACTTCCCATCTCCCTTTTCCCCTTTATCAAGGTTTACCCCCACAGGAGGCTCATTCCTCTGAACCTTAGGGTTGCATTTGCTCAGCTTCTATTTGTGACTGTCAGACCCACTTCCTACAGTCCAAAGTAGAGGGCCAGCCAGTGCAAGATAGAGGGAAAACTGGAGAGGGTGTGCAAGATTTGTGTCCAATAGAGATGGTTTATGCAACATAACTTTTATTTCTCCTAGTATTTCTCATAATCCTATCTAATAAAGAGGGACTATGCTAATTGACCATCACATCTTCACAAAGATGGCAGCACCCACAGCCAATAAGGAGGGGATATGCTAATTCACTGCCATGCCCTCAAATATGGCGGTGCCCACAGCCACAAGATGGTGGCGCCCAGTCCCCTCAGCCCCACTGGGATGACAGGCATGAGGTATGACCGGGCCTGCCCCCAGACAGGTCGGGCTGCTCCATGCACCTGTCTATGGAGTTCCCCAAGCCCCTCAGCCCCCCAGCTGCCCAGGGCTGGCCCAAGGCATGAGCAAGCTTCGAATGGTGGTTTCCCAGCTGACGCCCAAGGCACAGGCAAGTCTCAGATGGTGGCTGTCTAGCTGCCCAGGGCCACCCAAAGCTCAGGAAACCAGGCCTGGCTGAGGCTTGCACTGCTGGCAGTGGCAGTAGCAAAGGTGTGATGGGGGCATTGCCTTCCCCTGATCACCAGGTCACCTCCCACCCCTGAGGGCTCCCAGACTGCGAGCGGGGGCAGGCTGGGCTGAGGGACCCCCCTTCCAGTGCATGAATTTTCATGCACCAGGCCTCTAATATTTAACATAATACCTTTTAATCAGTAAATACACAAGAGCTATTAATTCAGTGAGTTTAAAAGTCAGATAAGGCACCTCTAGGTCTACTGGTGGCAATCACAAAATTTCAGGTAAAGTGTCGTTAGCAGCATAATAACAGCCCCCTGAGGATGTTCATGTCCTAATCACCAAGATCTGTGAACATATTACTTGGCAAAAGGGACTTTGCATACGTGACTCCATTTGAGATGGGAGATTATCCTGGATTATCCAGGTGAGGTCAGTCTAATCACACAAGTCCTTCAAAGTGTAAAGGGCTGCAGAAAGCAGATGAGAGTGATGTGATGTGAGGACTCGACCTGCAGTTACTGCTTTGAAGATGGAGGGAGGGACCTAGAGCCAAGGAATGGAGGCAGCCTCTACACACAGAGCCTACATAAAGGAAGACTGCCCTGCTGACATCTTGATTTTAGCCCAGTGAGACCTATGACCTACAGGACTGTAAGATAACAAATTTGTGTTGTTTAAGCTGCTATGTGTGTGATAATTTGTAATCGCACCAATAAACACTATTATAGTGGAGGAAAACTAGACAGTTTATAACGAGGCTGTTCTGCATCTCCATCATAAACCTTAGATCATTCTGAGCATACAATCACTTATTTAAAAAATAATAAATGGATATGTTTTGACATGATTTTCATTTATAACCCTTCTAATTAGTTATAAAATAACAAGTTATAATATGCAAATTAAACCATGTTCATTAAAGAGGGAAGAGTAGCAGGTAGATTTTTTAAATGGTGAAGAAGCCCATTGCAAGAGCCAAAAGAAAAAGGAAGCATGAAAATAGCAACATTGTGTATTAAATATTGAGGAAAGGATACTCACTGGAAAGGCAAAGTAAGGAGGTAATTTGATACAGTACAGATCTGACTCAGTATAAAGAAGGATTTTCTAAAAATTGAGCTGCACTTATGGGAAAACTTGGAAAATGGTGATTGTTCAAACACAGCTGGTATAAACATTTGACAGATATTGTCAAGGAAATTCAAGCTTCCAAAGGGTTATGAGCTGGATGACCTTTATCATCCCCCTAACCTTGAAATCCTGTGATTAATCTAGGAAATAACTTGGTTGGCTTTATTTATATTAATTACCAATAGAAGAGAAATACAGAAAAATACAGCCTAGATGCCAGGAATATAACTACAGACAAATGCAAAAGAGAAAAATAAAAAGAATAGTAAAGCTGAGATAAGAGAAAAAAAGGAAAACTCCAAAATGAAACGTCTATTATACTAGCCATTACCAGAGGAATGTATTAAGGCTGATTCCTATGAGGTATCTTTCCAAAAGAAACAACAAAAAATGTGCTATATCCTTGATATTACAGAAACATAGTTAAAATAAGGAAATGGTAGCAGAGAGGATTCAAAATATCAAAGAGCTCTGTTTATAAGAAAGGCATAAACACCATAAAGAGGAGAGAGGTGACATTAATGATGATGGAAGACATAATATTTTATAAGAGAAATGGTGGTATTAGAGTTCTGGCTGACAAAAGGAAATGGTTTGGGCAAATTTTGCAATATGGACAAAAATAGTAGAAAGGTAATTCTTAGACATGATGACATGGTGAGATGTACATTTTAGTAGGTTTTTCTGAAAATGATAAAAGCTGGAAATGATAAGACTATTGATCACAAGAGATTTTTAATTGGCCAGAAATTGTTTAGAGACTATGCTACAGAAAAAAAAAATTAAGTAAAACCTGTTTCCCAAATGTGCTGAAATGTGTTTACAGCTTTACATAAATTATTGCATAATCAACACCCTGAAAGCACATTTACACTTTCGTCCTTGGAAATGAATCAAACGTGTAACGAGGAAGGCTGGAGCAGAGATGCTGTAAAATGATTTCAGGCTGTCTGTATTTACAGTCTAATGGGCTTAGTGGGATGAAGATGTGGCTTTAAGGTTGGCAACACTAACCTCTTTATGTCTCATCTTTCTTTTTGTGCAGTAAAGGGTCTAACGAAATGGGCTCTGTGTTTCTCACAGCTCCAGGGTTGAAGGTGATGGTTGTCAGTAATGGCCATGTAATATTCTGTTGATCCCAATCTAACTTCTTTAACTTAAGCTTCAGTATGATAATGTATCATGCTCATATCTTTATGCTTCCATTTATAATGATTTTAAACTTGACTCTTTTCAGCACCTTCAGAACTTATTCTTTGGCCTATACCTGCATGTCTCATATTTCACTGATTGTTATTCGGGTCCCACCCAGTAACTATACTCTAACAAGCCTGAAACTGTTCTCCATCTCAGTTATTCATGCCATTACTCACAATGGTTACATTAGCTTTGGAGCCATACATAGACTTTTGAATACTGTACAAGTTAGTTCTCTATTGCTGCATAACAAGAGTGAGAGATGGCTGAAATGGGGAGGGGAGGTGTCACTGAAAATTGCTATAAGTGCATTCCAGATTCCCCAACCCAGTCCTCATCCTTTATGCCTCATCCCCACTCCAGCACCAAAAGCATGGCAGGCACATTTTACCCCAATGGGAACAGAGGACTCCTTTCTACAGGAATGGAATTAACCATCTGGGAAAGCTCATGGCTTCAGGTATGGGTATTGGGATCTTCAGAGGAAACTCAGTCTTACTCTGGCATTTGGACACCTGAAGTTTGCATTCAGTGTCCTTCCTGCACAGCACCCTGCCCACACCCCAATGATCAGAGTGTACACACTGTGCCCAGAGCAATGCTCTACAGGTCTGAACACTCTCCTGCTGCCACAAAGCAGGTGTGACACTTAAGCAGCGAGAATTATCTGGCATTAACATTTACATAAGAGAAAAACCGAGGTAAACTATATTTAAAAAAAAAAAAAAACTGACCCTATAGGAAACATTTTTCCAGAATCAGAAGTGCACTTAAAAAATAAAACTAGCCAAGACCGGTTTGGCTCAGTGGATAGAGCATCGGCTTGCGGACTGAAAGGTCCCGGGTTCGATTCCGGTGGGGAGCGTGTACCTTGCTTGCAGGCACATCTCCACTGTGGGGCATGCAGGAGGTGGCTGATCAATGTCTCTCTCTCATCGATGTTTCTGACTTTCTATCTCTCTCCCTTCCTCTCTGTAAAAAAATCAATAAAATATATTTTTAAAAAAATAAAATAAAAAAATAAAACTACCAGCCCTGGCTGCTTTGGCTCAGCGGATAGAGCATCAGCCTGTGGACTGAATGGTTCTGGATTGGATTCCAGTCAAGGGCATGTGCCCGGGTTGTGGGCACAATCCCCAGGAGGAAGTGTGCAGGAGGCAGCCAATCAATGATTCGCTCTCATCATTGATATTTCTATCTCTCTCTCTCTTCCTCTCCCTTCCTCTCTGAAATCAATAAAAATATATTTTTAAAAAAATAAAATAAAATTACCAAACATTGAGATGGTAACAGGGAGATTTAGTATAAGGAAGGCAAAACCTTATCTTTATAGTAGGGAATCAGCAAATATTGTCTAAAGTCAAAAACAAAAAATCAAGAGAGCTTTATGCTAAGTATGTTGTTATAGGGATGATTACTAAAAAAGGAAATTAGTAAAGCCGAGCTGGCATGGTTCAGTGGTTAAGCATCGACCTATAAACCAGAGGCCATGGTTCAATTCCTGATCAGGGTACAAGCCAGGTTTGCAGGCTTGATCCCCAGTGTGGGATGTGCAGGAAGCAGCCGGTCAATGATCTCTCATCATTGATGTTTCTCTCTTTCTCTTCTTCTCTGAAATATAAATAAAAATATGTGTTTTGTTTTGTTTTTTAAAAAAGGAAATTTGTGAAGAACAGGGTTACCTCTATAAATCAGCATGTGGAGTAAGGAAAGTGGGGCAAGAAACTTTCATCAGAATTCTTCCTATACAATTTAACTTATTACTGTGTCACTTAAATAAAGAACATTATAAAGTGATGAACAGAAATAGATACAGAGGCATAGTGGCATTGAACAGACTCTCAAAATATAGCAGGAAGGCTAGGGAGGGTTGGGACAAGGGGAAGTAAGAGATCAACCAAAGGACTTGTATGCGTGCATATAAGCATAACTAATGGACACAAGATACTGGTGGGTAGGGGAGACTGGGGGAAGGTCAATGGGGGAGAAAAGAGTATAAATATGTACTACTCTTTGTAATAATTTAAGCAATAAAATAAAATTTAAAAAAAATATTTAAATTGGAAAGAAAATACTTTAAGCAGAGATATGCTCATGAGGTAGAGAGAAACTCCCAGTGTGGTGCAGAAAATCAAATGCCACCTGTAGACAAGGTGAACATAAACTGTCATCTTCACCTGACTATTATACTGCTAAATCACTACAAATAAAGCGGGAAACAAGACGGGAGCAGTCCTTTCCTGTGTGGTCTAACCCTGGGCCAGGCTATGTTCTGAGCTTCTACACATACGAACCCTATGTGGTAAGTACTCTTATTATTCCCGTATTACATAGGGTGAAACTGAGGAATGAAGGTTACATTAAGTCACTTGACTAGTAAAATCGCATGACTAGTAAAGTGCAGGGCTAGGATTTGAACAAAGGCAGAGAAAGGCAGCCGTTAAACAATTACTCCAGAGTGTGGTAGGGGTTATGAAGAAGCACAGGTAAAACGGACGCAGTGGACAAGGGGACAACCCCGTGTGAAGAGAGCCAAGAGAAGCCAATTTGCAGCCTCTGTTTTTCCCTTTCAATTGTTCTTTTCAGTTTCCCCAGTCACTCTCAATTTCTGCAGTGACAAATTTGTTCAACTATAACCAAAGGTCTTGTGGGGTCCAAGAAAATTCTTCATCCCTTACTATATCTCACTTTGGAACTCAAATCTTTTCTCCCTAGTCGACACTTGATGAATTTCCTCCTGGCTAAACTATCATCTTCTTCTTTACTTGCTTTTAGTTACTTGATGCCTGTTTATTCAACTAATCCCCTGCAACATTAGTAATGCTTGATGATATCACTTTACATTTCATATTAGCTACTAATTGCCAGAAGGATGTGGCTTGCTAGACACACTGAAGTCAGCCAAATGCAGGGAAGCAGTCACACAAGATGATCACTGGAAGAGAGCCACCTCATTCTGAGAATGTGAGTTTTCTTTCCCTCAGTTATGTTTTTCTTCCCCCAAGCTAATCCCTTGCATTGTTAAGGTTTATAGATCTTGACATGCCTGTGGTGAGTTTAACAGATTTTATGGCAACTGCAATTTATTTTCTTTTTCTCTTGATAATGAGGAAATATCACATGAAATAAGGGATATCATATAAACAGAATCTTTGAGGGGAAAAAAACTTGGTTCAACATTAAATGGCATTTTACTTGCAATGCAAATGAATAAATTAAATTTTTCTAAGAGCAGACCTTCCTGTTAATTTATGAGGCTAAGAAAAATAAGAAGAAAAAAAGAACTATCTACACTAAAAATGTGCTTGCAAAGAAAATTTATAGAAAGATGGCAAGTAAAAATAATGTGTCCCTTAGTTAAATATACTGATTTCAAAGTCAGAAACAAGCACAGAATCATAAAATAAGCATATATATTGTAAAAACATATCCAGCATAAGCATTTTCAGCATGAGGAATATCATTTTCCATTAAGCTTTGAACAAATAAATGTGTTTTCTTTCTAACTGCTGCACAGAGATGGGAAACTGTATTCTACAGTGGAAGCATACATGGCTTGCATCGAGCCACCATGTGATCCCGAAAATACTGAGTTAAGAGTCGGTAAAAAATGGGTTCTAATTGGGTCTCAATCAGTAATTACTGAGCAACTTTAAACAAATCATTGAGCATTTATGGGCCTCCATCTCTTCAGCTGTAAAGTGAGACCATTTAATTACATGATCTAGGAAGCCAATTCCAGCTATGAATCTGGTAATTCTCTGACCTCATTTAACCTAATTACCTCTTTAGAGGCTCTGTCTCCAAATACAGCCACACTGGGGGTTAGGGCTTCAAACTATGAATCTGGAGCAACACAAGCATTCAGTTCAGAACATGTAGGTAGATGGTAGGTAGGTAGGTATGTAGGTAGGTAGGTAGGTAGGTAGGTAGGTAGGTAGGTAGGTAGGAAGATAGATTTATCACTTTCCCTTTTCTACCTGGCCAACCCCTAATCTTCTTTCTAGCCTCAACTCCGTCTTCACTTATTAGTAAAGCCCTCCTTGGCCACCATTTCAGCTAAGCCCCTCCCCTATATCTCTTGATTTACTCACACTGTATTGTATATGGTATATTATTGGTTACTGGGTCCATTTCCCCTTCTAGAAAATGAGTTGTTTGATAGAAGAGATATTTACTCATAATTTAGCCATATTCCTGGTACAGGTTAGGTACATACTGAATATTTAATGATGATGAATGAAAGACATGGGTTTTAGAATTAGACAAATGTGAGCAATATCCCTTTGCACTATTTCTTAGCGTGGTGACCTTAAGCTAATTTTATTATTTAAATAACAATCTCAGATTACAGGCTATAAAATAATCGTAGTGCTGTATAATCTTCAGGGTTGCTGAAAGGATTCTGTGAAGAGTATATGAGTTATACACCTGAAATTAATATAATGTTATATGTCAACTGTGCCCCAATAAAATAAAATTTTAAGAGGATATGAATGTGCATAGTACAGTGCCTGGTGTATTGTAGGAGCTATTTTCCCTTCCCCATAAATTTGAGATGGATGTAATCACCAAAAAGGTATTGAATTTTAAAAAGTACAAAGCCTAGTTATTTAAATTTATGAAAGATTAGCTATGGCTAATCTAATTGCATTTTTTATATTTTCAAGAACTGTGCTAGTTCATTGCCTGAAGAAATAACAGCTTTATACACAACAAGGATGAACTTTCTGCTAGTTAAAAGCACTCTGAAGACTCACTATAGTTCTGGACAATTGAAGCATATCCAAAAGGAGCCTTTTAATGAAGTGACTAAAGATTCCCAAGCAACATTTTTAAATGCTTGTAAGAATGAACATCCCAAAGGGATAGGTGTGTGTGTTGTTGTTTTTTTTAACATTTACTATATGAGTGTATGAATGGTGCGTAGCACAAGAGGAAGCAGAGATTTGGCAACCATCCAGCAGGAGCTGCTCTCGCTGCTGAGGCAGCCCTGAAAGAGCAGCAAGCAGGGCCACCCATCTTTCCTGGACCTGTCGGAGTAGCAGTCTCCACATCCACTACAACCTCCCAGTGTGAATTAGACTTCCCTGTTACCAGTACCAGAAACTCACCAGTTATCTCAGACAGCATGTGGATACTCTGAAGAAACCTAAAGGAAGAACAGAGAAGCAGGATCAAGCAGGAACAAAGTGAGCGAAGGCGTGGCCAAGACCCCACCATCAAAACCAACTCCTTAGCCTTGGCTGGTGTGACTCCATTGAAGCAACATCCTCTATATCAAAAGGGTTACCTGGTCTGAGCACATTCACCCACATGGGAGGCAACCATTTGATCTCGATTTCTTTCTCTCTCTCTCTCTCTCTCTCTCTCTCTCTCTCTCTCTCTCTCTCTCTCTCTTTCCACACTTCCTGACCCCATTTCAAACCACCTCCTTAGATAGTTACCAGTAGACACTGGCCCTATTAAACTCAACCCCTTTCAAAACTACTGTCTACCTCTTTAGGCCTCTCCCTCAAGAACTAGCTGTATTCTTGTGAAGCAGTCAGCAGTTATTTTCTAAAAAATCTTTTTGCTGCCTGGGATTCTGCCTTCCATAAGATAAAGATAGGAAATATTTTTCATGGGGGAAAGAGACCATATTTCTCATCTATTTTAGGAATCCCTCAGAATTTAACGGATATTGGGTTGCTGTGGGGCCAAATGGCGATTGTCTATTACAGGACCTTTTAGTATCCTTGTTTCACAGTTGAAGAGACTTGCCAAGAGAACACAGTACTATTAAGTGGTGCAAGTTCATTTCCTATCTTTGCATTACACTTTTCACTGTACTCCCTGACTAATCAAGTTTGAGTTTTTAAAGAATTTATCAGCTTCCTGCCAAATCACTTAATTGTTCTATAAGGACATTATCGAGGATTCATAATTATTCTAGTTCTTCTCGCCCCTTAACTGCTTTTCTTTTCCCTTTAAATGTATTTTTCAGACACTACAAATCTGAGAGTTTGCATCTTCTTTATACAAGAATAAATTGCAGGGACAATACCCTAAAGTTACATGAAAATACACAAGCTGAGGTTCAGCCAAAGGGCCCAGCTCACTCAGAGCTATTGTATGTGTGCCTCAGGATGCTTTATTATTCAGCTAAGTGAAGCCAAGTGTCTCACCTTGTCAAATGAAAGGTCATTTAAATGGATACCTGCATGTGTGACTTTAATCACATAAACCTGGGATCAATTATGGAAGTTAGTCAATCCTAAAATTTTATTTACTACTTGATACAGATGTTTGCCTTCACTTTTAAATTTCATAGTCAGCTGAAAAATTTATTTAACTGTCTCCCAAGATAACCATTGCCAGTTATAATTTTTTTATGCCAAGAGTTTGCAGCAGTTTGGAATCTGCTATAGATCTTGTCACCACTAGGGACAACTAAAGTTATGAAAGAACCCTGCTGTGAAAAAAATAACATAGGATGGATCACTCAAACCCATTTTTACTTTACTTTTCTTCTTTCACTTTAAGTGCTAAAAATAAAAATTCACTCCTCTGACAGTCTTCCTGACTAAAAAAAAACACACAAAAAACTAAGGTAGCCCTTTGACACAGTTCAAGCCAAAGACTTCTGTGTGTGTCCAAGAAAGTCTCTACTCTAATTCCCTGATGCTGACACCATCCCTCTCTGCTTCCTCTTTTCTTGCCTGGATTATACATGTATTGACAGGAGCTGCAGCAACCATCTAGGGACCATAAGGGACCAATTTAAAATATTAGTTTTAATTAAGGTCTTAGTCTCAATCAGCTGTAGATTTATTTTGAAAACTGATCTGAAGTCATTAAAACCTGCTAATCAAGCAAAATAATTTATTGTAAAATCGTTCATCATTTAAACACTCACTTTTTAATTCTGGAAAGGCCTTTGACATATAAACTTCAATATTCCATATTGCTTTTTCCCCCCCCCTTTCATGAACAAAATGCTCCAATGGTTTCTTGGTATTCACGAACTAAAATCCATTTCCTTGCCATTGTCCAAAAGACCTCGTGTGAACGAAGGCCTTTTGAACAACTTCTCTTCAGCCTTATTGAATGCTTTCTCCAGCCCATGCTACATTTCAACCATGTCACCCCTTTCTGTTCCCAAAGTCTCAGAGCCCCTAACCTCCTTGGAATGTTGTCTCAGCATTCTCTTCCCACTTTCTTCTAATAACAGGTTCTTTGCCATTCTTCAAGCTCTGGCATAAACATGCCCTCTTCAGAGCAGCCTTCCCTGACCACACAACTACCGCAGCCTCAACACACTGTTCATTACATTGATAGCACCTGCCCAATCCATCATTTTAGTCATTTCCTAATGTGTTTGTTTTTTCATTGTCTCTCTCCATCCTACTAAATATAAGACCATATGGACAAAGATTTAGCCTATGTCCTTGGAAACGTAGCCAATAGATCAGAAAACGAATTGCTTAATGGGTTATGTATTCTTCATCCAGGTAATAACATCTTCAACTCTCTATTTATAAGATCATGCATGAAATTAGCAAGAGTAATAACAGCTAATGACAATGTAGCTCTTACTATATGCTAGACAATGTAATTGCTTTACATGTACTTACTTATCTTCACAATAATTCCGTGAGGTAGGGCCTATCATTGTAATTTCATGTTATAGACGAGAATGAGAAGGTTGCTAAGGTCACATAGCTGAGAAGTGGCAAAGTTGGGATGGACTTCTAGGCCATGTGGCTGCACAGTCCTTCCTCACAAACATTCACCTTCTCTGATTGCCTTCCTGATTTAAAAAAGGGGCGAGGGGGAGAGGGGGGTAGCCCTGTGCTGATTTAGTCTCCCAGCAATAACTCACTTGTACTGCTGGTACTTGGCTGATTATGAAATTCTTTCATATGTGTTATATTGAGTGAATAAGATTAAAAATTTGCCAGTGATATTATTAATCATCCTTTGCAACATATGAGAAAACTAAAGTGCAGGGATATTAAGTGATTTACTCAAGATAAAACAGCAATTGGTAGAGGTGAGGAGTGGCCCAGGAGTTCTGATTCCTGGTTCAATCTTTCTTCTTTAGCACCAAGCTGCCCATGGGCCTAACATGAATTCTACATGATGGATAAAGAATCTATTTCCAGTGAATGCTTGATTTCTTTCATATGTTATGGTAATCAACAGTGTTCATTGGCTTACATTGGCTAAAAGAATTTTTTAGAAGCAGTCGTGTCACTACTTGTTTACGTGATCATATCTCCCCAAACATAATCACTTTTATCATGAATATGAAAACAGTTGAAAGCTGTAAGGCACTTTACAAGTGTGAGTATTTGAGAAGCCACTGATTTTACATCAGTAACTATTTTAATGTGTAGCTGTCCTCAGCTACCATTTACAAGTTCTTAAAAGCAAGAACTGTGGATAATGCTTGGTTTTGCTAAGAGGTCATGACATGTTTATTGGTGCTTATTTAGAAATGCAGAGAAGGCAATTTCCACTTCAGCAAGTTTTTCTTCCTTTATGAATCAGAGTCAATAATCCTAAAAGTTTTTAATGATTTTAATTTCTCATGCATTAATTCATTATGTCAAACAACAAATAGTTACCAGGTGCCTGCTGCAGTTCAACCCCATGGTAGGCACCAAAGAATACAGGAAGTAGAAGATATATGTTTTACCCCCAGGAGACAGTGTTGATGCACTTGAAACAATCAGGGAGCAAAAATAAGACAATTTACAACTCATGGTGAATACTGTGGTAGACTCAATGTAAGAATTAAGTAAAGGGAAAGGAAAGATGTCATCAACACACAGGATATGTTTTGCACATATACCTGTGAGATATACATAAACTTGGTATTTTCAGGCTTTCAATATACATAGAACTAAGTCAATGACCCAAATGGATAAACAGTAAGAATTAATATATGCCTAGGAGATGAATATCTATTTGGCTAGAGCAGTGGTCGACAAACTCAGTAGTCAACAGAACCAAATATCAACAGTACAACGTTTGAAATTTCTTTTGAGAGCCAAATTTTTTAAACTTAAACTTCTTCTAATGCCACTTCTTCAAAATAGACTCACCCAGGCCGTGGTATTTTGTGGAAGAGCCACACTCAAGGGGCCAAAGAGCCTCATGTGGCTCACGAGCCGCGGTTTGCAGACCACTGGGCTAGAGTATGTGGGCAGGTGGACAAAGTGTATTATCCTTTGAAGATGGAGGAGCAGCATTCTGAGATGTTAAGTATAATGTGAACAAGCCCATGTGTACAGCATTCTCACAAAGTTCCATCCTTAAAGTCTGGATACCTCCCAAGCCTCTTCTCATGTGTTTCATTAACTTCTTGGTCTCACAGTCAAACACATAGTTGAGCTCAAATGTTTTTGAACTATCAAGCTATATGTGTACTTGAAGATAGAATCTATTGAATTACATACTGGTCGAATAAAGGAAGTGAGGAGGAAAAAAGATGACTTCCTGGTTTGAATAGCTAAAAAGATAATGGGGGGCATTTCCTGAAATGGGGGAAAAGCACCACATGCTCTCACGCATTTGTGGATAACAAAGAATATTGTAAACTGATGAACAAGAGGCAGTAAAGCATCAAACAGACTGTGATATTATAGCAGGAAGATTAAGGAGAGGTGGGGTAGATAAGAGATCAATCAAAGGACTTGTATCTATGCATATAAGCATAACCAATGAACATAGACACTGGAGGGTTGGGGTATGCCTGGGAGGGAAGGGGAGCAATGGGGAGATATGTATACATGTAACACAATAAAAAAAAAAAGGAAAAAAAAGTTGAAGGAAGTGATGAGTTCTGTTTTGAACGTGTTTGAGTTTGAAATGCAATAGAATATCTACTGGGAATATATAAGAAGTAGGAGAACATACTGCTCTGAAGTTTAGAAGAATAGATCTTATTGACATTAGCATATTGGTGGCAGCTTAAGTTATAAAAATGGCTCACCCATACAAAGTGTGTAAGGTTGAGATTTTAAGGAATAAAATATTTAAGGGATGGCATTGAAAGAGAGAACTGAGACATGGTAACCAGCGAAGTAGTAGGCAACCAGAAATGAGCCTTTGAGAAATAAAAAGCAAGAAATAAAATTTTAGAAAAAAAGAGGCATCTATAGGATCAAACATACAGGGATCTATTAAGGTAAGGACTGAAAACTTTCCGCTGTACTGGACAAATGAGAGATATTAGTGACATTGGCAAGAACCATTTTAGTAGAGAAATATTAAAACAAAAAATAGATGACAAAGTGAATGAGAGGACCAGGAAATTAGATGTATCATCCTAATGCACACAACTAGGAAATATACCAAAAGACTTCTTAAAGGTATCAAAAAACTAATAAAACAATGAAGAATCATGGGTCAGTATGTGGAAGGAAACAGACTTCAACAGTTGAGGTCATAATGTGGGGCCACTTTTCTCCTAGGGACATTTGCTGCTACCAGAGGGGTGAGCTAAGACCCAGAAAGCCCAAACAGAGTCATATTTGCCGTGAGAAGATAGGGGAATAAGGACTTGGGGGAAATGGACTAACTTTGAGTAGGTATCAAAGGCCAGCACTATAGCAACAGGAGTGACCCAGACATAGACAGACCCTTCCTTACAAGGACTGAAATTCTGTTTACAATCATCACTATCTCTTAGATTAAGATTAATATTGTTCTAGGCAGGAGCAAATGCACATTTTTTTCTAGAGAAAGATAACACCATCCTAAGTGTCATATTTTTGTACACTTTTCCCTAGAATTCGATCAAAAGTAACAAGGCAGTATATGTGTTAACCAAAATGTATATACAAGGATGTTCTGAGCCACACTGCTTGTTAAAGGTCCAAACTGAACACTATAGCAATAGAATGCTAAATAAATTGTGGCATAATTACACAAGGGAATACTAAATAGCAGTGTGACTGAACCAACCATAGCTACTACATAAAATAGTATGGATGAATCTCACAAACATAATGGTAAGTAAAGAAAAAAAAAGCAAAACACAGAGAAAACACATATTTTTGTTCATGTAAGTCTAAAAATCAGGCAAAATTCATCTGTGCCATGAGCTGACAGAATAGTAGTTATTCTTCGGTGGATGGAGGAGGAGAGAAGGAAGAAGTACTTTCTAGAAAGATTCAAATGTGGCTTCTGGGGGGTTGGTAATGATGTTTCTCAATCAAGATGAAAGTTACTTGATCAAGTAGTAAAGTTTAGTTTGTTGAAATTTTACACGCTATACACTTATATTGCACTTTTCTGTTTAAATATTATACATCAATATTTTTATATAACAATTTCTACAAGGGGATAAAGCAACACAATTAAATTCCTGCCAAAAAAACAAAAGCACAATGTTTTCACTCAAAGAGGCTTGAACTAAATATTTTTGTTATCATACACTTTCAAATAAGGTTTTCTCTGGAAAGAAATAAAAGATAAAACTGAGAATTGTTGAGCTCTGGAAGCTGTACAAAGAAAGAACAAAATGGAATTCTAGCCTGCAAAATATAAAAACCAAAATAAAGAATTCATGAGTGAATTTAGCATAAGATTAAACACATTTGAAGAAGGAATTAATGAACTAGGAAATAAGAAATTATTCAGCATGAACTATGGAAATTAAAAAATGATGAAAAATATAGAAGAGACAGAGTAGGAGGATCTGAGCACAGCCTAGAGAGGTCCTGTGCTTAGTCTCAGAGGTCAATTCTGAAACACTGCGACCCAGTGAATGACTCTCACATAGCCACAAAAGAATGAAGAGAATAAAACACAACTCAGCAGTGGAACATAGGGAACTGCAATACCCTCCCTACTGGGAAACAGGAGTGCCAAGCAGAACAATAGTGGAAGTGAATGACCATTCTATTTTTTTATTTTTTTATTTTTTTATTTTTATTTTTTTAAAATTTTTATTTTATTCTATTTTTTTCATTTTTGCACATTTTAGTTAAAAACGTATGTTTTTCTTTCCTCCTCAATTGATTTTACCTTTTGAATTATTACATTTTTGTTTTCAACTAGTATTATTACTACTACTATTCTACCTTTTTGGAAAAAAACAAGTGTCATTTGTTTTCCCTTTATTTTACTTCAGAATTAGAGTTCTACATTCCATTTTCATCTTTTCATTAGCATAATTTTACTCTATCTCAACTCTACCTTTATGCCAACACTTTCCTCCAACTTTCCCCATTTTGTTCTCTTGTTTTCTCTTTCCCTTTTCCAACTTTAGATTCTCCCTATTCTTTCTCTTTACCTGATTAAAATTTCACCCCACTTATATATCTAATTTCAAATCCCCTACTCCAAGTTCATACAAATCTCTCTCTTCTTGTCTTCACTATCCAAAAAGTTGTTTTTCTCTATGTTCTTTCGTTGCTCTTTGCTTGAACAGTGATTATATTGATTTTTTGTACTTCTTTGGTGAGATTGTTTTAGCTTATTCTACTTCTTTTATTTTGCTTTTTGTTTGCTTTGTTTTGGTTTGTTTTTTACCTCTCTTTTCCCTCGCCTCCATCGATACCAGTTGTTATTTGTAGTTTGTATTAATCTACAGGTAATTGTTGCCGGCATTTGTTGGGATTAGTGACTGTTTTATTAGTGTTTTCTCCTGACATCTACATTTTGTTCCCCTTTTTCCCCCTCTCCCAATTTGATTTTGGCACTTCTTTCTTTTCTTTTTTCCTCATTTTCCTCTTCTTCTTTCTCTACTTACCCCTAATTTGTCTTTCATTGGTGGTCACCATATTTGTGATTCTTATCATCGGGAATACATTTCTATTTAGTGCCTTGTGTGTAGTACCTGGTCATGTTGTAGTTTGTGCCTTTCAATCAACGTAGGAGAGAGAACTACATAACCAGACACCTGGAGAAGAAAGACCATGGGCAGAAAAAGAAACAGCCCACATAAGACAGAAAGGCAGGTTTCACCAGAAAAGGAAATAAATGAAATAGAAGCAGAAATAAGCCTGCCAGAGAAAGAGTTCAGAGAAATGATCATAAGGTGAATGAAAAGAATGGAAGACAAAATAGACAATGTGACTAAGAGCCAAGAGGAAATAAAAAAGACCCAAGAGGAAATGAAGAAGAAGGAAGAAGAAATGCAGAATAATCAAGAAGAAATGAAAAATGACATCACTGCTATAAAGAACTCAATAGAAAAAATCAAAAGTAGACTAGAAGAAGCAGAGGACTGCATCAGTGAGCTAGAAGACACAGTAGGAAAAAATACCCAAGTACAGCAGCTTCTAGAAAAAAATATTAAAAAGCAAGAGGAAAGCATAAGGAAACAAAACAGCATCCACATAATTGGGGTTCCAGAAAGAGTGGAAACTGAGCAAGGATTAGAGAACCTGTTTGAAGAAATAATGACAGAAAATTTCCCCAATATAGAAAAGAAAAAACCCACACAAATCAAAGAAGCTCACAGAGTCCCAAGCAAAATGAACCCCAAAAAACCGATACCAAGGCACATTATAATTAAACTGGCAAACACCAACGACAAAGTAAGAATCCTAAAAGCGGCCAGAGAGAAACAGAAAGTTACCTACAAAGGAACCCCCATAGGACTAGCTACTGATTTCTCAACAGAAACTCATCAGGCCAGAAGGGAATGGAATGAAATATACAAAGTCATGCAAAGGAAGGATCTGAATCCAAGAATACTGTACCCTGCAAGGCTTTCAATCAAAATTGAAGGTGAAATCAGAAGCTTCACAGACAAAAAAGGACTAAGGGAATATATTACCACCAAACCAGCAATACAAGAAATGTTAAAGGGTGTGCTATAATAAAGAGAAATAGGAAGCGAAGAAGGAACTCGGGTAAAGACTAAAAATGGCGACCAATAAGTACTTATCAATAATAACTTTAAATGTAAATGGATTAAATGCTCCAATCAAAAGACATAGGGTAACCGATTGGATGAGAAAACATGATCCATATATCTGCTGTCTGCAAGAAACCCACCTCAGGACAAGAGATGCACACAGATTGAGGATGAAGGGATGGAAGATGGTATTTCAGGCAAATGGAAATGAAAAACAGCTGGGGTTGCAATACTTATATCTGACAAATTAGATCTCCAAGTGAAGGACATAACAAGAGATAAAGAAGGCCACTTCATAATACTAAAGGGAACAATCCAACAAGAAGAAATAACTCTGATAAACATATACACACCCAATATAGGAACACCTAAATACATAAAAAAAACTCCTGAAGGATATTAAGGGAGAGATTGACAGCAATACAATCATAGTAGGAGACTTTAATACCCCACTGTCATCACTGGACAAATCCTCTAAAGAAAAAATCAGTAAAGAAACATCAATCCTAAATGATTCACTAGGACAGATGGAATTAATTGACATTTTCAGAATATTTCACCCCAAAGCCAGAGTATATACATTCTTCTCTAGTGCACACAGGTCATTTTCAAAGATAGATCATATGTTGGGTCATAAGGAAAGTCTCTTCAAATTCAAGAAGATAGAAATCATATCAAGCATTTTCTCAGACCACAGTGGCATAAAACTGGAAATCAACTATAATAAAAACAATAGAAAGAAATCAAACACATGGAGACTAAACAGCATGCTATTAAACAATGACTGGGTAACCAAAGAGATCAAGGAAGAAATAAAAAATATCATGACAACAAATGACAATGACAACACAACAATACAAAATTTATGGGACACAGTGAAAGCAGTCTTGAGATGGAAGTTCATAGCCATACGAGCCTACTGAAAAAAAAAAAAAACAGGAAAAAATGGTAATAAATTACCTAACCCGACAACTCAAAGAACTAGAAAGAGGGCAACAAGAAAAGCACAGTGTAAGCAAAAGGAAGGAAATAGTAAAGATAAGAGTGGAGATAAACAACATGGAGACTAAAGAAACAATTCATAAGGTCAACAAAACCAAGAGCTGGTTCTATGAAAGGATAAACAAAATTGATGGATCTCTAGCCAGGCTCAGCAAGAAGCAAACAGAGAAGACCAAATAAAAAAATTAGAAATGAAAGAGGAAAAATAACAACAGACCCCACTGAAATACAAAGGATTGTTAAAAAATACTATGAACAACTATATTCCAACAAATTGGACAACGTGTAAGAAATGGACATATTCCTAGAAAAATATAACCTTCCAAAACTCAATCAGAAAGAATCTAAATATCTCAATAGTCCAATAACTATGGAAGGAATTGAAGCAGTCATCAAAAAGCTTCCAGCAAATAAAAGCCCAGGACCAGATGGCTACCCAGGAGAGTTTTTCCAAACATTCAAGGAAGAATTAAAACCTATCCTCCTCAGACTATTCAAAAACATTCAAGAAGAAGGAACACTTCCAAACACCTTCTATGGAGCCAGCATCACCCTAATACCAAAACCAGATAAAGACAACACAATGAAAGAGAATTGTAGGCCAATATCTCTCATGAACATAGATGCCAAAATCCTCAGCAAAATTCTAGCAAATCAGATCCAGCAGTATATCAGAAAGATCATACACCATAACCAAGCAGGATTCATCCCAGGAATGCAGGGATGGTACAGTATCTGCAAATTAATAAACATGATACATCACATATACAAATTGAGAGATAAAAATCACATAGTCATATCAGTTGATGCAGAAAAAGCATTTGACAAAATCCAACACCTTTTCTTGATAAAAAGTCTCAGCAAAGTGGAAATAGAAGGATCATACCTCAACATCATAAAAGCCATATATGAAAAACCCACAGCTAACATCATACTAAATGGGCAAAAACTAAAACCATTTCCCCTAAGAACAGGAACAAGACAGGGATGTCCACTCTCACCCCTCCTGTTCGATATAGTACTGGAAGTATTAGCCATTGCAATTAGACAAGAGGAAGATATAAAAGGCATCCAAATTGGAAAAGAAAAAGTAAAGCTGTCCTTATTTGTAGATGACATGATATTGTACATAAAAAACCCAAAGGACTCCATCCCAAAACTAATTGACTTAATAAATGCATTCGGCAATGTAGTAGGATACAAAATTAATGCCAAGAAATCTGTGGCATTTTTGTACACTAATAGTGAAATTACAGAAAGAGAGACTCAAAAAGCAATCCCATTTACCATCACACCAAAAAGTTTAATATACCTAGGAATAAACCTAACTAAAGAGGTAAAAGACCTATATGTAGAAAACTACAGGACACTGAAAAAAGAGTTAGAGGAAGATGTTAACAGATGGAAGAGCATACCATGCTCATGGATTGGGAGAATCAACATCATTAAAATGTCCATACTACCCAAAGCAATCTACAGATTCAACGCACTACCCATTAAAATACCAACGACATATTTCACAGTCCTAGAAAGAATTCTTCATAGATTCATCTGGAATAAAAAAAAGACCACGAATAGCCACAGCAATTCTGAGAAAGAAAAATAAAGTAGGTGGGATCTCAATACCAGATTTCAAGCTATATTACAAAGCTACTGTTCTCAAAACAGCCTGGTACTGGCACAAGAACAGACATATAGACCAATGGAATAGACTAGAGAACCCAGATATCCACCCAAACCACTATGCTCAACTAATATTTGACAAAGGAGGCATGAACATACAGTGGAGCCAAGATAGCCTCTTCAATAAATGGTGTTGGGAAAATTGGACAGACAGATACATACAAAAAAATGAAACTGGACCACCAACTTACACCAAATACAAAAATAAACTCCAAATGGATACAGGACTTAGACATTAGAAGGAAAACCATAAAAATACTAGAGGAATCCACAGGCAGCACAATCTCAGACATATGCCAAAAGAACTTCTTCACTGATACTGCTCAAAAGGCAATGGAAGCTAAAGAGAACATAAACAAATGGGACTACATAGAAATAAAAAGCTTTTGCACAGCAAAAGAAACCATCAACAAAACAACAAGAAAGACCACTGTATGGGAGAACATATTTGCAAATCTTATCACTGATAAAGGTTTAATCTCCAACATCTACAGCCAACTTATACAACTTAATAAAAGGAAGATAAATGATCCAATAAAAAAATCGGCAATGGATCTAAATAGAACCTTTTTGAAAGATGACAGAAGGAAGGCCAAGAGACACATGAAAACATGTTCAAAGTCACTAATTATCCGAGAGATGTAAATCAAAACGACAATGCAATACCATCTTACACCTGTCAGAATGGCAATCATCAACAAATCAACAAACGACAAGTGTTGGCGAGGATGCGGAGAAAAAGGAACCCTTGTGCACTGTTGGTGGGAATGCAGACTGGTGCAGCCACTGTGGAGAACAGTTTGGAGTTTCCTCAAAAAACTAAAAATGGATCTCCCATTTGACCCTGTAATCCCACTCTTAGGAATTTATCCTAAGAAATTACAAACACCAATCAGAAAGGATTTATGCACCCCTGTGTTCATAGCAGCACAATTTACAATAGCCACAATTTGGAAACAGCCTAGGTGCCCGTCAGCAGATGAGTGGATCAGAAATCTGTGGTACATCTACACAATGGAATTCTATGCTGCCATTAAAAAGAAGGGATTCTTACCATTTGCAGCAACCTGGTTGGAACTGGAGAGCCTTATGCTTAGTGAAATAAGCCCGTCAATGAAGGAGAAGCACCACATGATCACACTCATTGTGGGATAATAAAGAACATTGTAAACTGATGAACAAAAGGATAGATACAGAGGCAGTAAAGCATCAAACAGACTGTCAAATTATAGCAGGAAGATTGAGGAGAGGTGGGGTAGATAAGAGATCAATCAAAGGACTTGTATCTATGCATATAAGCATAACCAATGAACATAGACACTGGGGGGGTGGGGTATGCCTGGGAGGGAGAGCAATGGGGAGATATGTATACATGTAACACAATAAAAAAATATAGAAGAGAGGAAAGAGACATAAAAGATACAGTAAGAATTTCTAACATATGTGCAAATGGAGGAGAGACGAAGGAGAGTGGGTTAAAAACAGTATTTGAAAACTTGACAACTAAGTGTTCTAAAATTGATTAAAAACATCAAGCCAAAAACTCAAGAAGTATGGCAAATCCCAAACAGAATAAACAAAAACATTTCTTTCAACACATCATAGTAAAGCTGTCAAAGGCAAAAAAAAAAAAAAAGAAATCCTAAAAACAGAGCAAAAAGGCTGATTACTTTCCAAAACGTCACAATTAGACTGACAGTTTAGTTCTTATTATAAGAACTGGCAATAGAAGCCAAAAGAAAATGAAACAAAATATTTGTGCTAAAAGAAAATTACTACTAACCTATAATTCTATATACTAGAAAAGTAACTTTCACAAGTGAAGTAAAAGTTAAACATTTTCAGAGAAACAAGACCAGAAAATTTCTCATCAGCAGACCTGCATTAAATAAAATACTGAAAGATGTTTTTCAGGCACAATGAAATGTTCCAGTGAAAAATCAGGAATATAAGAAATGAAAAGCAGCAAATAGCTTCAACAGAGTTCTGTTGCGATAGGACTCATCTACTCCTTATTTACCAGTCATGCCTCTGTCCTCATCAGTTGTGTAGGACAGACAGTGATATCAAGCTCACCTTTCTCAGCCTCAACTTATGCAACTGTGGACTCCCAGGAAAGCCTCCATCCTGATGAACATATGTCCAAAAACAATTTGAGTCTCTAAAATGGGTCTAAGAAATTCCAAGTCAAAGATTCCAAATAAGAGTGATTTCCTTAGGAAACAAGTCAATTCCTCTAAAATTTCAATCCCATTTTCATTGGTCAACAAGGATGTGAGCAACAAAGTTGTTTGCCTCTAACAGTCTTACTCTCATTCCAACAAACTGGGTCACTGGGGAGGAAACTTCCTGAAGCTACAAATGATGCCCAAGAGGCCATCCTGCCAGGTTGTTGTTTTTGGTGTGTTTTTTTTTAATAATTTTTTATTTTTCAGATTATTGCAATTGTTCCTCCTTTTTCTCCCCATAGCTCCCCTCTACCCGTTACCACCCCACCCTCTGCCCTTACCTCCCCCTCCCCACCGCCACCATTGTCCTCATCCATAGGTGTATGATTTTTGTCCAGTCTCTCCCTACATCCCCCTTGCCCCTCTCCCCCTGATAATTGTCAGTCCACTCCCTTTCTATGCTCCTGATTCTATTATATTCACCAGTTTATTCTGTTCATGAACTCTTTTAGTTTTTTTTCTTATCTGTGAAGCTCATTATCTGACCTTCAATTCTGAATGATAGCTTTGCTGGGTAGAGTAATCTTGGTTGTAGATTCTTGCTATTCGTCACTTTGAATATCTCTTGCCACTCCCATCTGGCCTGCATAGTTTCTGTTGAGAAATCAGCTGGCAGTTGAATGGGTGCTCCCTTGTAGGCAATTAACTATTTTTCTCTTGCTTCTTTTAATATTCTCTCTTTGTCTTTTGCTCTTGGTATTTTAATTATGATGTGTCTTGTTGTGGTTCTCTTTGGATTCCTTTTGTTTGGGGTTCTGCACGCTTCCTGGACTTGTAAGTCTATTTCTTTCACCAGGTAGGGGAAGTTTTCAGTCATTATTACTTCAAATAGGTTTTCAGTATCTTGCTCTCTCTGTTATTCTGGCACCCCCATAATTCTGATGTTGGTATGCTTGAAGTTGTTGCAGAGGCTCAATATTTTTGGATTCTTTTCTCTTCTTGCTTTTCCAGTTTAGTGTTTTCTGCTTCTTTGTATTTCAAATCTTGGACTTAATTCTTGCATTCCTCTAGTCTGCTGTTGGGTCTCTATATAATATTTTTTATTTCAGTCAGTGTATATTTAATTTCTAGTTGGTCCTTTTTTATCTCCTCTTGGGTCTCACTAAATTTATCCATCTTTTCTAGGAAATTCTTGAAAAACTTTATATCCATGGTTTTGAACTCTATATCCAGCTGTTTGTTTTCCTCCATTTCTTTCATTTGTGATCTGTTCCTTTGTCTCTGCATTTTCACTGCTTCCCTGAATTGGTAAAGTAGCTTTGTGTGCTACGTGTCCTATGTGGCCCAGTAGCTCCGCCTTCCCATTTACCTGAGGTGGACTCTCTTGGTACACCCCTTTGTGGACTGTGTGTACAGTCTTGTTGTAGTTAAGTCTTGATTGTTGTTGGTATCACTGGGGAAAATTGACTTCCAAGCCAATTGGTTGTGAGGATCAGCTGTGTCTATGCCAGGAGAACTTCTGTGCTGGAGACAGCCTTATGATATGAGACTTGCAAATTGCAAATGCCTCTATATTCAGCCTGGATGGGGCGGAGTCTCTGGGCTAAGCAGACAGCCTTGGCTGCCCATCAGTCCCATTCTATGCAGCCCCTGAGTCTCAGTGTCCCTCGCTAATCACTGCAGCCCTCGTTGTGTGCGCTCATGCTTCCAGACCTCTGCCTTTCATGGCTCCCCTGAGTTTCTGTGCACTCTGGAGACCCATATGAGTCTGGGTCCCCAGGGTCTTGCCCAAAACTGGGATTCAGTGCAGTGGGAAGTGGATTTCAGCACAGTTGGAAGGTTCTGTCTTCCTCCCACTAGAGAAAGCCAGCGGCACATCAGCAGTCAGCTCTCTGTGTACACACTCGCACGCCTCCAGACCTCTGCCTTTTGTGGCTCCCCTAAGTTTTTGTGTACTCCTCCCTTTTCACAACAGTCCAGACTCTCCCCCCCCCGTAAGAGTCTCATCCGGAACTGGGTTCAGTGCACTTGGAAGTGGGGTTCAGTGCAGTTGGGAGTTTCTGTCTCCCTCCTGCTAGAAGAAGCCAGTCAGACCCTCTGTCACCCATCCTCTCCATGTATGTGTCTCTGTACCTCAGTTTTTGCAGCTTCTCTGAATCTCTGTGAGCCCTCTCTTTTCTTCTAGTTGTAGAATTTCCACTTGGCCAGCTTTCCTGTGGTTCTAGAAGATATCTGTAGTTTTAAAATTGTTCTGCAGCAGTTTAGGTGTTCACCTATGCCACTATCTTGGTTTCTCCTAGGTTGGTGGTTTTCTCAAGCATGTCTAGTTAGATCTGTGCTTAATGCAGCTGATTTTCTTCACTCTGAAGCCCAGGGTCCAGTTGCAGAGATTGTTATTTAAATTCCACATGTTTCTCTCTACTTTCCCTATTCACTCCTCACCTCCTTGACTTCCAGAAGGCATTTGTCGCTCTGATACTCAACTTCCGTGACAAGGAGCTGGTGTCCATCTAGTCACTCTAAAAGTCACTGCTCAATAATTATTTAAAAATATATAAAAATAAAATAAAATAAGAAAAGTAAAACTCACTGCTCATATAGTGGATTGCTCACATCTCTGACTTTCTAAGAAACCAGAAATCTCCCCAGCAACCTTCAGAGTGGAGGTGAAGATACCATTGGTGCATACCACTCTGGTTACAGTGAAGGTGTTGAGAAGTTTTCAGACATCATTCCCCATCCACATCCCAGAGGAGTTCTCTGAGGCCTCACCTTGTAACATGTGACTTATCTCTGAGTTAGAACAACACCCCTTACCCCAGAGTGAGGGCCATCCTCCAGGGCCTCCTGTGGCTTCTCTGCCTGTGCTGCACTAAGCAACACAGCTGGGAGCTGCTGACAGATGTTAAAATCAGGATCTTGAAGCCCATATCCAGTTTCAGTGGCTGGCTATAGTGCTGGTAAGTGACCTGCTCTGAGAGAGTGTGAATAGAGACCTGGTCCCTGATGGCTTCTGCTTTCTCAGGGATAAAATGTCATCTGCTGAGCATAGGGTGCAGTAGGGGGAAGAAATCCGAGGGAGTAAAGAATCCTGGAGTCCCTACTGTGTTATTTTGGGACATCTTATTTACAGGTGCATCTCTTAGACCTGTGGTACCAAAGAGTGATCCACAGACCAGGGCTGGTTTGCAAACTATAAGTACAGAAATTGAGGGCAAACTTTTAGCGACTTTTATAGCAAGTTGGCATTGCTGCATAGGCAAATTCATGATCAGTGGCCTTGTCTCCTTAAATGGAATATAGGTGAATTCAAATGTTGTGGTAGCATGGCAAAAACATTGGCCATCCAAAAAATAATAGCAATAATAGCAACTGGATGATAACTGGAGCATTTGGGATGTACTGATTAAGGAGAGAAGAAAATGAATAAAGCCACCCAGCCAATTCCTATGATGATCCCACATGACTTCTAACATCTGAATGACACTCCATGAAAAAAGAAAATGTAACTTCCCTGGAATGGAAATAGAATAGTAAGAAGCTAGGAAAATTCCAGGACAAACCGAATAGGGAAACTAAGTCAGATAGTTAAGCAGCAGTTTATAGCCACCTAGGAAATCCTATATTCTCTAAACCAGGAACATTTAAGAGTAAATGATTTGCACTTCTCCTCCCCAACCAGAGATTAAATCACCCTATTCAGGGAGACAGATAACAGAAACCCAGTTGGTGCCATTTGCCAACCATACCCAAAGACAGACAAATGAAGAGAATAAATCTCATTTTGTTACATCAGCATAAAGCTGATATTCTGTTAATCTGCCTCAAAGACTTCCCCCAGATGCTAAGGCTTTAAAACCCCTGAAAATGATGGTCCCCTCACTTTCTTCCTCCAGGAAGCATGCCTGTGCCATTCCCAGAAATGTAAGCTCTAACCTCTAAGGGACCCCACAAGATTTGCAACCAGGGCAGCAATGAACAGTGGCATCTTGTCCCAGGCTAACCCCTTCTCTCTGACTTTCCAGTGAAGCAAAGCAGACCAATTTAGGTTCTCCTGTTGCTTCTTCTATGCCCTTCCTTGTTTCACTGTGCTAAGTATATTTTTGTGGTGGTCAATAAATCCTTGCTTGCTTTTCTATATTTTGTCTCTTGATTGAAATCTTTTCTTCAAGAAGATAAGAACTGAGGCCTCCTCATCTCCCGGTATCAGCTCTGCATGCTTTGGGGAGTGGTATAATCAAACACATGTGATTCATGCAGAAGTCCTGTTGAGAAGTACTGCTGGGTGCCCTGTGAGCTGCACCACTGAAGCAGAGAGCTGTAAAGAAAAGTGCCCAGCCTCAGGATGAGAAAAACCTTGGTTCTAGTTTCAGCTCTGCTTCTGACAACCTCTGTAATCTTAAGAAAATCATTTAATTCCTTTAATACCTTTGAGCCTCACTGTGCTCATCTGAACAACAACAATAACAAAAGTGTTTGTGAAGAGGAGGAAGAGGGGAGAAGGGTGTTGCCCTAGATAATCCCTAAACCTGCCTCAAGCTTTCATTTCTATTACTATCCACCATATGATTCTGAGAAATTCTACCCATAAATGCTAAAGCACATTTAAACTGCATCTTCTCAAGCAAGTGTCATGGAAACACAAATTATAAATAGCTATTATCTCAGGTGGGATTCCACTTAAATAAGGCACATATGTTTCTTACAAATGAGTTCAGGAAATAGCAAAGAATTTTCCTAATATGTTTTGAATTCATAGTAAAGAGTACAGCATGCAAATTTTTATCTTCCATAGGAGATAGTGAGCTCCTGGTATATTTTGCTCATGAATCTTGCTTATATTTAAATATATTTTTAAACTTCAAAGAAAATCAAATTAGAAAAAATAATTGCCCCTAAATTCCATGTCTAACTACTGCTATATTAAGCCATACTTGTCTCAGCTCTTTAAAAAACAGAAGCTAAATATAATATTAATTTAATAAATACATGGGATAGTCACTTAAATATATAGCATTTTTGGCTTAATGATAGTGTACAGGTTCTTCTGCCCCTGCTTCATCTGCTTCTCTGTGATTTGACAGTTTATGCTTTGTGTGTACTTTATGGGAACTGAAGGGCTCTGTGGAGCATACATTACCCTTATTACAAACAGTGGAAAATAAAGGACCAAACTTGGGCCAGAACCCAAACGTTTCTACTTTGGTGAGAACATTTTATCTTCTGGTTGGACATAATAAAATGTTACTGTTTAAATGGTTCTGAGTGCTTCTTATTGACTAACTGTGTACCTCCTATTTTACTTGATTTAGTTGAAAGAGTGTCTCTAGGTAAATTATGATCATACTGACTTCTATAGAAAACAATAAGCCCTTAAGTGAAAATGCTTCCCTTTGTAATCCTATGTCTTGGCAGATGTTACTAAAATCCTTTGGTTTGCATTTAAATTAGATACTAATTTAATTCCTTTACATAATTTTATGAGAGAATAATGACCTTAGAATTTTCAAGATCATGTTCTAATCTGTGGTTTAACATTTGCAGAAATGCTGTTTTGCATCCAGCATCTGGTAAATACACACTGTTTATTTGCAGATATGCTGTCAAGCAGTTTTAAATAATAAAAGATAGGGGACAACAAAAATGGCAGTGGAATAGACAGACATGTACGAGCCTTGTCCTGGAGCAGACAGAAAGAACAGCTGAGGGTCACACGGGGAATGTTTGTTGGTGAGTTGAGGGACAGCTATATATCAGGAGGTGGTGGGCGTCTGCTGGACAGAGCTCCCCTCACTGGGCAGCCCCCACTGCTGCTGGGTTCCCTCCCAGAGTGACCGCCTCAGACATGGAGACCATGCCATCTTGAAAGGGAAAGTGGATGTTATCAGAAGCCTGAAAATCTACAACTGTGGCACCCACCAAACAGCTGTGAACCCCAGAACACCAGTCCCCAAATGGTGCAAACACATGGATTCAGAGGAACTCTACAATTCACCACAGAAAGGTCAGATTTCGCCTGGGATAAGGTGAGGTCTCTGGTCCCAGCAGGAGAGAGAAACGCACACATTGTGGGAGCTGGAGGACCAGGGGAAGTCTGTGCCTACAAAAATCCATGGCTATTGGGACTGGCATGATCTGTGAATGTGAAAGGGGGTCCTCAGAGCTGCTAACAGAAGGGATCTCTAAAGCAACCCATTTTGATCTGATGCAAAAGGACAGCCTAAAAATTTTAAAAGTGTGCTGGCTGCTAATACCCATGGGAGAAAAAAAGACTGCACAGACTTGTACACAGCTCCAGAGTTTGCACACTTACGCTGGCTCTTTTTTTTTTTCTTTTTTCTTTTTCCTCTTTAAATCATTGCTTCTGATAACTAAGCCCAATACATAGGACCACCCAATTCCTGAGAGACTGCAGGGGAAAGTTGTTTTTCTGGAACCTGGGGATTAGAGCAGGGAATAACCATCAGAGAACCAGCTCTGGGCAACACACTTCCACAAACCAGCATTGAGTGCCACAGGGAAAACAGGATCTAAGCACAGGCTAGAGAGGACCTATAGACCTGGAGGTCAATCTAGAAACACTGCTAACGAAGGGTTGAATCACAAATTGACTCTGTGTAATCACCAAAAAAAGGAATACAAGAAATTAAGACACACTGCCTGCTTAAAAATCAGGACTGGCTTACAACCCTGAGGAGCAGTGGAACACAGGGAACTGCAATATGTCCTGACTAGGAAATAGGTGAGCCAAACAGAGCAGTAGTGGAAGTGAATGACCTTTACTATTGCACATTTTTATTTTTTATTTTCATCTTTTACTTAAGAAACTAATTTTTTTCTTTTTTTCTCACTTGATTTTACCTTTTTAATTATTACATTTTTATTTTAAATCAGTATTATTATTGCTACTATTTTACCCTTTTTTAAAAAAAAAGTATTTCATTTTCTCTTTATTTTACTTTGGAATTAATGTCTTCATTCTATTTTCATCTTTCCTTTAGCATTATTTTACTCTATCTCAACTTTACCTTTAGGCCATGACTCTCTTCCTAACTTTTCCCATTTTGTTGTCCTGTTTCTCTTACCCTTTTCCTTCTTTAGATTTTCCCTATTCTTTCTTCCCCCTCCCCAATTAAAATTTCATCCTACTTATATATCTAATTTCCAATCCCCTGCTCCAAGTCCATACACACCTCTCTCTTCTCTGTCTTAAATATCCAAAAAAAAAAAGTTTTTCTCTCTGTCCGTTTATTGTTGTTTGCTTGAATGTTGATTATATCAATTTTTATTCTTGTTTATGAGATTGTTTTGCTTATTCTTTTTGTTTGTTTGTTTTTGTTGTTGTTGTTGTTTTGTGGGGGTTTTTTGCTTCTGTTTTCCCTCAACTTGTTTGACATTAGTTGTTGTTTGTAGTTTGTATTCATCTCCAGGTACATATTGCTGGCATTTGTTGGGATTAGTGGTTGTTCTATTGAAGTTTTCTCCCCATATATATAGTTTGTTCCCCTCTTCTTTCTTATTCTCTTTCTTTTCTCTCTTTGTTTTCTCCTTTTCCAAATTTCATTTTTGTACTCCTTTAATTTTTTTCTCTTCTTTTTCTCCTATCCTCTAATTTGTCTTTCTCTGATGGTCACCTTTATTTGAGGTTATTAATATCATGAATACATTTCTGTTCAGTGCCTTGAGCATTGTACCTGGTTGTGTTGTATTTTGTACCTTTAAATGAATGCAAAAGAAAAGAGAAATACATAACCAGACAACCAGAGAAGAAAGACCATGGGCAGATAAAGAAACAGCCTGCATATGAAAGAAAAACAGCCATTACCAGAAAAGGAAGTAAGCAAAATGGAGGCAAGCAAACTCCCAGAGAAAGAATTCAGAGAAATGAACATAAGATGGCTGAAAAGAATGGAAGACAAATACAACAATATGTGTAAGAACCAAGAGGAAATGAAGAACTAAGAAGAAATGAAAAATGACATCGCTGCTGTAAAGAACTCAATAGAAAGCATCAAGAGTTGACTAGAAGAAGCAGAGGACCACATCAGTGAGCTAGAAGACAAGGTAGGAAAAAATACCCAAGTAGAGCAGCTTCTAGAAAAAAAATTAAAAAGCAAAAGGAGTGCCTAAGGGAACTTTGGGACAACACTAATCAAAACAACATCCACATTATAGAAGTTACAGAAGGAGAAGAAAGTGAGCAAAGAATAGAAAACCTGTTTGAATAAATAATGACAGAAATCTTCCCTGATATAGGGAAGAAAAAAACACACACAAATCCAAGAAGCTCACAGAGTTCCAAGCAAAATAAATCCCAAAAGACCAACACCAAGGCACATTATAATTAAATTGGCAAACACCAAAGACAAAATAAGAATCTTAAAAAGCAGCCAGAGAGAGACGGAAAGTTACCTACAAAGGAATCTACATCAGACTAGTAATTGATTTCTCAACAGAAACTAATCAGATCAGAAGGGAATGGAATGAAATATACAAAGTCATGCAAAGGAAGGGTCTGAATCAAAGAATACTGTACCCAGCAAGGGTATCAATCAAAATGAAGGTGAAATGAGGAGCTTCACAGATAAAAAAAAGGACTAAGGGAATTTATTACAACCAAACCAGCAATGCAAGAAATGCTAAAGGGTCTGCTATAAAGAAAAAGAAAGAAAGAAAGAAAGAAAGAAAGAAAGAAAGAAAGAAAGAAAGAAAGAAAGAAAGAAAGAAAGAAAGAAAGAGAGAAAGAAAGAGAGATTGAGAGAGAGAGAGAGAGAGAGAGAGAGAGAGAGAGAGAGAAAGAAAAGAAAAAAGAAAGGAAGAAAGAAAAGAAAGAAAGAAAGGGAGAAAGAAGAAAGGAAATAGAAATAGAAAGCTAATAGGGAACACAAGGGTAATTGAATAAATAATGACAAAAAATTGAATAAATAAATAAAGAATAAAAATGATGATAAATAAGTATCTATCAATAATAACTTTAAATTTAAATGCCCCAATCAAAAGACATAGGGTATCAGACTGGGTAAGAAAACACAACCCATATATCTGCTGTCTATAAGAAATCCACTTCAGAAAAGAAGATGCACACAGACTGAAGGTGAAAGGATGGAAAAAGGTTTTTCAGGTGAATGGAAATTTAAAAAAATGAAGTAGCAATACTTATATCTGACAAATTAAATCTCAAAGTGAAGGACATAACAAGAGATAAGGAAGGCCACTTTATAATACTAAGGGATGAATATAAAAAGAAGAAATAACTCTTATAAACATATACACATGCAATACAGGAGCACCCAAATGCATAAAATAACTTCTGGAGGATATCAAAGAAGAGATTGACATCAATACAATCATATTAGAAGACTTTAATACCCTACCATCACTAATGGACAAATCCTCTACACAACAAATCAGCAAAAAAACATCCATCTTAAATGACTCATTAGACCAAATGGAATTAATTGATATCTTCAAAACATTTCATCCCAAAGCCATAGAATATACATCTTCTCAAGTGCACATGGGTCATTTTCAAAGATAGACCATATGTTGGTTCATAGGCAAAGTTGCTTCAAATTCAAGAAGATAGAAATCATATCAAGCATCTTCTCAGATCACAGTGGCATAAAACTGGAAATCAATCCAAAAAAATCAAACATATGAAGACTAAACAGAATGCTATTAAACAACGACTGGGTTAGAATAAATAAAAAACATCATGGCAACAAATAACAATGAAAACACAACAATCCAAAATCTATGGGACACAGCAAAATCAGTCTTAGAGGGAATTTCATAGCTCTACAAGCCTACTGCAAAAACAAAACAAACAAACAAAACAAGAAACAATGGTAAGAAATTACCTAACCCTACAACTCAAATAGTTAGAGAGCAACAAGAAAAGCCCATTGTAAGCATAAGGAAGGAAATAATAAAGATCAGAGTGGAGATAAACGAGATTGAGACAAAAAAAATACAAAAGATCAACAAAACCAAGAGCTAGTTCTGTGAAAGGATAAACAAGATTGATGAACCTCTAGCCAGACTCCCCAAAAAGCAAAGAATGAGGACCCAAATAAACAAAATCAGAAATGAAAAAAGGTGAAATAACAACAGACCCCACTGAAATACAAAGGATTGCTAAAAAAATACTGTGAACAACTCTATATCAAACTGGACAACCTGGATGAAATGGACATATTCCTAGAAAAATATAATCTTCTAAAACTCAATCAGAAAGTTCTAAACCTCTCAATTGGCTAATAACTATGGAAGAAGTTGAAGCTTCCAGCAAACAAAAGCCTGGAGCCAGACGGCTTCACAGGGGAGTTTTATCAAACATTCAAGGAAGAACTAAACCCTATCATCCTCAGACTATTCCAAAAAATTTGAGAGGAAGGTACACTTCTAAGCTCCTTGTAGGAAGCCAGCATCACCCTAATACCAAAACCAGATAAAGACAACAAACATAATGAAAGAGAACCACAGGCCAATATCCCTCATGAACATAGATGCCAAAATCCTCAACAAAATTCTAGCAAATTGGATCCAGCAGTACATCAGAAAGATCCTACACCATGACCAAGTAGGATTTATCCCAAGAAAGCAAGGATGGTACAATATGTGCAAATCAATAAACGTGATATACCACATAAACAAATTGAGAGATAAAAACCACATAGTCATATCAGTTGATGCAGAGAAAGCATTTGACAAAATCCAACACCCATTCTTGATAAAACCTTTCAACAAGGTGGGAATAGAAGAATCATACCTCAATATAACAAAAGCATATATAATAAACCCATAGCTAACATCATACTCAATGGACAAAAACTAAAACCATTTCCCCTAAGAACAGGAACAAGACAGAGATGCCCAATATCACCACTCCTGTTTGACAGAGTACTGGAAGTATTAGCCATTGCAATTAGACAAGAAGAAGAAATAAAAGGCATCCAAATTGGAAAAGAAGTAAAGCAGTCCTTATTTGCAGATGACATGATATTGTACATAAAAACCTGAAAGACTCCATCAAAAAAATATTAGACTTAATAAATGAATTCAGCAATGTAGCAGGATAAAAAAATTAATGCCAAAAATCTATAGCATTTCTATACACCAATAGTGAACTTACAGAGAGACTAAAAAAAGCAATCCCATTTAACATCGCACCAAAAAAATTAAGATACCTAGAAATAAAAAGGAGGTAAAAGACCTATATGCAGAAAACTACAGGACACTGAAAAAAGAGATAGAGGAAGATATAAACAGATGGAAAAACATACCATGTTCATGGATTGGTAGAATCAACATCATTAAAATATTCATACTACCCAAATCAATCTATAGATTCAATGCATCCCCCATTAAAATGCCAATGGGATATTTCACAGACCTTGAAAGAACTCTCCAAAAATTCATCTGAAATAAAAAGGACCCCGAATTACCACAGCAATCCTGAGAAAGAAAAATAAAGTAGGTGGGATCTCAATACCAGATTTCAAGCTTTACTATAAAATCACTGTTCTCAAAACAGCCTGGTACTGACAGGAGAACAGAGATATAGACCAATATAATAGAATAGAGAATCCAGAAATCAACCAAAACCACTGCTCAATTAATATTTGACAAAGGAGGCATGAACATACAATGGAGTAAAAACAATCTCTTCAATAAATGGTGTTGGGGAAATTGGACAGATACAAGCAAAAAAATGAAACTAGACCACCAATTTACACAATACACAAAAAAAAAACTCAAAATGGATACAGGACTTAAATATAAGACAGGAAACCAAAAAATATTAGAGGATTTCACAGACAGAGCAATCTCAGACATATGCCGAAGCAATTTCTTCTTTTTTTTAATATATTTTATTGATTTTTCACAGAGAGGAAAGGAGAGGGATAGAAAGTCAGAAACATCGATGAGAGAGAGAGACATCGATCAGTTGCCTCCTGCACACCCCACACTGGAGATGTACAAGCAAGCAAGGTACATGCCCCCCGACTGGAATCGAACCCGGGACCTTTCAGTTCGCAGGCCGACGCTCTATCCACTGAGCCAAACCAGTCTCAGCTGAAGCAATTTCTTCACTGATACTGCTCCTAGGGCAATGGGAGCTAGTGAGAAAATAAACAAATGGGACTACATCAAAATAAAAAGCTTTTGCACAGCAAAAGAAACCATCAACGAAACAACAAGAAAGCCCACTGTATGGGAGAAAGTATTTGCAAATGTTATCACTGATAAAGATTTAATTCAAGATTTACAGGCAACTTATACAACTTAATAAAAGGAAGATAAATGATCCAATAAAAAAATGGGCAACGGACCTAAATAGAATCTTTTTGAAAGAAGACAGAAAGAAGGCCAAGATCAGAGCAGAGATAAACAAGATTGATGAACCTTTAGCCAGACTCAAAGAAAGATGAACATGCTCAAAGTCACTAATTATCTGAGAGATGCAAATCAAAACAACAATATGGTACCATCTCACACCTGTCATAATGGCAATCAACAACAAATCAACAAACGACAAGTGCTGGCAAGGATGTGGAGAAAAAGGAACCCCCATGCACTGCTGGTGGGAGTGCAGACT
Organism: Lasiurus cinereus; assembly: GCA_011751065.1. Classification (NCBI taxonomy): domain Eukaryota; kingdom Metazoa; phylum Chordata; class Mammalia; order Chiroptera; family Vespertilionidae; genus Lasiurus; species Lasiurus cinereus. The sequence goes on from JAAGEH010000018.1 coordinate 58,544,308, forward strand.
GGTGTAGCCACTGTGGAGAACAGTACGGAGTTTTCTCAAAAAACTAGAAATGGAACTCCCATTTGACCCAGTAATTCCACTTCTAGGAATATATCCCAAGAAAATAGAAACACCAATCAGAAAGGACATATGCACCCCTATGTTCATAGCAGCACAATTCACCAAAGCTAAGATTTGGAAACAGCCTAGGTGCCTGTCAGCAGATGAGTGCATTAGAAAACTATGGTACATCTACACAATGGAATACTATGCTGCTATAAAAATAAAAAGGCATTCTTACCATTTGCAGGAGCATGGATGGACCTGAAGAGCATTGTGCTAGATGAAATAAGCCAGGCAATGAAAAGAAAACACCATATGATCTCACTCATTTATGGAAAATAAACAACATTATAACCTGATAAATAAAAACATATATACAGAGGCAGTAAAGCACCCAACAGACTGTCAAATTAAAGCAGGAAAGCTGGGGAGTATTGGAGAGGGAGGGAAATAGATCAACCAAAGGACTTGTATGCATGCATATAAGCACACCAATGGACACAAAACACTGGGGGTCGGATGAGGGCATGTGACATGGGGTCGGGGAGTCTGGGGGAAGGTCAATGGGGAAAAAAAAGAGATATATGTACTACTATATGTAATACTTTAAACAATAAAAAAATATTAAAAACAACAAAAAAATAAATAAAAATAATGAATGAAAAAAATAAATAAATAATAAAAGGTAAATTATGTCCTGTTTAAAAAATAAATCAAATTCCTCTATTCTTGCTCAGTAATCATTTTAGATGAGCTGATATATAATCCATGAATATAAATTAATCATTTTTGTCATTTACTTTTCTACAGATTAATGTTAATTAATTAAATTGAAATGTATCTGCTGAGAATTTCTTTCCTGAAAACATATCTGAGATTTTTTTAATTTCTGACTTTATTTTGATAATCAGAAGGTTAAAAAAACCACTAGACCTTTTAATATAATTATAATGAATGATTCATTGTATTTAATTTGAGATTTTGGTTTTTCTAAGGCAAAGGAAACAAATCCAAGTTCCTTCCAAATCACTGAATCTATAACCCTCATTTTCAATTGCCTTTAGTTCCTTTTAAAAAGGTTAAAAGAAACCTGGTCAGCATGGCTCAGTGGTTGAGCATCAACCTTGAACTAAAAGGTCAAGATTCAATTCCTGGTAAGGGCACATGCCTGGGTTGTGGGCTCGATCCCTAGTAGAGGGCATGTAGGAGGCAGCCAATCAATGATTCTCTCTCATCACTGATGTTTCTATCTCTTTCTCCCTCTTCCTTCCTCTCTGAAATCAATAAAAATATTATTTTTTAAAGATATAAAGGAAACCTTAAGGCCTGACATCCTAGGAAAACTACTGAAAGGAAAAATTGAGTACAGAGATCATCCTATATAATAGAAGCCTAATATGCTAAGTGTCTGGTTGCCCGGTCATTTGTTCAACCAATCAAAGCATAATATGCTAATGATGTGCTAAAGCTGCTCAACCGCTCACTATGATATGCACTGATCAGGGGGCAGACAGTCAACCACTCACAATGACATGCACTGACCACCAGAAGGCAGACACTCCAACCAGTAGGTTAACTTGCTACTGAGATCTGGCCAATCAGGACTGAATGAGACAGGTTGGACATGCCCTAGAACCCTTCCACAGTCCTTCCCCTGCTGGCCAACCTGCCGCATCCCTCCCTGGTCCCAGTTGTGCACCAGTGGGGTCCCTTGGCCTGGCCTGCACCCTCTTGCAATCCTGAAAATCCTGAATCCCTAGGGGATGTCAGAGAGCTGGTTTTGGACCAATCCTACAGGCCAGGCCAACAGATTCCATTGGTGCACAAATTTGTGCACTGGACCTCTAGTTTAAAAATAAAGAGGAAAAACATTCACCTATAATCTGAAAATCTAGTTCATTTCTTTTTTAATTGATTTGCGAGAAAGAAAAGGAGAGAGAGAAGGAGAGAGAGAGAGAGAGAGAGAGAGAGAGAGAGGTGTTGTTTCACTTATTTATGCACTCATTGGTTGATTCTTATATGTGTCCTGAACCTGCTCAGGGAGTACATGCTAACCAACTGAGCTAGCCTAGTTCATTTCTAAAACTTTCTTATTTGACCACAAATTTATAACCATAAAATCATTTTGAACATTTTATGACTAAAATTCCAAATCTGTATCCTTTTATGTTAACTTGGAGCAACACAGAGTTGAGCTCTGTTTGGGCTACTGAATTTACCTTTTATATCACAGCTTTTCAGAATTTTGATGATTCATGATAGCCCAATTTTAAGGGGAAAAATTTATAAACTAAAGAGTTTTTAGTATTGATCATTCCAAGTTCTTATTTGTCCTCTGTGTGATAAGGAGGCAAGGATTTTGCCAATTAGAGATGAAAAACCTCAAGTACCCAGAGACCAATGTATTATTTTAGCAAAGGTCACACCATCTGTGACAATGCTAGGACCAGAAAACCAAGCTGGTTTTCCCACTCATGTATATTTTCTAATTTCTTCACACTCCCAGGTTTTGGCTTACAATTTTCTTTCAGGTTTCAACACAATTTAGTGAACATTTAATGATGAGAAAAAACATATGCCATCTCTATAAACAAAAAGGCACCATGGCTATCCTCAGAAAATCAAGTCATTGCAGAATTTGCAAACCTCCCTTTTTCTCTGCTCCCTGCAGAAAAGCGAAGTATTAAATACCAATTAAAGATGCATTTAATGCCTTTCACTGATGCTGAGCCATCTGTTACCAGATCTGTTCAACTTATATTCTAAAACAAATATTTTTTATACCTGAATTGTGTACTATTTCAAATTTGATATTCATTCACTATCATTTTAAAAAATATAGAAAGCTTACATGATAGGAAATTACTTTATTTATCATGTTTAAAACATTATCTAGGAAAAAAGACACCCCGTTTTCAAAAAGAGAGAGATAGACAGAGAGAGAGAGAGAGAGAGAGAGAGAGAGAGAGATGAGGGGCGATTTGGAAAAGATTGAAAAGCTGAGAGAGGCACAAATGTTAGTTTACAGAATTAATTGAGACAATGATACAATGAAATTATATCCCTTCCTCCCAATATTCTTCATATCTATCTCTTTTCATAACTATATATGTTATTTAATAGTTTCATTGGTGCTTACCTTTTTCACTTGCTTATTTGACTCTAACTTCAAGACCCTTTTACATTGTTTCATCTCTTTGTTGCATCCTCATCTCTATTAAACATTTGCTCAGACCATCACTTAATAGCAATTAAAGATGACTTAGTAGAAAAGGAATGCTTTGATTAATCACTCACTGAACCTCTAATGTGAAACTTTCCCTAGCTTACAAGGAGATATGTGGATATACCCTTGAGGGGGCCTGAATGTAGGAAAAAACATGTGAGACTAGGGAATAACATTTATTTGTAGTTGTACTAAAGAAGGGAGGGCAGGGAAGATCCAGGGAGATGGTGGACGGCTGAGCATACCCTGATTCAAACCCCTCCTTGCAACCACAAAATTCTCAGAAAAGTTACTAAAATTTCTGCAATGTTTAAAATCAAAGGAGTTGTAAAATCAAAAACTGGTGAAAGGACTGGGCTTTGCACCTAAACTAATGTGGCCAAGACTGCAGCAGCACCTGTAGATCTGTAGGAGTGAGGAGGCATAAGAGAGAATGACAAAGAACTAAGCTGAAATCCTGGGAAGGCTCTGAGCGAGACTCACAAAGTTGAAGAAGTTGGTTTGGACCAGATGCAACCAGATTTCCAGGAGATGGAACCTGGTGGCCAATGTGATCCCATCCCCAACATGGCACAGCAGCCATTGTCAACTAACATAGGCCCATGCTTCTCCCCTCCCTGTCTCATAACTCTTTTGATCTCCTCTGTCTTTGAAGCACTTAGTTCTTCTCTGCCTGGACTTGCAAACAATAATGTGAGAGGGTCCTTCCAATCATGGGCAAAGTTCAAGAAGAAATAAGTATGAGAAAGACAACAGTAAAATCCAGAATACTTCATGGATGCCTGTCCTGCTTGTCTCTATGTACCTGTGGGCCTGATAATATTATTTATTTAACATTATTTTTTAGTTAATAATTTAAGTACTTTAAGAATTTTCACGTGTCTTCAAAAAAGTATACACATATATACACACATATATAGTATATTTGCCAAGAAAATGCCCCTTGATTTATCATTGATGAGTGAAGGATGAATGAAATATAAGAGAGAGACATTCCACAGTAGCCAGGCCTCAAAATGCTCTCCCATCTCCTTGACCTTCTAATTGTTCCCACTCATTGGCCCTTGTAGAGTGACCTACCTTGGCCACTTTGAACATGGGGAGGGCTGTGTTCTAAACATAGCCTTGAGGCCTTGGACAGTATGTGTGGGTCATAAAGATACTTGGTAAAGGATAATTAGTGTATGTGTTCCAGCCACCTAGAAAGAAGACTAGTATAAAAGTTTTTCCTAAATAACAAAAGGAAAGAAATGGGGATTAAATGGACCTATTAGAGTCCCCTTACAATAATTTGAATGCAGTAACTTGGAGAAAGTTGGCAGTTGTTAGGTTCGGGTGGAAGTCAGAGGACACAAGAACAGAAGGCAGTGTGCAGACTCCTGCTGTAAACAAAAGACATCTGAAGAAAAGAAGTACAAATGTATGTATGTACATAAGAAGGATGAATAAAATCCAATAGGTCAAAACTAAACGGCAATATGATCAGTGTATCTTCTTCCTAAACTTACCTTCAACTCTTCCCCACATATCACAAGGTGACATTGATTCTGCTTTTTATGCTATATATTTTAAGGAATTGGAGTGGTCAAGGAAATGAATGACTTTATTTGAATGTACCTACTTAGTTTCCTATTACTGTGCTCACATGCTATCAGTAAAAAGGATATATATGTACAAGTTTAATTATTATCTTCATTGAGGGTCATTAAACTACAGTATTGTTAGTGGTCAAAGAGAACAGTGTTTTCTTGTATATATGTGGTTGCCAGCTCATCTGTCCAACTGCCAATTCTTACACAGGCAATTGGATTTACTTAACAGATATTTATTGAGCACTCATGTGTAAGATGCTCTGCTCAGGGCAGTTTCCCAAACTTATCTGATGTTAGGAATCATCCATGCCACTTATTTCTTAAAAATTCTTGAGGCCCAATCCAAACTTACTGAATCAGAATTTCCAGGTAATGAGATCCTCACATTATTCTTATCTCTAAAGAAGTTGGGGGAAAAAAACGGTAGATATGGTAGGGGATAGATGCATGCAGGAAGTGTGATATTTGCTTGAAAATGGGGAAACATTGCAGCCTAATTGGACTGTAGGATACAAGTTTAGCATAGAGTGGGAAAACAAACTTGTGGACTCCATTGCAGAGGGTATTGGATGCTAGGTGAAGAATATCTTTTTCTGTAGAGTAATAATATGATTAAACCTGTTACTATTAGACATAGTTACCTTCCAGAGATAATTGGAACAGTTTGAAGTAATTCAAGACAGTAAACCAGAAGCCCCAGGAGGATCTCATTTCAAAAGACCAGAGGACAGAAAGTGAAGGGTGGTGAGGATGGACTAGAAAGAACATCATTTCTGTGTGGTCACTGAGTGACATTTGTACTTCATCTTCCCTGTCCTATGTCTTTTTTTAATGCAAATGTATTTAATATTCACTCAACAAATGTATAAAAGTAAGCACTTACTATGTGCCAGACACTTTGTAAGTCCATGTGTCTTCAGCATTTGTCACATTTCTAATAGGCTAAGGTGGCAGACAGAGGAATAAATCAACCATCACTGTGCACTGATGGGAGCCAGGGCAATGGTGAGGAGATTGAAAGCAATTTCTTTGTAACATTCCCATTGTGAATTTACTGCAAAGGTGTTTTCTACACTCTAACTTACAATAAGGAGAATGTCTTAACTCTTTTCACTGAACATATTAGTCTCAGTTCATTGAAGCTGAAAGTTAAGAGAGAGAAGACTTACCAAACAGAATCTTGGAGAATGCTTGTGTGGTTTGTGGTGTGCCCAGACCAGACTCTACTATCATAAGATACCAATACACACACACACACACACACACACACACACACATACACACACACACGTGTGTGTGTGTGTGCATATATGTATATATATATATATATGGCTAATATGCTATGTGTCCCTCCCACCATCAGACAGGTCACTATGATGCACACTGACCACCAAGGGGCAGATGCTCAATGCAGGAGCTGCTGAGTTGCAGTGACTTGGCAGTGGTCGCTCTCAGGTAACACAACCTGAAACCAGAGAAGAAGGAGCCCAGTTCTTTATGGGGCCGCTTTATTCCACCTCTGCCATGGATTATGTTGGGGCACTGTCAGCCCTGAATCTGGTTTATTGCATTCTTGCATTTGCATTCCACACCTTGTACCACAGCAACTTTCCAGAGTGCCCTGGGACTACTCAGGGGATGTCAGATAGCCAGTTTTGGCTTCAGGCTGAGGGACCCCACCTGCTAGAGGAACCCCACTCACTCCACAGACACTGGGTAGGGACTGTGGGAGGTTGGCTTCAGGGTGTGTCCAGCCCCTCTCACCCATCCCACCCTGCCAGCCAACTTCTAATTAATTTCCTTTCAATGTGCACAAATCCGTGTACTGGGTAACTAGTAATATATAAGGGCTTCTGCTTACCTGGTCTGTCCACTTACAATAAGCACAATTGTGTTTAAATTTCTATGATCCAGACACCTTTGTGAACCGCACATGAATGGGTGTTTAATCTCATTCTTAAAAACAATCAAACAGTCCTGACTGGTGTGGCTCAGTTGGTTGGGTGTCGTCCCATGCAATGAGAGGTTGCCAGTTTGATTCCTGGTCAGCACACATGCCTAGGTTGCAAGCTCACTCCACAGTAGAGGGTGTGCAGGAGGCAGCCAATCAATGTTTTGTGCTCACATTGATCTATCTATCTATCTCCCTCCCTTCCTTACTCTCTAAAAAACAATTTTAAAATCTTTTTAAAAGAATAACCAAAGGAAAAAAAGTAATGAGTTGAGAAAGTGCTGAACCCTACTTGTCATGGAAAATATTAACTGTATTAAAAGTGTGTATGTGTGGTCTAAATACAAATACACTCACACACACTCAAACAGAGTAACTGCATGCACTATTCCAGCATATTTACATGGGGGTAGGATGTAAATTACTAGTCACTGTAATCAGAACACTAGTAGAGCCTCTAGCTTGAGCTACCCCTTAGCTCAAAAAAACAAGCTAAGGATGTAGCTTTGATCAGTATTCTCTGACATGGTGCAGAGTTCACCACTGATCCATCTCTCTATTCCACACCAGCTGGTCTGTGCTGTTCCACACAGACTCAAATTTTCTTTTTTTAAGGCTGACAGGCTAATTGTACAGTGTTCTCAGTCTCTGCCTACACCTGTTCAATTCTTCACCCTTCCAGTCTTCACCCCTCCAGACTAAATCTCTGCAAGAATGAATAGATTCTTCAGAAAGACCCCCTCAGGACATCTGCTACAAAATACTTAACAGTCATCTGTGTCCTTACCCTGCCTTGGTTTGTGTCAGAAAGCAAGAACCTTCTGGTCCTGGAAGTCACCATATAATAGTTGCCTCCTGTGTCTCACCATGAAGAAGCTCCTCTACTGTGGAGGCCAAAGTTCAAAGCAATTCAATAAGAAACCTTATTAGAGTGCGCTGCTTAGCCCTTTCTTGCTAGCATCTGGATTAGACCTGGAGTTAGGGGGCACAGGGGGAACAGAGTAATTAAAGAGTACCTGATAATTCTATCAGATGGGAGAAAATACCCCCAAGTGTTTCTAATGGATTATTTAGATCTTAAAGGTTATTTCTCTTTCTACTTTTCTACATGGTTAAAATTTTTAATAAGCTTTTACATCTTTAAAATGAATATATGTGTTTTTAAGATTCAGATTGGGTTAAAAGGATATATAAAATTTTGATTACATTTGCTTGAAATTTATGGAAGAATACATGAGAAACCAATAATATGATCACCTGTGGAGAAGGAAACTGGGTAGATAGAACATAGTGGGAATGGGGGTTTACTGTATTCTCTCTTGTGTCTTTCGGGTTTTCAACCATGTAAATGTATTAACTAGTAAAAATAAATAAATTAAAAATCAATCAGCTAGATAAATAAGAGGATACTGGAGAGAGAATTCATTTATTCGTATAGTATTCATTCATCAGACATCATTGACTGTATTCACCAGACAGTGCATTAGATGCTAGGAACGTTGAATAAAACTGTGGCTGTCCCCATAACTCTAGGTAACTCAGGCTTCGACATAATGCTTTCATGGTGTCATCATTGTAATTAGCTCATTATTAACATTAACAATAGGAAGAAGACAAAGGGAAGGCCAGACATTATAATAATGGTCATGTGAGCATTTTTATCCGGAAGCTGCAACTTCACACTCCCCTGGGAACTGCCGGCCCATTCCCTGCAGATCCATGGGAGAGGTCCAGCAAAGGGGGACATGGGCGCATGTTCAGTAAAGTCGGATGATATAGGGAAGGTGCCTGTCAGTCTAACCTGGAAACAAAGATTATTGCCCTGGGGAACAGAGCCACTGCAAGCACAAGACATCCTGAAGGTTTAGTTGGTTATGCTGCTAGTTAAGATCCCCCAGACAAAGAAATTCTTTCTTGTTTTTCTTGCTTCACTCCTGCTTCCTTATACTTGCCCGTTATCCCTCCATAACCATGTGGCGTGAGAAGCTCTATGGCCCATGGCCATTCGGACCCCACCTGCAATGGACTACAGCTGGGAACACAAGCTAAGCCAGCTAGACTGCTTCAGCATGGCACGGGGGCTCTGGGAGAGTAATCCTAACTCTGCTAAAGACGAAATGAGACTTCTTCCTAGGCTGAACAGATGGAGAATTAAACCTTAGGAATTCTGGGGTTTAATTCCACAAAAATAAAACTTTCCAGAATACTTCATCCTCCCATGGGGGCCTCCAGAAATTCTTATTCCTGTGGTACCTCCAAGAAGTTCACCTCCACTGGTAACCAGTAGGGAAACAGTGCACCCCACCAGTAACAATGACACCTTTTTTCATTACTGTTAAAAAACCAGTGAAGAAACTAACCTCAGGGATTTTTTTGTACCTTTGGTAGATATAGAAATAATCATGTCCCACCCCTCCAAAAAAAAAAAGCTGAATTAAAAGCAACTTGACCTTGATAAATTAGGCTAGCCTTTTTATGGATGAAGAGGCAACTAGGACTGTACTTAAAAGATCCTGGTCTTTGGAATCAGATGAGATTTGAGTCTGTTTTCAACTTTGCCCCTCACTATTAGCTATGTAACCTTGGGTAAGTATTTAACATTTCTAAACCTCATCTTGTCTGCAGGATGGAGATTTTAATGGTACCTATCTCTTAAAGTTGTTGTGAGGATTACATTTTAAATATATGCAAAGCATCTTTTATCATTACCATGATTATCATCTGGAGAGGAATCTTGGTTTTTCCAAAATAAGACTAGCCTACTTGAAACCTCTCACAAAGGTTTTTGTTAAAGAAAATAGGATTCCATTTCTGTTGGCAAATTCCTCTGTAAGCTGCCTTTTTCTTCTCATCCTGTTTTTTGTTCCCCAAAATGAACATTTGGCTGAAAGCTTAGCCATAATGTAGAATGGCTTCCAGGGAGAGGGTAGCACCTTCCAAAAATCCATGATAAATATCCCTTGGCTTTTTAACTCCACAGGTTTAATCTACTTTGTAGCCAGAGCCTGGGGCGTTAACCTTCTTGGCAGTTTCAAGTCACACACTGCAGAAATCAATTTCTTTGGGGGAAAATATAATACATATTGGAGCAGGTTAAAATTCATGATTTTGTATCCACCTGCACAGGTTTCTTATTTTTAACCGTACATTAAAAGGAGTTAATGGTGCCATGAAACAAAAGATTGATACATTTTTACTAGATGCCAAAAAAAAGAGCACATCTCCATAGCAAAAGAACAAAATAAGGAAAAGTCAAGGTAAATAAATTGAGAAAAGTATTTGCTACTAATATAACATACAAAGCTAAATTTGCTAACATAAAGATCAAGGGAAAACTCAATTCAGTTTTCAGGAGCTAAAAGGCAAGGAATCTGAACAGCCAGTTCACAGAAAAGGAAGTGCAGATAGCTCTTAACATGAAAAGATGAGCAACCTAAATTGATATATCAATTTTCATTAAAGATACTGGCAAAAATATAAAAGTTCATAATAGATACTATTTGATGAGGCTGTGGAGAAATACATAGCCACTCTCATCCATCACAAGTGGATATGTGAATTGGCAAAATCCCTATGGAGACCAATTTTGCAATTTCTATCAAAATTAAAAATATGTATATCTTTGGTCTGGCAACTCCACTTTTGGGAACTTATCCTGCAGATATATTTGAACACTACTGAATTTATCTACGTATAGGTTATTTAATATTATTTAAGACAAAAGGTTAGAAAAAACCCAGATGTCTATTTGTAGGAACTGGTTAAATAAAGAAATTATGGTAGATATATATCCATACAACAGAACACTGGGAAGCTGTATAAATGTATAGATAGACAGATATTATAATCTTAAGAAAGGAAGTTCTTTATGTACTAATATGGAAAGAACTACTATAGATTTATTGTTGAGTGACAAAAGCAAATTTTAGTAGTCTGTCTTCTCCGCTCCATTTATGTAAAAGATGGATATACAATAAGAAGCAATATTAATATTTGCTTGGATGTGCAAATAAAAGCTCTGCAAGGCTATATATTGCAACTAATAGCACTGATTAGGCCAGAGTGGATAGGAACTGAGCAAGTGGGGCAAGAATGTGAGGAGAGAACAATGCATGTTTTTTTCATACTTGGTTTTTATGAGTTGACTTGAATTTTAAAAATTAAAATAAAAAATATAAATGCCATAGCCTTTTCTCTGGGAATTCTCTTTCACTCTATTTCACAAATTATATTCAAATTGCATTCATGCCCACTGTGAGTGCCTGCTGGATAGAAGACCATGGAAGTTTCACTCCTTGCTCGTGGCGGGTCACCTTAGTAGAGAAGCAAACTCTGAAGAGCAAGGCAGAATGAACCATCCTTTCCTCCACTGGGACCTTGAAGCCATTTCCCATTTCGTTATAAAAACTGATTCAGGATTAAAAGCTAGAGGTTTAAGGTGAAGCATATCAAATGCTTAAATTCTGAGAGGTATCACATGATCATGGAGTGGCATCTGTAAACAATGTGACTGGAAGCAAGGAGCATGGCATTCCTTAGAAGATTCTGTAAAACATTCTGCACATTTTTAAATAACCCTACAATTTTAGTGTGAGAGTGGATTTGACATCAATTCTCTCTCACATTTAAAGCCTTTTTTAAAATCTTATGAGATGATCAGAGGTACATGTGTGCCTGCACAGTATGGTGAAGAATTAACAATCTAAACTATGGCCCTTAGCCAGTTTGGCTCTGGATAGAGTGGCAACCTGCTGACCAAGGGGTCCCATGTTCAATTCCAGTCAAGGGCACGTACTTTGGTTGCAGGCTCCTCCCTGGCCTGGGCCCAGGTCAGGCCTCATGCAGGAAGTAACCAATTGATGTGTTTTCCTCACAACGATATTTCTCTCTGCCTTTCCTTCTCTTCCACTTCTCTAGAAATCAATGGAAAATTATCCTCGGGTGAGGATTTAAAAAAAAAAAAGAATCTGAACTCTGGAGCCAGACTGCTGGGTCAAATCTTGGCTTAAATTCTCACTGCCTATGAGCAGTACCTCGGTTTCCCATATGTACACCAGGGATCACAATGGCACATATATCTTAGGATGGGTAGTGCACACAGAGCACTCAGCAGAGAACCTGCACATCAGATGCTGCAGGAAGCTCATCCCATGCACAATAGAGCCAGAGCTGAGAGCTGGCATGAAAGGACAAAGGGAACTCAACACTGAAGACATACACACTTCTAATTAAGGCGACTGTGCACCCTCCTTGTTTTCACAGCTATGAAAGCATTTGTTCACTTAACGCTTAATGAAAAGATGCAATATGTGGTCATAACACCCAATTTAAGGTAAAACCATTTAATTTTTCTAAAGTAATATTGCTTCCTCCATTCCAGGGAGGTCATCACTGCTCATGTTGTTTTTAATGTGTTAAAAGGTAATTAGGATGATTCAGATCAAAATCTCAGTTGTTAGTTGGTTATTAATTTCTTTCTGTTGTGTGAGAATTACATTTTATTCACAATTGCTAGAAACTGGAGAATGGTTTCTGTGCCCATTAAAAAAAAATTACCAGGTTTGTGTTTCATATGTAATAGAGCAGCTCCCTTGCTGCGATCTATTGAAAGTCAGCCCTCGACACAAAGGTTATATATATACCAGCGTTGGTAAAGTAGGAACAGCATTGCTTGAGTAGTCTAATGACCACATTAATTCAGCCACTTGATATTTTTGAGCCTCACTTCATTATCTATAAAATGGAGAAAGTGACAGGTAACTCCCACAATTATACTGGGAATTATACCAATAATAAACACTCAAGAAACTAGCATATGTATAGTTGTTGAGTACTTTGCAGTGAATATTCACCCAGTGGGTCCATATTGCTTAGTTGTCTTGGTTTCCAGGCTAGGCTTCTCTTGGAAATAGAAAATTCAAGGGAACTCTGATGAGGAGTCTAGTAACAAATGAATTGAGATTGTGTGTCAGGAGACATTCTTCCCAACTTCAGCCCCTTAAGATATGAGATTGAAGAATAACCACAGTGGAATTAATTTACTTATATCAAATAGTTTTTAATATTTTATTATTGTGAAAACCCATCCTATCTAATAAAGAGGGAATATGCTAATTGACTATCACACCCTCACAAAGATAGTGGCACCCACAGACAATAAGGAGGAAATATGCTAATTGACTGCCACTCCCTCAAAGATGGCAGTGCCCACAGCCACAAGATGGCAGCACCCACTCTCCTTAGCCCTACCAGGGCAGCAGGTGCACACCATGGTCGGGTCTGCCCCCGGGCGGGTCTGGCCACACTGCACACCTGCCTCAGAGTCCCCCAGTCCTCTCAGTCTTCCCAGATTCCCAGAGATGGCCCAAGGTGCAGGCAAGCCTTGGATAGTGGCTGCCCAGCTCCCAGGACCGCCCGAGGCTCAGGTACCAGGGCTGGCTGAAGCTTGTGCTGCTGGCAGTGGCAGCAGCAGAGGTGTGATGGGGGCGTTGCCTTCCCCTGATTGCTGGGTCACCTCCCACCCCTGAGGGCTCCTGGACTGTGAGAGGGGGCAGGCCAGGCTGAGGGCCTCCCCCCACCCAGTAAATTATCCTAATATATAGAGTCAGGGTCTGTAATGTCCAAAACAACCAAAGGGATGATCAAACACCAGGCTGGGCGGACAATAGACTCTGGTGGGCAGAGACTGGAGAGCAGGCTGAACTGCTAACCTCTAGTCCCTTTTGGGTTGCAGGCACGACGGCAACCCAGCACTGACTGCCACCACTGCAGGTGCTGTGGCAACCCAGGATTAACTGCCACCACTGTGGGTTCCATAGCAACCCAGCACTGACTGCAATGCGATTGGTTGGGGGGTACCACCATTGCCCTACAATTGCCCCAAAGAGGGAGGCCCAGGCTACCCAGCCAGTGGTGGTGGGTGGGGCCTCCTTCTGTGGGGCAATCAATCTCAGGACTCCTAAACTGCAAGAGGCCACAGGCTGGGCTTAAAGACCCCCCCCCCACCCAAGTGCATGAATTTCATGCACCAGGCCTCTAGTAAACTTATAAAGTCATAAAAACATTGGAACCATTTAATACTTCATGCCCCAGTTTATTCCTCATTTTTATAGGAAGGCATTGAGAGCCTGTGAGGGTAAACATCTTCTTCCAAGTCAATCAGCAAATAAGTGACAGAGTTGGGACTGGGGCCACTGCTCATGTTTGAAATGGAGAGTGTAAGTCCAAGAAGTGAGATGATTTAAGACAGTAACTAATCTATCATCTTTTCATCCACATGCCTCATTACACAAAGACTAAGTGAGGAAGCTAAAACAAGACCGAGGACAACTTTATATTTTGGATCCAGAGGGACTGAAAGGATCTAGTTGCCCAAGTAGGAGATACTTAGACTGCCTATCTCATCTGTGAGCATGTGCTCTGTGGTCTCTGTTCTCAGTGCTGTCAGTGTCCAGACCTGTTAGTGCTGCAGGTGCTCATGTTCAGGTTAGAGATTGATGTAGCTTTCTGACTGACTCTGGAAAAAAATAAAAACCATTTTTTTACTTGGGCCTTCCAAATTACACAAAATCCTGACATATCTTTCGCTAATCTTAATTATTTCAAAATACAATATCTACAATTTTATTGTTATAATGTTCAATAAGTTACTCTATGCAAGTTCTATCCAAGGTCAGACCAAACTATTAAATTAAAATTGCTCTAGAAATACAATGAGTAATGATGCATCCCTATGACTAGATCAAGTTACAAACGGAAGTGGAAAAAAGTCTGACTACCTTGAGGAAGTGCACTCGGCAGCTGTGGCATCAAGATAGTCTTCAGAGAATAATGCCTCTGGATGAACCCTGGAACCTTACATGATGCTAATGACATCTAATGGAGAGTCACTTAAATGATTCCCCGTCCTGTTATGTATTGAAATCAATAATAAGGGACTTAATGTGGGGAGCAAGTAAGTGGTTTTTAAATTATTATGTAGGAAGATATTATTTAGATTTCCTCTGCTTAGATTTTCTGATCAATTAACAGGTCACAACCAAGCAGAGCTTACATTATTCCAAGTGCTTCAATGAACCATTTCCCTCATTAATAACATGCAACAGTCCTAAGTTCATGCAACAGTCTCAAGCAGCTGGTGCATTTATCATACTTATATTTACAAATGACTATAATGATCACATAATGTTGTTATTACCACTTTTTGGAAATGATCCAGGGTTTGTTTTCCTAGAACTCCAGTGGGCCCTTCCATTTCAAATGTAAAATATTTAAAATATTTAGTGTGTTTCAGTTGAGGTGTGGAAGTGCTTTTCACCAATTATTTAGGTGTAATAAATATACAATAAGCCAGTCCTATGAAGTCTCATTTATCTCAATATAGTGTCATCTGAAAGATTCATATCTAAAGTAGGGGAAAATTGACTCACTATTATACTTTCTAACAGAAGTCATCAATACTTTCAAAGAGTTTAGGTAAGTCCAAACCTCACAAGTGCATTTACCTTTCATCATTATTCGTGAACCTAAGTGTGGTTTATTGTTCATCTTCACTTGCTCCCCGCCCAGCAGTCACTTTTGTTTTTATCTGTGGACTAGTCTGACTCAGATGGAGGTTTCTTTATTATTATTACTAGAGGCCTGGTGCACAAAATTCGTGCATGGGGGTGGGGGTGTTGTGTATCCCTCAGCTCAGCCTGCACACTCTCCAATCTGGGACCCCTCGAGGGTTGTCCAACTGCCCACTTAGGCCTGATCCCACCTGGGATCCCACCAGGTGGGATCAGGCCTAAATGGGCAGTCGTACATCCCTCTCACAATCCAGGCCTGCTGGCTCCCAATCACTTGCCTGCCTTCTTGCCTGATTTCCCCTAACCATTTCTGCTTATCAGCCAGATCACCTCCCTAACCATTCCCCTGCCAGCCTGATTGACACCTAACCACTCCCTTGCTGGCCTGATTGCCCTAACTGTCCCCCTCTGCAGGCCTGGTCACCCCCAACTGCCCTCCCCTGATGGCCTGGTAACACCTAACTGCCCTCCCTTGCCAGTCTAATTGCCCCTAACTGCTCTCCCCTGGCAGCCTGGTCACCCCAACTGTCCTCCTCTATAGGCCTGGTCCCCTCCAACTGCCCTCTCCTGCAGGCCTGGTCCCCCCAAACTGCCCTTCTCTTTAGGCCTGCATACCTCCAACTGTCCTCCCCTGCTGGCCTGGTCACCCACAACTGCCCTCCCCTGACGGCCATCTTGTGTCCCCATGGGGGCAGCCATCTTTGACCTCATGGGGGTGGCTATATTGTGTGTTGGAGTGATGGTCAATTTGCATATTACTCTTTTATTAGAAAGGATTGTTTAAAGTATTACAAATAGTAATACATATGTCTCCTTTTTATTCCCTCCATTGACCTCCCCCTCCCCAGCCTCCTCTACCCTTGGCACATGCTCTCACCCCCGCCAACCAGTGTCTGTGTCCATTGATTATGCTTATGTGCATGCATACAAGTCCTCCAGCTGATCTCTTATCCTACCCAACCTTCCCCTGCCTTCCTGCTGTAATTTGATAGTCTGTTTGATACTTCTTTGTATCTATTTTTGTTCATCAATTTATAATGTTCTTTATATTCCACAAATGAGTGAGATCTTGTGGTATTTATCTTTCACTGACTGGCTTATTTCACTTAGCATAATGCTCTCCAGTTCTATCTATGCTGCTTCAAATGGTAAGAATGCCTTCTTTTTTATAGCAGTATAGTATTCCATTGTGTAGATGTACAACAGTTTTCTAATCCATTCATCTACTGATGGGCATTTAGGCTGTTTCCAAATCTTAGCTATTGTAAATTGTGCTGCTATGAACATATGAATGCATATGTCCTTTCAGATTGGTATTTCTGTTTTCTTGGGATATATTCCTAGAAGTGGTATTACTGGGTAAGATGGCAGTTTCATTTTTAATTTTTTTAGGAAATGCCATTCTGTTTTCCAGAGTGGCTATACCAGTCTCCATTCCCACCAGCAGTGAAAGAGACTAGACCACCAACTTACACTATACACAAAAATAAACTCAATATGAATAAAGAACTTAAATATAAGATGGGAAACAAAAAAACTCTTAGAAGAAGCTATAGGCACCAAAATAGCAGACATTTATCATAGCAATACCTTTACTGATACAGCTCCTAGGGCAATAGAAACTAAAGAGAAAATAAACAAATGGGATTACATCAAAATAAAAAGCTTCTGCACAGCAAAAGAAATGATCAACAAAAGAACAAGAAAGCCCTCTGCATGGGAGAACATATTTGCCAAAGTTATCTCCAGTGAAAGTTTAATCTCCAACATTTACAGAGAACTCATACAACTTAAAAAAAAAGAAGATAAACAATCCAATCAAAAAATGGACAAAGGACCTGTAGACACTTTTCAAAAGAGGAAATACAGAAAGCCAAGAGACATATGAAAACATGTTCAAAGTCACTAATCATCCCAGAGATGCAAATCAAAACAACACCTGCCAGAATGGCTATCATCAACAAGTGCTGGAGAGGATGTGGAGAAAAAGAAACCCTCCTTCTCTGACTCTGATGGTTTTAAGCATCCCTGAGAATCCTCAGGCCATCATAGTTAATTTCAGTAGGAAGTTAGAAAGGTACCAGTACACTATGTGCACATCATCTTCACCTCACCCCCTACATTACCATCGCTACAGCTTGAGACAGCATTTCCTCTTTAAAGTAAGACAAAGAAACTGTGAAGATAATGGAGCAGTCAGCATTCAAAACCGACTTTCTAAGTCTTAAAATAACTATGTCTTACATAGCTTTATATTGTGTAAAAAAAATTACTTTATCCTAGTAAATATACCAACTCAAAAAGAGAAGAAAGGAAGGTTAAAGTAGTGTGTGTTGGGCAAAACAGAGGAGAGTGAGAAAAGAATCACAGAATTCCTACTAGAATTAACAAGATATTAATTCCTTCCAGGGGATGGCTGTCTTTCTTCCCTGTTCTCTCTTCCCTTCAGCCCCACAACCACCAGCAGAGTAGAGGGCTCTCCCATATTCTTCCATCTGTTCAGACAGCTGTTCAAGATATACTCTTTTGGATTTATTGATTTCTTCATAAATTAATCACTCTACAACCAGAATATATCAGATAAAATTACCCTATCCTGTGATCAGGGGGAAAAAATACAGAAAGAAGCATCTTCCCTCTTCCCAGGGTTTTCTCCCCATAGCATATGAATTATTTACGATTATGCATCAGTGAAATCACTTTAATAATAAAAGTTCCTGAGCAATGGTACTTACAAAGGTATTTACGGTTTTTACTATAATGGTCTTGCTGAGATGATCTTTGACCCTTGTACATGTAGTGCATTATAAAAATCTCTATTTCAAACATTCTAAGCTCAAACACTAAATATTCAACAAAACAGTATCTTTAGGAGGTAGTCAGAGTATTATAGCTCTTCCAAAAAACAACTCATTGAAGTTTATTTTTGAAAGCCACATTATATATGTAATTTGTTTATTCACCATTTATTCACAGTTGGGATGTGATTTTAAGACTAGTAATTAAGCAGTTGCAGACTGGGCTCCTCAACAATATTTTGTTACTCAAATTTATTATTAGTCTTCTTGTTAGTGATAGAAAAATAAAGGTTACCAAGCAAAGAAGCTGGTGTCAGCTTAGAGAAACCAGAGGCACTTGGGAAATAAACACCAGTATTTAAACCAGTTTACAGAATGTTAACACAGTTTGTGTGAGAAAGGTGGTGTAGAAAGGAGTAGGTTGTTGTCACTATGGCACTTCTATGGACACTAACATACATTGAAAGAGACACTAAGAGAAGTTATTTTGTGAACCCTTGAGGTACAAGGAGTAGGGGAAGGAATACATCTCGGAAAAATAAATGTTGATTTGTTTCATTTTGTTTCAGGGCATAACTCAATATGTGCAAGAATGAAAAATAATGACAGTGTGATAATGGCATCACAGGTAATTTGAGCACCAACTCTTACTTTGATCATTGAAAATACGTAGATGTGTGCTTTTTATGGACTTTATTATAGTTACTATAAGTTCTAATCTGTTACCAATTCTATGTTCCTATGTATAATGAATAAGTTATAACATAAGATCCAGTTGAAACGTAGAAATGCAAAATTTTATAACTGTGCTAGGAATGGTGACAGTTATTCATGAATGAAAGTTATGTATAGAAGCTGCAAACCTAGATCTAAAAATCATTTGAAAAGTTATTCTGCTGGCTCTCTATACCTACTTATTGTTTATTGATCCTTAAGGAATAGTGAATGCTCTTGGCAGGAAATGTAATCCTATCTAATAAAGAAGGAATATGCAAATTGTCCATGCTGTAACAAAACTGGCTGCACCCACAGTGGAGGCAAGGATCTCATAACACAAGATGGCTTTGCCCACAGCAGAGGCTAGTTCCTGTAAGAAGCCTTAACAAATAATCAGCAGGGATCTGAGGCTACATGGCACTGGGCTGAGGCAAGGGACCTGAGACAGTGGCCCCTGCCTGGTGGGATTTGACAGGGCACCTTAGGCCATGCCCCACACCCAGCGGGGCTTGACAGAGGACCTCAGGGTGCACCCCACTCAGTGGGGCTTGATGAAGGACCTCAGGCTGTGCACCTTGCCCCAGTGCAGGGCTGAGGGACCTCAGGCCACATCACCCTGGTGTCAGGCTGGAGGACCTGAGGCCGTGCACACCCACCCCTGCAGAGCTTGACAGGGACCTCAAGGCGTGCCCCTGCCCCGACCTGGGCAGGGAGACCTCAGGCCATGCCCCCTGGCCTGGCCCAGGAGACCTCAAGGTGAGCCCCCTGCCCCACACCAAACCAGAGTACCTGAGGCTGTACACACACCCACTCCAACCATGCAAGGCTTGACAGGGGACCTCAAGGCATGCCCCCTGCCCCAGCACTGGACCAGGCAACCTGAAGCTGTGCCCCCCACCCAGTGGAGTTCGATGGGGCTGGGGCCGACCAAGTCTGGATCTAGCCCAATGTGGATAGAGCTGGCCAGGTCTGGGTCTCATGCAATTTTGAGGTGCACATAGGTGGGCGGGGACTTGACTCTGGTTCCTGTGGCATGCCCCAGACTCTGACAGGAGTAAGATTTTCATATATATTTTACTAATTTTCTTTCACCTCTGACATCTCTATTACAGAAAAAGGCAAATAGCAATATTAAAATATTTTCTGTTATTAATTCCCTTTTAATGTGCACAAATTTTATGCATCAGGTCACTAGTATCTTATATGATGCTCATAATACTTACACAAATTATTAGGGAAAACCCCTTGCCTCTCTAGACTCATTCCATCTCTGTAAGCACACAGGAGACTGTGGAAATATAAGTAATATGTCCCTATATGCATAAACAGGAGCTTTTGGGCAGGATTGCAGATTGGTTGGATGGTTGGTTGGTTGGTTGATAGGTTGCTTGGTTGGTGAGTTGATTGGTTAGATGGGTTTTAAATAGAATATTTTCCTTCCTTTATGGTAACTTATTAGCAAAAGTCTCCACCCTGGCTGGTGTGGCTCAGTGGTAGAGCGTAAACCTATGAACCAGGAGGTCATGGTTCAATTCCAAGTTAAGGCACATGCCTGGATTGCACACTCAATCCCCAGTGCAGGGCATGCACGAGGCAGCCGATCAATGATTTGCTCTCATTATTGATTTTTCTAGCTCTCTCTCTCTTCCCTCTCCCTTCCTCTCTGAAATCAATTTAAAAAACATATGTTTTTTAAAGTCTCCAAATAGGAAATGTTAATCATTACATGGGGGGAAAAAAGCCACCAATGTCCTCTCTGTGATCTCGAGCATGCCAACTAACTTCTTGGGGCCTTAAGTGAGGAGTTGGACTCTATAAGCTTCCTTCCAACTCTGTGATTCTACTTTTAGATCTCTTACCACCTTAAATGTGCAGGTGGCCTACTCACTAGCACAAGGCCTGAAAGAAGGTCTGAATTCTCTCATAGCTCTGATTTCTCATTTCACACCCAGGTGGTATACTTTGTCTCCTCATTGGTATGACATAGGGGGTAGGTAGTGAGTACTGTAGGGAGCCACTTGGGCTCTGCAAATTACAACTAAGATCTGTTTTTTAGATGAGCAAAGGGACCAAGCGAGGACTCCCTTTAATTATCTGAGATGGGATAATTTCTAAGAAACTACATTCATCAGTGTGCCTATTAGAAAGCAGAGCATTCTGCTTTCCAGATGGCACAGAGGGTGACTGGGGGGTAATTCTAGAGAATAATGCAAGTTACACTCAAATGGAGCCCTTCCAAAGGAGGGGGCAAAGTAATATTTTTCCTCAACTATAGCTCTATGTGCCAATTTCCATACTTTACACACTGTGAGTATGCAAATGTTCCTTTCGGGAGAAATGTTATTAAGCATATTGGCAAGAAAGGATGACAAAGCTGGGATGTAGGTTAGCTATTTTAATAATACAGAAGGCCAATTGATTATTCCTTGGAGAATGGCTATAGCAAGCAATTAAATTCCTATAGTGTCAATAAAACAAATGTTGATTACCCCCAACCTAAGAATCTGTAATAAAACAGATTCTTAAGAAACTTTTTTTCCTAGCATATATTTTCAAGCTTCTGGCTTTGGAATTATATATGCTTATTTTTTATTTTCAGAAGATAAGACTTTGTTTTCAATTATTAACGAGAAAAAATTTAAATTTTGGTTTCAAAAGACTTGACTTTAAAGATGGTGAGTTTCCTTTGAAACTATTATAATTTCCTTTTCTAACACCTAAGTTTGAATGTTCTCAGAGGATGGCTAGGACTTTTATTTTAGCCAATGTTTTATTTTACCCAAATCACAATGTCTAAACTTAGTGCCTGGATTAGGCACATAGGAAACTGTAATTTAGTTCACAGGGATCTAAGCATTCCACAAATGTTTCATGGCTCAAAAATGAATTAACATATAAAACTTTATATTTCATACTATTCCCTCTAAAAATGTCTTTTTTTTAATGCACACCTGCGTGACACTCCAAATTAGGCCTTAGAAATCTGGTGGGTAATTTTGGAAATGAAACTATGCTTTGTGAGACCAGTGATTGTAGGCAAAGGACAATTATTATAATCCTAACAAATCCTAAAAAGCCTGGAGCATGTTTCTGTTAACTTACTGGCTGGGGTTGAAGAAAACATTTCCCAGCTAAATCTCCCAAGTCAGTGTCCAAAATATGGATTTAAGAAGGAGAAGCTTTACTTGCCCCCTTGACAGCACTGAATACAGTGAATGCCCCAAACAGGGGCTCCAGAGAGTGTGAGCCTCCGCCTCCTGGAAGTTTGGAATAAGGCAAGGAAACAGTTTTGTTTGATCTGAGCTTTTATTAATGTCACTGCAGTCTCTCTGAGTGCTGGTCGTAGAGTCTGGATATTATTTTTTAAGAATCTTTCACTGAGTTATAAAAAAATGCAATAATACACAAACGGTCTTTGCAGTTCTAATAGCGTTCAGTGTTTGGTTCGTACTTGGCAGTGTTGTAGGGAAGAGTGTTCACAAAGACTTTTGTACATATTATCTCTTCAATTTCCAAACGTTATGAGGTGAACAGAAAGGGTACTGTCACCTTTGCTTGACAGATGAGGATGCCAAGATAGAGGTTAAGAAGCCAGCTCCAAATGACAGGGCTAGTAATGGGTAGACCAGCAGATGCACCAGATCTCCTGTCTCCATCCCCAGAGTGCTTTTCATCGCCCTTCCCTGCTGCAGAATTTCTCAAAGGAGTCATTCT
This sequence comes from Lasiurus cinereus, assembly GCA_011751065.1. Lineage (NCBI taxonomy): Eukaryota > Metazoa > Chordata > Mammalia > Chiroptera > Vespertilionidae > Lasiurus > Lasiurus cinereus. The sequence continues at coordinate 58,566,918 of JAAGEH010000018.1, forward strand.
CATCTTCCCCATCCACCCCACCCCACCCCCAATAAAAGGCTCTAAAAGAATCAGTGCATCGAGTGGGGGAAACATCTCCAAGTTTCTGACTCACTTTTACATTCAAGCCATTTGTCTAAGAAAGCAACTTGGTCTCTCTTTCCAGTGACCTGATTCGAAATAACATGAGAAGTACAGTTTTCTTTCACAGCATCACGTTTTATGCTTTTTCATTTTGAAAGCTCTTCTCCATGGTCAGGTGCAAGCCACGCTGGTAAATAAATGATATATTTGTCTGTGTCTTCTTAAAGGTGGACCCATTCAATACATTTCCCAGTGGCTCATTACACGAAAGAGACAGGAGGGCTGGCAGCCTGTGTGACCTCATTTTCAGGATGCACTGCAGTCCTGCTAACCCATCAGCTATCTAAGCCATCTCACCGTGAGTCTAACTGGGGACCTGAGGAGAGGCAAGCTGACTGGATGCGGCCTGCATCCTATGAGTACCTGTGCAGGTCAGGAAACCAATAGGTCAGTGCTTGGTGGACCTGAGTAGATGCATCTTTGGCAGAGTCTGTGGCAAAAACCTGTAAAATGCCTGGTAATTGGTTCCAGTAGGATTTTCTGGGGTAGGTGGTTAAAGATTGAAATAACCAACGCCCTCATTCCTCTACCCTTGTTCCAACAAGAGCTCACACTGTCAGAATCAAAGCTTGCTCTGTATGAAAAGGTACCCTGTCTTTTAGTAACTTATTTTTATCACTTGCCATTAGTTTTCAAAGAGTGATTCCTTTTACTCTTACCCTTCACATTCCTCTTTTGCTCTTGAAACCTGTTATGCTTTCTACGTGAGGACAAAAGCAGCTGGAAGTGAGTCATTTCCACTCTCCCACATCCCTCCTTTTCAGGCATAAAACATGGAGGGGAAAAAGTAAGGCTCTAGGAGTGAATTGTTGCCACAGGAATTTGATAGTGAAAATTCCCTTGATGATAATCAAAATAATACAAATAAGCATTGTAATGGCATGCATGCATACACATGCACATACCCCCACAAATACATGTTACCCTTAAGTAGGTAACAGATAAAATTATTGCCAGAACATAACAGACAGCTTTTCAAGGAGAAGAAAAGAGGTATTTTTAAATGGAACACTTTCAATAGCTCTTTCACATCTCTGAAGCAGACTTTGTCAAAAATGTCGAAGCATTTATCAACGGAAAGCACCCCTTTACACATACACACATGCACACACACACACACCAAAAAAAAAAGCCTTATTTGTTGTGTGGCTGTTTATTCTCTTGCATATTCATAAAAAGCATTGTTGTCCTACCTAAAGGAATTTCCTCTGCTTTGTTAAATCCCGTACATCAGAGCTGAAAGAGAAAAGACCAACCAGCTTGTTTTTCACACAAGGAAATTGCAGCCCAGAGGGGAAGTGACTTTGCCAAGGCCACATGACATTGGCAACCAGGCCTTGGTTCAGTCCAGTTCCCTTCCTAACAGGCCAGCCTGCTGCTTGGAGAACAGAGTCTGAAATATTTCATTTTCCACAGATATTTATTGGCCCCTACTGTGTGTGTGTCTGGCCCTAGCAAGGCCATAGAGAAGATACAAGATGAATAAGATCAAAACCAGTCCTTAATGGTTACTCAGTTCTTAATACGTTTGTTTTTTAAAGACTGACACCATGTAATAAATATTCTGTGAAAGATGAAAATGTTAGTTATATTTTATTCCTGTTAGTTGATGTTAGAGAAAACAAACATGTAATATCCATACAGATATAACCCACTGTACAGATACCCCTGGAACAAAGACAATGTCTTTGAAGGCCAGAAAAAAATAATTTGACATTTTAGAGAGTTTTTAAAAGTTAAAAGACAACCTTGACTGGTTTGACTTAGTGGATAGAGTGTTGGCCTGCGGGCTCAAGGGTTCCAGGTCCAGTCAAGGGCATGTACCTTGGTTGTGGGCAAATCCCCAGTAAAGAGTGGGCAGGAGGCAGCTGATGGATATTTCTCTCTCATCAATGTTTCTAGCTCTCTATCCCTCTCCCTTCTTCTCTGTAAAAAGTCAATAAAATATTTTTTTTAAAAAATTAAAAAACACACACATGCTTTTGTGCATATTTTATTTGGAAATTCAACACAAAATTCACTAAATATCATTCAAACATTTCATCCAAAATTTTATAACCAAATTTTATCTAGAAGTATATGGACATAAAATGTTAATGGATGTAAGTTTCCCACGTTGTTTCTCATTCCCAGTGTTGGGAAGGTAGAATGCATTGGGCCCACTAAACTTAGGGGAGAATCTATAGGTAACAAGTGTTTTTTTCTTCCCTCTCCTTTTTATTTCTAAAGTCCATTATGAAAGGTAGATGTGCTCTTATTGCTAGTGAGGATGCCCACAGCCTTGCAACATGGAGCCATTGGCTCTCCTCAGCCTGGCAAACAGGAGGACTGCCCAAGGGGTTTGAAAGACACATCTTATGACTGACCTCCCTTTGCCTCTGTGCCTTTACTTCTAGATCATCTGTAGTTTCAGCTTCACTTTGGAATGGCCTCAGGGTCACTGAGATAGGCAGAGCATTAAATTCAAAACAAGGACAGAATCTAAATAGACCTTGGGTGATGGACACATAACCTGGGGATGCAATCTATTTCATTGCAAAAAAGATGAAGAAGAAGCCACTTACTGTATCTTCAGGCTCTTTGAAAGTTTTCTCATGAATAAAATCTGACTGCTGAGTACCTGCAGTAGCTGGTGACTCACAGAAAAAGGTTAGATGCATTTTGCACTGTGCATACCTTGCTTTTTTCTCCTTCTTGCTGTCATGGTCCTTAAATATCCTCAAAACCTTTACTTTTTAATTGGAATAATAGTGACCATTTATTAAGTATTTGCTATGTGCAAGAGACTGTGCTAAACAGTGCACTGCATTTCACAAAACTGCACACCAAGGATGCAAGGAAAATATTTGTATCCCTATTTGGACATGTGCTTAAGTAACTTAACTGATGTCCCATGGATAGCAAGGTGAAGGAATCCAGATTCAATGTCCATGCATATAATCACTACACTCATTCAGTCGTGATAGCTAAAGCTTTTCTAGGTTTTTCACACCAACTTTTAATCCCAGGTCAGCTTTCCACTGTCACTGAGTCTTGCTTTAAAGCTGCCTCATCCATCTAGTGGGCTCAGAGTAATGTTAACTGAACCTAGGTAAAACCCAATGATCTTTAGGGGAAATCCTAGAACACACTGCATTTGTTTTCTATTGCTGTGTAACAAATTACCACAAATTTAGCAACTTACCATACAAGTTGATTATCACACCATGTCCAGGGTCAGCAGTCTGGTACATTTTAGTTGGGTCCTCTGCTCAGGGTCTCATAAGGCTGAAATCAAGATGTCAGCTAGATATGCCCTGATCTATAGCCCCCAATAGGAATGATTTCTTCCTCAGATTGTTGGCATAATTTAACTCTTAGTAATTGTAGGACTGAGATCTTCATTGTCCTGTTGACTGTCAACCAAGAAACACTTCTCAACTCTTAAAAGTTGTTCTCAGTCCTTGTCTCTTGGCCACTCCATCCCAGCAACAGAGAGCATCCCTCACAGAAATGCTACCTGCTGCAGCAATCACAGCTTATTTCTTAATCTACTCCATTGTTCTCTTCTATTAATTAAAGAGCCAATAAATACTGAAGAATGAAAGTCAACCACAATGAAGTTTTCACTCATAGGTTGCAAATAAAAGGGTTGATTTGAACAGAAGTGTCATGGTAGGAGAGCCCTTCCCACTGGCTCTACAATCATAAGCCTTATTATCACTCGTAGAATTTTATCTTCCCCCACCTACCTCCAGGTTCTCTATAGCATTAGCCTCAGGTGAATCCAAACATTCCTCTTGTGAGAATCAATTATAAAATGTCTGTGTTGGGAATTCTATCAGTCCCCATATAATCATAACTTGTCCATGTTTTATATCAATCCCAGGGCACACCTACTGAGAAAGTTCTTCCTACTCCCATATACTGATAGAAGTGCCTTGCAGCCCTGACCTGTTTGGCTCAATGGATAGAGTATCAGCCGGTGGACTGAAGAGTCCCAGGTTTGATTCCGGTCAAGGGCATGTACCTTGGTTGCAGGCACATCCTCAATAGGAAGTTTGCAAGAGGCAGCTGATTGGTGCTTCTAACTCTCTATCTCTCTCCCTTCCTCTCTGTAAAATAATAAATAAAATATTAAAAAAGAAGAATCTTGCAGATAACCATGTTTAATAAAGTGCATGCTTTTATAATAAAATAAATTATTATTATCTGCATTTAGCTATTTTTTAACTTCAAGCTGAATTTTAAAGAAAGGATTTTAGAGGGCTATCCTATCAATTTACTTCATAAGTTCCAAGAATGAGACCATTGATATAGCTAAAACCCCAATTATGCCTAGATTTATGTTAATATATAATCTTTCCTGTTTTACAGTATTTAAATATTGCAATGTTTTTCTACATAGTATGGGACAGATTGGTAAAAGGTCCTTAAAAGTTCTTTAAATAAGAAAGAACTGGGAAATGCTTTGAGATCTGAAGTCCCAAATGTGTTTAATCTATGTTTATTCAGTTTGAGTTTACATTAGCAAAACCTCATTCAAAAATGGAAAGTCTACAGACTGGCAGTCAGGAAACCTGGATTTTAGCTCTGGTTCTTATTGTTTACTTCAGCTATAATCTAAAGGGATTAATTTAACCACCAGGCACTAAATGTAAGTTATCTACTGGGATGCATGGCGCAGTGTGGCTAGATGACCAGAGCCAGCCCCCAGCACTCATTCTGCCTTCATCTTCTCTGTCAGTGAGAATGGTCTTCAGACCCAACAAGGATGGAACAAATATGTGGTTTTAAAGAGAAATTAGGAGCTTGAGATAAATATAGAGATTATCAGATAGCATCTATCTGCTCCAGACAGGTTAAGTCTGGAGTCACCATTAATAATTTCTCACCCCGTTGGCATGGCTCAATGATTGAATGTTGTCCTATGAATCAGGAGGTCACAGTTCAATTCCAGGTCAGGACACATGCCCGAGTTGTAGGCTCAATCCCTAATGTGGGACATACAGGAGGCAGTCTATCAATGATTCTCTCTCATCATGAATGCTTCTATCTCCCTTTCCCTTCCTCTCTGCAGTCAGTAAAAATATATTTTAGAAAAATAAAATAAAATAATTTCCCAGAATGTAGAAAGAATCCATAGATCATGCCCCTGACCCTCTGCCTGGACTAGAGGCATGAAAATGGCAAATGTTCTGATTTTTGTGAAAAGTAGAAATTCTATAAACTGTAGACATTAATCCTATAAAGTGAATATTTAGTCTAAAATTAATTCTCAGAAGGGAAGACTTAGAAAAGGAAGCCTGGATCACTAGAATCAGTACAGACTCATAGTAAGAACAAGTATGTACTGGCTGACCATACTTGCTGTGAAGACTGGGTTATTAGACTGATAAAGAAATGAGATATTAGTGTAAATATTATATCTGTGTAACAGGGTCCCCAGAGTAAATCTGGATGGGATGGGAAGGGAGACAGGTAGTGGACAAAGAAAAAGAAGCAGAGACTAAGAAAGACAAGAATAGGGAGGGGCACAGCTAGATGTAGAACAGTGGTTCTCAACCTTCCTAATGCTGCGACCCTTAAAGACAGCTCCTCATGTGGTGGTGACCCCCAACCCATAAAATTATTTTCGTTGCTACTTCATAACTGTAATCTTGCTACTGTTATGAACTGTAATGTAAATATCTGATATGCAGGATGTATTTTCATTGTTACAAATTGAACATAATTACAGCATAGTGATTAATCACAAAAACAATATGTAATTATATATTGTGAAATATTTATTTCTAATTACAAATAAATGAAATTTTGTCTTGAATCGTGGTATAGCATGGGTAACAGTCTTAATATAACAACAGTAAACTACATTGCTACATTTTGCTACACCGAGGAGTGGTGTGTTGGTTCCTAAGAGCATGGGAAATAGGTGTTTTCCAATAGTCTTAGGCGACACTGGTCGTTCAACCCCCAAAGGGGTCGCGACCCACAGGTTGAGAACCGCTGATGTAGAGTAAGTAGAAGGCAAAAAGAGAGAAGCCTCAACCGTGGAGAAAAGGGATGTAAGAACAGCGCTCTCTGGAAAGGAAGAGACCATATAATGTTTTCCAGCCCCGGAACCTGAGATGATAGCTGGAAGACCCCACCATATCAGCTGCAGGAAACGCAGGCAGAGTCTTTCTGAGCGGAGGTGTCAGACCTGGCACCCTAGGCTTGGGGCACACTCTGCTCAGGAAGGCAACCACACTGCAGGGAGAGCAAAAGCATTGTTGGAGAGTTCCAAGAGTCCCCACAGCCTGAGGAGCTGTGCAACTGCCGCCAGAATGCAGACAGCAGCCTTGCTGAGGTGCCTGGGCCTCCCATGGAAAGCCCTTGAGGGGCAAAAGGGAAGAACAGAACACCTTTTCTCTGTCAATGTTATAAAGGCTCACACATTCCTATTCTACCCCCTCTTCAGCAGAGTGAGCAAGGACAAGGTTTCTGAAGTCCTGCTGTCTAGAATGGAAGCCTTGCTCTTCTCCTTGCTAACTGACTTCATACAAGTTATCAGGCCCCCTAACCTTCACAGTGTCTCCATCCATAAGTTCCCTTCCTGACTGGGATGTTTGAAAGACCAAAGGACAAGTATCCATATACAGTGCTCAATAAACACTAGGTGTCATTAATCCATTAGCTCAAGTTAATAATGCCTGAGGAAACTAACAGTCTTTCATGACATATTTGTGGATAAGATGGAGAAACAAGGAATAGGCATAAAACAATTTTGTGACTTGTAACTTGAATCAGGAAGTTACGGTTCAATTACTGGTCAGGGCACATGCCCAAGTTGTAGGCTTGATCTCCAGTGTGGAACATACAGGAGGCAGTTGATCAATGATTCTCTCTCAGACCCAACAAGGATGGAAGTGACAAAGCAAAAGACTCCAAATTAATTCAAAAATATCAGTCTGGAGAATTATTGTGAATTATGAAAGACCTCCTGTGAGTCTTCAGACTGCTCCCAAACAACAGGTACTTGCTTTGATTCATAGAGACAAATAAATGGCAAGCAATTCCACACACCTTCCTTTGTATATACTCCAATAAGTTTTACAGTAACTTGGTAAATTAGTTGTTGAAGATTACTAAAATTTGATATATACAGACTAACTAAAATCAGTCCACGATTAAAGTCACTGAGGGAGCTAATTCATCATTGTCTATAGGCTGAGCAGCTAGATAACACTGAGCTGTATGGAAGCGCATCTGTCACCTGGGTGCAAGTAAAGATTTCATAAATGTTTCATTCTTATCACTGCATTATCAGGCTTGTTCTGACTTGGTTGTAGTTTTCAAGTGGTACTATTTGTTGCATTAATTGATTTACCACATGACATGTTAACAACTACCCCTCTAGCCTCAGTACCATCATGAAGATATTCTTTATGTCCTGGTCCTCAAAGGTGCCAGGATTTATCAAGGATAGAGTGTCCCTACCCCAGCAGATCCCTTGAGTACAAGTTGTTCATTTTCCTACATCCCATGTACCTAAGGCTCAAAAGATAGTTCCCCCATTGTAACCATTCTCTCACGGCATTAGTTTCATGTGGCTGCTGTAACAAATTACCATACACTTGGAGGCTTAGAACAAGTTAATTTATTTTCATATAATTCTGGAGGCAGATGTCTAAAATCAGGGCATCATCAGGGCCACACCCCCTCCAGACTCTGGGAAAGGATCTATTCAGTGATGCACTCCTAGTCTCTGATGGCTCCAGGCCTTCTCTGACTTGTAGTCATAACGCTGCACTCCTTGCTTTCATCTTCACATTGCTTTCTGTGGTGGGTGTGTATCAGTACTTCCTCTGCCAAAGACACGTGTGATGGCACTTAGGGTGCTTCTCTTTTAATACATGATAAACCTCTCCTTTCAAGACCCTAAGTTTAACCACATCTTTGCCATATGCGAGAATAGCGATAGATTTCAGGGATTTGGAAGTTAATATATTTCTAGGAGCCTTTTTTTTTTCCAGCCTACAACACTCACCAACATTCCTTTGCCTCTCTGGTTCTTCTCTGCTGTCAAGAAAAGCATCAGGAGGGAGGAGAAAATGGCGGCGGAGTAGACGGATGCGTCTGGAGCTTTGTCGCTGGGCAGAGGGAGAGAGAGCGGCTGAGAGTTGCACTGGGAGTGTTTGTTGGCAAGCTAGGAGTCAGTTGTCCTCCAGGGGAAGGCGGGGAACTGCTGGAGGGGGCTCTCCCGGCCAGGCAGCCCCACTGCCACGGGGTTTTTGTCCGCTGGAGCCACCATTGCGAACGTGGAGCCCGAGCCATCTTGCAGTGGGAGGCGGATGTCTGCAGCGGTCTGAAGCCTTCGGCTGGGCACCCATCGAGCAGCCAGGGACCCGGGGACCCAGAACTCTGCTCTCCAATCGGCGCAGACACGCGGCAGAATCAGAGATCCACAGAGAACACGGACAGGTCAGATTGCGCCTGACTTAAGGGGGAGGTGGATGTCTTCCGAGGTCTGAAAGCTGCGGCTGATGGAGGCACCCACAGAGCAGCCAGGACCCAGAGCGCGGCTTCCCAGGCGGCACAGACGCGCAGGCGGAGGATTCAGAGATCCACACGGCAAGGAAGGGTCAGATTTCTCCTGGGTCAGGGTGAGGTCTCCTACCCCCGCAGGGCAGAGACACGCACACTGTGGGAGCCGGGCAGCAGGAAAGCTGCCTCTGGAGAGGTCCGCAGAGGTGGTCAGGGCGTGATCCCTGAGTGTGAAGGCAGACCCTCTGAGCTGTTGACAGAGGGGAACTCTGGAAAACGACTCTTTTTTTTTTTCTTTTTCTCTGGGGCAGAGGGACAACCTGGGAGTTATTGCAGTGTCCAGGCTGCAAAACCCCCACAAACTGGTTTTGGGAACCACAGAGTAGCAGGATCTGAGCACAGCCTAGAGAGGTCTTGTGCTTTGTCTCAGAGATCAATTCCGAAACACTGCCACCAGTGGATGACACACAAATTGACTCTCCCATAACCACAAGAGAATAAAGAGATTAAAACACCAAGAGGGGAACACAGGGAACTGCAATACCTCCCCTACTGGGAAACACGAGTGCCAAGCAGAATAATAGTGGAAGTGAAGGACCATTCTATTTTTCTTCTTTTTTTTTTTTCCTTTTTTCTTTTTTCTTTTTTTTTAATTTTTAATTCTTTATTTTTCATTTTCACATATTTTAATTAAAAGAATATTTTTTTTCTTTCTGCCTCAATTGATTTTACCTTTATAATTATTACATTTTTGTTTTAAACTAGTATTATTAATTACTACTAGTACTTTACCGTTTTTGGGAAAAAAAGTGTCATTTTGTTTTCTCTTTATTTTATTTCGGGATTAGAGTTCTACATTCTATTTTCATCTTCCCTTTAGCATGATTTTACTACAACTCAACTCCACCTTTATGCCAACACTTTCCTCCTAACTTTCCCCATTTTGCTGTCTTGTTTCTCTTTCCCTTTTCCAACTTTAGATTCTCCCTATTTTTCTCTTTACCTGGTTAAAATTTCACCCCATTTATATATCTAATTTTAAATCCCCTACTACAAGTCCACACAAACCTCTCCCCTCTTGTCTTCACTAGCCAAAAAGTTGTTTTTTCTCTATGTCCTTTTGTTGCTATTTGCCTGAAAAGTGATTATATCGATTTTTTGAAATTTTTTTTTGTGAGATTGTTTTAGTTTATTCTACTTGTTTTATTTTGCTTTTTGCTTGCTTTGTTTTATACTTCTCTTTTCCCTCATCTCCCTCGATACCAGTTGCTATTTGCAATTTGCCTTTATCTCTAGGTACTGGTTGCTGGCCTTTATTGGGATTAGTGACTGTTCTATTGGAGTTGTCTCCTGACATCTATATTTTGTTCCTCTTTTCTCTCTTATACACTTTCTTTTCTCTCTGACTTTTTTCTCTTCCTCTTTCCTTCTCCTTTTTCTCCTTTTTATTTTCTTATTTTATTTTATTTTATTGTTCATTTATTTATCTTTTTTTTCTCACTCTCCCAATTTGATTTTGACACTTTTTTCTTTTCTTTCTTCCTCATTTTCCTCTTCTTCTTTCTCTATTTACCCTAATTTGTCCTTCATTGGTGGTCACCTTATTTGTGATTATTAACATCTTGAATACATTTCTACTCAGTGCCTTGTGTGCTGTACCTGGTCATGTTGTAGTTTGTGCCTTTCAATCAATGTAGGAGAGAGAACTACATAACCAGACACCCAGAGAAGAAAGACCATGGGAAGAAAAAGAAACATCCCACAAAAGACAAAAAGGCAGGTTTCACCAGAAAAGGAAGTAAACGAAATAGAACCACAAATAAGCCTACCAGAGAAAGAGTTCAGAGAAATTATCATAATGTGGTTGAAAAGAATGGAAGACAAATTTGACAATATGAGTAAGAGCCAAGAGGAAATAAAGAAGAACCTAGAGGAGGTGAAGAAGCATCAGGAAGAAATGCAGAAGAACCTAGAGGAGGTGCAGAATAAACAAGAAGAAATGAATAATGACATCACTGCTATAAAGAACTCAATAGAAAGCATCAAAAGTAGACTAGAAGAAGCAGAGAACCGCATCAGTGAGCTAGAAGACACGGTAGGAAAAAATACCCAAGTACAGCAGCTTCTAGAAAAAAAAGTTAAAAAGCAAGAGGAGAGTCTAAGGGAACTTTGGGATAACATGAAACAAAATAACATCCGCATAATTGGGGTTCCAGAAAGAATGGAAACTGAACAAGGATTAAAGAACGTGTTTGAAGAAATAATGACAAAAAATTTCCCCAATATAGAAAAGAAAAAACCCACACAAATCAAAGAAGCTCACAGAGTCCCAAGCAAAATGAACCCCAACAAACCGACACCGAGGCACATTATAATTAAATTGCCAAACACCAAAGACAAAGTAAGAATCTTAAAAGCAGCCAGAGAGAAACAGAAAGTTACCTACAAAGGAACCCCCATAAGACTAGCTACTGACTTCTCAACAGAAACTCGTCAGCCCAGAAGAGAATGGAATGAAATATACAAAGTCATGCAAAGGAAGGGTCTGAATTCAAGAATACTGTACCCTGCAAGACTCTCAATCAAAATTGAAGGTGAAATCAAAAGCTTCACAGACAAAAAAGGACTAAGGGAATATATTGCCACCAAACCAGCAATGCAAGAAATGTTAAAAGGTCTACTGTAATAAAAAGAAAGAGGAAGCGAAGAAGGAACTCGGGGGTAAGGACTAAAAATGGCAACAGATAAGTACTTATCAATAATAACTTTAAATGTAAAGGGATTAAATGCTCCAATCAAAAGACATAGGGTAACCGATTGGATAAGAAAACATGATCCATATATCTGCTGTCTGCAAGAAACCCACCTTAGGAAAAGAGATGCACACAGATTGAGGGTCAAGGGATGGAACATGGTATTTCATGCAAATGGAAATGAAAAAAAAAGCTGGGGTTGCAATACTTATATCGAACAAATTACATCTCAAAGTGAAGGACATAACAAGAGATAAAGAAGCCACTTCATAATACTAAAGGGAACAATCCAACAAGAAGAAATAAATCTGGTAAACATATATGCACCCAATATAGGAGCACCTAAATACATAAAAAAAAACTCTTGGAGGATATTAAGGGAGAGATTGACAGCAATACAATCATAGTAGGAGACTTTAATACCCCACTGTCACCATTGGACAAATCCTCTAAACAAAAAATCAGCAAAGAAACATCAATCCTAAATGACTCACTAGAACAGATGGAATTAATTGACATCTTCAGAACATTTCACCCCAAAGCCACAGAATATACATTCTTCTCCAGTGCACATGGGTCATTTTCAAAGATAGATCATATGTTGGGTCATAAGAAAAGTCTCTTCAAATTCAAGAAGATAGAAAGCATATCAAGCATTTTCTCAGACCACAGTGGCATAAAACTGGAAATCAACTATAATAAAAACAATAGAAAGAAATCAAACACATGGAGACTAAACAGCATGCTATTAAACAACGACTGGGTAACCAGAGAGATCAAGGAAGAAATAAAAAACATCATGGCAACAAATGACAATGACAACACAACAATACAAAATTTATGGGACACAGTGAAAGCAGTCTTGAGAGGGAAGTTCATAGCCCTACAAGCCTACTGCAAAAAACAGGAAACAATAGTAATAAATTACCTAAACCTACAACTCAAAGAGCTAGAATGTGAGCTACAAGAAAAGCCCAGTGTACTCAGAAGGAAGGGAATAGTGAAGATCAGAGCGGAGATAAACAACTTGGAGACCAAAGAAACAATTCAAAAGATCAACAAAACAAAGAGCTGGTTCTTTGAAAGGATAAACAAGATTGATGGACCCCTAGCCAGGCTCACCAAGAAGCAAAGAGAGAAGACCCAAATAAACAAAATCAGAAATGAAAGAGGAGAAATAACAACAGACCCTGTGGAAATACAAAGTATTGTTAAAAAAAATACTATGAACAACTCTATTCCAACAAATTGGACAACCTGCAAGAAATGGACATTTTCCTAGAAAAATATAACCTCCCAAAACTCAATGAGGAGGAAGCCAAGCATCTCAATAGTCCAATAACTATGGAAGAAATTGAAGAAGTAATCAAAAAGCTTCCAGCAAATAAAAGCCCGGGTCCAGATGGCTACACAGGAGAGTTTTACCAAACATTCAAGGAAGAATTAAAACCTATCCTCCTCAGACTATTCAAAAACATTCAAGAAGAAGGAATACTACCAAACACCTTCTATGAAGCCAGCATCACCCTAATACCAAAACCAGATAAAGACAACACAATGAAAGAGAATTATAGGCCAATATCTCTCATGAACATAGATGCCAAAATCCTCAACAAAATTCTAGCAAACCGGATCCAGCAGTACATCAGAAAGATCATACACCATGACCAAGCAGGATTCATCCCAGGAATGCAGGAATGGTTCAATATCCGCAAATCAATAAATGTGATACATCACATAAACAAATTGAGAGATAAAAATCACATAGTCATATCAATTGATGCAGAAAAAGCATTTGACAAAATCCAACATCCTTTCTTGATAAAAACTCTCAGCAAAGTGGGAATAGAAGGATCATACCTCAACATCATAAAAGCCATATATGAAAAACCCACAGCTAACATCATACTCAATGGGCAAAAACTAAAACCATTTCCCCTAAGAACAAGAACAAGACAGGGATGCCCACTCTTACCTCTCCTTTTCGACATAGTACTGGAAGTATTAGCCATTGCAATTAGACAAGAGGAAGAAATAAAAGGCATCCAAATTGGAAAAGAAGAAGTAAAGCTGTCCTTATTTGCAGATGACATGATATTGTACATAAAAAACCCAAAGGACTCCATTCCAAAACTAATTGACTTAATGAATTCGGCAATGTAGCAGGATACAAAATTAATGCTAAGAAGTCTGTGGCATTTCTATACACTAACAGTGAAATTTATAGAAAGAGAAACTAAAAAAGCAATCCCATTTACTATCGCACCAAAAAAATTAAGATACCTAGGAATAAACCTAACTAAAGAGGTAAAAGACCTTTATGCAGAAAACTACAGGACACTGAAAAAAGAGTTAGAGGAAGATGTTAACAGATGGAAGAGCATACCATGCTCATGGATTGGGAGAATCAACATCATTAAAATGTCCATACTACCCAAAGCAATCTACAGATTCAACGCACTACCCATTAAAATACCAACGACATATTTCACAGACCTACAAAGAATTCTTCATAGATTCATCTGGAACAATAAAAGACCACGGATAGCTACAGCAATTCTGAGAAAAAAGAATAAAGTAGGTGGGATCTCAATACCAGACTTCAAGCTATACTACAAAGCAACTGTTCTCAAAACAGCTTGGTACTGGCAGAAGAACAGACATATAGACCAATGGAATAGGATAGAGAACCCAGATATCCACCCAAACCACTATGCTCAATTAATATTTGACAAAGGAGGCATGAACATTCAATGGAGCCAAGATAGCCTCTTCAATAAATGGTTTTGGGAAAATTGGACAGATACATGCAAAAAATTGAAACTGGACCACCAACTTACACCAAATACAAAAATAAACTCAAAATGGATACAGGACTTAAACATTAGAAGGGAAACCATAAAAATACTAGAGGAATCCACAGGCAGCACAATCTCAGATATATGCCGAAAGAACTTCTTCACTGATACTGCTCCAAAGGTAATGGAAGCTAAAGAAAAAATAAACAAATGGGACTACATCAAAATAAAAAGCTTTTGCACAGCAAATGAAACCATCAACAAAACAACAAGAAAGATCAATGCATGGGAGAACATATTTGCAAATGCTATCACTGATAAAGGTTGAATCTCCAAAATCTACAGCCAACTTATACAACTTAATAAAAGGAAGATGAAGGATCCAATAAAAAAAAATGGGCAACGGACCTAAACAGAACCTTTTCAAAAGACGACAGAAGGAAGGCCAAGAGACACATGAAAACATGTTCAAAGTCATTAATCATCCGAGAGATGCAAATCAAAACGACAATGCAATACCATCTTACACCTGTCAGAATGGCAATCATCAACAAATCAACAAACAACAAGTGTTGGCGAGGATGCAGAGAAAAAGGGACCCTTGTGCACTATTGGTGGGAATGCAGACTGGTGCAGCCACTGTGGAGAACAGTTTGGAGTTTCCTCAAAAAACTAAAAATGGACCTCCCATTTGACCCTGTAATCCCACTCTTAGGAATTTATCCTAAGAAATTACAAACACCAATCAGAAAGGATTTATGCACCCCTATGTTCATAGCAGCACAATTTACAATAGCCACAATTTGGAAACAGCCTAGGTGCCCGTCAGCAGATGAGTGGATCAGAAAACTGTGGTACATCTACACAATGGAATTCTATGCTGCCATTAAAAAGAAGGAATTCTTACCATTTGCAGCAACCTGGTTGGAACTGGAGAGCCTTATGCTCAGTGAAATAAGCCAGTCAATGAAGGAGAAGCATCACATGATCGCACTCATTGGGGGATAATAAAGAACATTATAAACTGAGGAACAAAAGGATAGATACAGAGACAGTAAAGCTTCAGACTGAAATTACAGCAGGAAGATTAAAGTTAGGTGAGGTAGATAAGAGATCAATCAAAGGACTTGTATGCATGCATATAAGCATAACCAATGAACATAGACACTGGGGGGTTGGGGTATGCCTGGGAGGAGGGGGGGCAATGGGGAGATATGTATAAAAAATTAATAAAAATTAAAAAAAAAAGATTTATCAGTCAAAAAAAAAAAAAGAAAAGCATCAGCCTTCTTTCCACCCATACCTGGGCCCCTGATTGCTCATAGGCAGATATGTCATGAGTTTACAGTCTCCAATCCAGGAAGTCAGATTTATCATGTCCCTTCTAGATTAGGCTACAGCATAGAGTCAAGTCCAGAGTGGTAAATGGACAAGAATGAGGACTTGGATTCAGTTTGATTTATTCTAACAAGCAGTTCAAAAGATACAGATAATGTCCATTGGATGCTGACAGATACAATCCCGACTTCTTTCCTTTGATCACATGGAGGTAGACCTGAAGGATGTAGTGTCAGTAGCTCCTGTGGAAGGAGAAATCCACAAGTTAGAGGACCAAAGAAAGGTAGGCTCACAGCCCTTTCTATGCCCAGAGGGGCCATCACCCAAAACAACTTACATGCATTACCATATAAAGCTGGATAAGGAAGCTCCCAGGAAGCCAGGCACCCAGACCCAGTGACTGTGTCCTGAGTCTCATGATTCCTGCTATGCCAACGCAGGGGTCTGGGAGCTTTCCATTTCTGTTCCCTTCCAGGCTTTCCACACCTGTTTGGGACAGAGTCTCCAGCACTCTTCCAGTGTGCTCAGAATAAAATCCAAACCCCTTGGCATGCCTACAAGCCTCTTCCTTCATCTCTCAGTACTCCCCACCATTAATACTTAAATATTTGGAGTCCCCGACAGCAATTCATTTTTCTGTGTTGCCTCTGAGTCTTGGCACTTACTAATTTCTCTGCCTGGAACACCATTCTCACCTCCTTCTCTCCTCTGCTTACTCCCATCACCCATCAGGAGCCAGGCCCAGCTCCATGTCTTCCCAGAATGCCCCACACAGCCTCTAGGGCCTTCTCCAGTCCCACCATTATTACCACCACTACTATCCTTGGCTGGCTTAGGTACCCCTCTTCTGTCTTCGCCTTTTCATGCCATTTCTAATTAGCCATATTTATAGAAGTCTGTCCTATTATACTATATAGTCCTTGTATATATCCCCAGCAACTAGCATAGCACCTGACACTTCACTAGTGCTCAATGAATATTGGATAAATAAATGAGTGTAATTTCATTAATATGAATCATCTGTAGGATTTAGAAGGTGAAGTTGTTCATTATTAACACAAATGAAATACTGGGAATGAGGAAGGTATTGGTCCCACTGTGGTGTGCACAGTCAGGCTGACCAGGATAGTCCAACTGTGAGTACCACCCTCGCGAAAGGAACAATACTAGAGCTTGTCTGGTGAACCTAAACAGAAAAGTGAAGGGTTGGAAACCATGAAAGCTGAGGAGCAGTTGGAGAAACTAATGATATTTACCTTGGAGGGAGGTACTTACATGAAGACAATCTTCAGATACCATGAGGTGATGCCATGTGGCTGCCATGGAACTGAACTATGCTGCAGAACTTCCTACCGGTCGAGAATGGAATGGACTCTGTCCTCAGAACAGAGGGGGCTGCACTGGGAGAGAGAATTCCTGGGGCTGAGCATGCAGGCATCACTTGGGGTTGTCGGAGAGTTGTGAGCTGGTCAAGCTAGATGTTTTCTGCACACTCTCTAAACCCTGACATTCCAAGATTTAAATTGATTAGCATGTCGGTTACTTTGCTACTTAGCAGTTTTGGAATGCCCTCAGCTCTTGTGCTGTGTGGGAGTAGTGTTGATGAAGGCACTCCCAGCCAAGCCACTCTCTGCTGGTTTGAATGGAGACAGTTCTTGCCAAATCTTTCAGCATGATTGGATTCTTCTCCCTTCCAACTCTGTCAGTGATTACAAAATGGTATATTTTGCTTCGTAAGACTGGGACAAACTGCCTTGAAAGTGATGCAAAAAAAAAAAAAAAAACAACAAAGAGCAACTGCTCATTTTCTTCAGAAGCCTTAAATCAGGACTCGGGCCCTTTCTGTGCGGATACCAAGCTTTCCTCTTTGTACCTCACATCGTCATCATTTTCTAGCTAATGTGTTTGATTTATGGCCCTTAGTGTCTTTGAAGTAATGAAGTAATGCACTTGGTAATTGTGGTCACTCTATTGATTTTTATAAAACGGCTTTTTTTTTTTTTACTATGAAGCTGCCTCTAAGCCAGGGAATCAAGCACTCTGGTTCTCCAGCTACCTGGGTGTAATGTAAAGATTCACACAGGGCTTATTGCCAGCTTTGGACATTTACTCTGGAACTATCTTTAAATTCCCTAATGAATCTACCCATCAATAACTATGTATTGCTAACCAATTCAGTCAACCTTGCTTTAACCATCTCCAGTATTTTATATACATCAAAGGTAGCTAAATAAAAATGATCAAATAGAGCAAGAAAAGAATTAGCTTACTTTCAAAAAGAAAAACAAACCACATACTTGTGTTAACTGTTATCTGATGAAAGGAAGGTAAAAACTATTAAGTCAAGAAAATGATAAACAGCCAAAATTGGTTTGGCTTGGTGGATAGAGTGATGGCCTGTGGACTGAAAGGTCAGGTTCAATTCCAGTCAAGAACATGTACCTTGGTTGCGGGCACATCCCCAGTAGGAAGTGTGCAGGAGGCAGCTGATCGATGTTTCTCTCTCTTTGATGTTTCTAACTCTGTATCCCTCTCCCTTCCTCTCTGTAAAAAATCAATTAAATATATTTAAAAAGAAAAATAAAATGATAAACAGATACTGACATTTAATCTCTCTCTGAGAGAAGCCATAGTCCTTGCCTGAGGTAAGTTTTCTTGATGGATTTCTAAACTGCGCATTTTGAGCTCCTTTTATCCATGTGTATGTTTCCCTGTGAGGCCCATAACAGCTTTTGAAAGTGGTCATTTCATTCATGCCTAATGGGCCTGGTGTATTTGCTGCTGTCTGCCCTGTAATTTGCCTAGCTTGCCACCATTAATATTCAAACAAGCTTTAAGGACTAGGCAGGTCATGGTTATGTTGCAGAAGCCCTGTTCAGGTTAGGCATTTTCCAGTCAAAGCAGCTTGGCTCAAAGCTTGCTGATTTGTTTTGCTGTGTAGTGCAATGGAAAGAATCCTGTGTTGTGAGTCAGAAGGATAGAGTTTGCTTCCAGGTCTGCCACTGACTGGGTAATAATGAATGGTCAAGCTAAAACTTCCCTAAACCTCTGCATTCTCTCTGTAAAACAAAGGTAATATTCTTCTATCTATTTCGCCAAAGCGTTATGAAAATCAAGTAATAAGTCACTGATCAAAAATATGATCATAGTATTTATCTTCCCAAATGACAGTGGGGAAGTATTTCATACTATTCACAATAAGTAAAGGAAATTATGTACATATACAGGGGAGAAAAAATTTCACATGGTAAACACATAATAGGTATGTGTTAAGTTCATAGGAATTTTATGTGATTTAGATCTGGGCCAGTCTAATATGAGGCCTTCATAAGCATAAATTTAGATGTCTCCTCCAAATTATGCTAATGACAATATGGGAATATTTATATAACTACATGAAAGCCAAAACATAGAAGGTTAGGATCAAGATGGACATATTCTCCAGGTGAATACGACAGTCTTATCACACTGTGTGGCCCTGGATTGTTTCCTGTCTGTTTCTCACACCTCTCTGTGACCTCCATGAGAGCAATGGTTGTGTCTGTCTTACTCATCTCTAGTCCCCAGCAGGTATAGTTTCCCAAGCTATCTGTGAACACAGTCACCTCATTCTGTGTACATAACCCCAAACTACAATCTTAAAGGAAGGGCAGCCAAATGCAGTGACGGTCAGACAGGGGTACTAGGAGATGATGTTGGCCACCTGGGCCCATTACTATGGCTGATACCCAGGCTCCTTCCTAAACCTCGGACTCTGTAGCCAAGGGCCTAAGAATCCACATTTTTAAAAGTTCCCTTGGCCATTTTTATGAACCCTGAGAAGTTCGCTGGAGATTATGTTTTAGAGGCTATTATGTTCAATCCCCAAATAACTCAACAGCCAGTTTAATAAAGTGAGCACATTGAAAAGGAAATGACTTGAGTTTGAGTTTGAGAACAGCTTCCACTTCTTACCAGTAATAGCACAACCTTGGGTGAGTCACTTAAGTCTCATTTATAAAATGGGAATGGCACAGCTCTCCTCATACAGTTGTTAGAAAAGGCAAAGAGAAAAAATGTATCAGAAAGTGCTTCAGAAAGAACTAGAATTATGCCAATAATGGATGCAGTTTTAATGTTGGTGTGGTGGCTGCCTGAGCCTTTGGACACTGGGCGCAGAGAAAAGCTAGCCCACTGAGCCAATATGCCCCATACTCCCTTCTCTTTAGTCACATTATTAAGAACTGGACCCTCCTCATTAATATTTCATTAAAAAAACAGGATTCAGCGCCATCCTATCATTACTATATGTTTACTCTGGACTACTTGCTAGACCCATTATCTGCTTTATTCTTCCAAAACACCTTGTGAGATAGTATTATTGGCATCTTTATCCCCTTTAGCAGAAGAAATCAAGGCACAGAGAAATTAAGAACTTGTTCAAAAACACACTTTTGACCCAGCTGACATGGTTCAGTGGTTGAGCTTCAGCCTATGAACCAGGAGGTCACAGTTGGGGCTCAATCCACATTGGGGTCAGCCAATCAGTGATTTTCTCTCATGATTGATGTTTCTATCTTGCTCCTCCTCTTCCTTCCTTTTCAAATCAATAAAAATATTTCTTCTTAAAACACACTTTCTATACGTGGCAATGCCAGAGTTTGAATCCAGTCTGACACCAGAACATGTCCTCTTCCACACTGCATTCTACCACTCATGCATGTGAGAAAAATACCTTGTGCTCCTTCCTTCCTCATTGACCACTAAGACATGCAGACAACCAAGGCAAAGAAAGAAATATGGACTAGTCTTGTCAGACTGGCCAGTGTCCTGCCCACAGCGCTAAGCAGCCACACCTGTGCAACTTTTCATTTCTCTTTTTAAATTTAAACTGTGGTTTACGTACAGAAGTAATAACAATATGGTCCTGGTTGTCTTAGTCCTAGTTTAGGAAACCATGGATATGCATTCACATGAGAAAATGACTAGAGAACCCATTCTGAGTGTTGCAGCTGTATATGATGCCTTAAAGTATAGGGACTTACTGGAGTGTGAGCCTCTAGATGAAGTGAGCGAGGGGTTGGAAACTGACTAGACATTTCTCAAAGATAAGCTGCAAGCTCTCCTACTACTGGACATAAAAGTACAGAGCTTTCAGATCCCAAAGGAATGTTTCAGTAATTTGTTAGGTTTCTCTAGAGTGACTAAAAGTACTGGCACATTTACTTTTCTTTCAAAGGGCAAGGTACTATCTATCATCACTGATCAATGCCAGAGGCATTCTTCATAACCCCAGCCAGCCATCAGTGTCAACAACGCAGGTGGCAAGGGGCTGGGAATGCAATCTTTCCTGAGCCAGAACAAGGGAGACACGCCTGGAAGCCGGGTGGAACAGGATGAGACCATTCGAATGACAAAGTAAGATGCCCATTGGAAAGATTTTGTATGGCTGAGTCAAGGTTGCAGTTTTCCCTTCTTTTCTAAAATGTCACCTAAAAGCACAATGAAGAGACCCAAAAATTCTATCTTCAGTGAAACTAAGAGGTGTTTATAACCCCAAACTACAGCATTAAAGGAAGAACAGTCAGATGCAGTGATGATCAACATGGGTGCTGAAAGAGGCTATGCGTAAATTCTTATACCTACAGAGCTCAAACTCAAAGATAATGCATAATTCTTTAAAGTAAGAGGCACCATCTGAGAGGCAAAGTCAACAACCTCTTGGATGGAATAGCAGGAAGGGTGTATGTGGGAACTGGTCCCATGAGCTATAAAGACTTAAAACATTATAGCAATTAAGATAGTGTGGTATTGGGCAGGTATAGACAAATTATCCAATAAAAGAGAACAGATAGCCCAGAGCAGACCCACACATATATGAATATGTGATTCATGACAGAAAGAGAATTGCAGATTCATGGGGAAAGGAGGAACTTATTCAATAAATTGCACAATAAAAAGTAATGAGCCAATTAGTTATCCATAAATATGAAGTGGGATTTCTAGCTCTTGCCATATAAAAATTCAATTCCAAGCAAATTAAAGACTTCAATATGAAAGTTGGAACAATAAAACTTTTTAAAAGATAGTATAAGCATCTACCATTATTACATAGGGCAGGAAATAATTTTATAAATAAGCATAAAAGGCATAAATCATAAAGTTTAGGGTTGATATATTAAATAAATTTAAAATTAAAAACTTCTATTCATGGAAAGATATCTGAAGGAGAGTAGAAAGACAAGTTACAAATTTAGGAACAGTTTTTACAACACACATATTTCACAAATGACTAGTATCAGAACATTAAAAATAAGACAAGTTTGGCCAGCATGGCTCAGTGGTTGAGCGGCAGCCTGTGAACCAGGAGGTCACAGTTCAATTCCTGGTCAGGGCATATACCTGAGTTACAACTAATATATGATGTCTTGAAGTACTGGCTCTATCCCCAGTGTGGGGCATGCAGGAGACAGCTGATCAATGATTCTCTCTCATTATTGATGTTTCTGTTTCTCTCTCCAGAGAGAGAGAGAGAGAGAGAGAGAGAGAGAGAGAGAGAGCAAAAATCAGCACAAAAAAAGACAACCCAATAGAAATTAGGCAAAAGACACAAGCTGGTATTTTACTGATGAAGAACCAAATATAGTCCATGAGCACATGAAAAAATTTTCAACCATATTGGTAATTAGAGAAATGGAAATTAAACCATAATGAAACATTATTTCCTCTCATATATTGGAATCAGAAGTCTAAGTGTACTAAGTATTGGCAAGGATGTAGAAGTCTACCCCATAGACCAGTGGTTCTCAACCTTTCTAATGCTGCGACCCTTTAATACAGTTGCTCACATTGTGGTGACCCCCAACCATAAAATTATTTTCGTTGCTACTTCATAACTGTAATCTTGCTACTGTTATGAACTGTAATGTAAATATCTGATATGCAGGATATATTTTCATTGTTACAAATTGAACATAATTAAAGCATAGTGATTAATCACAAAAACAATATGTAATTATATATTGTGAAATATTTATTTCTAATTGCAAATAAATGAAATTTTGTCTTGAATCGTGGTGTAGCATGGGCAATAGTCTTCATATAACAACAGTAAACTACATTGCTACATTTTGCTACACCAAGGAGCGGTGTGTTGATTCCTAAGACCATGGGAAATATATGTTTTCTGATGGTCTAAGGCGACCCCTATGAAAGGGTCGTTCGACCCCAAAGGGGTCGTGACCCACAGGTTGAGAACCACTGCCATAGACTGACTGACATTACTTAGTAGATTCAAATATATCTGCACTCCATGATCCTGCAAATAAAGTCATTAATAAAGACCCTAGGAAATCTATTTTTCTCTTGTCAGTGACAGAAAGCAGTAAGTTGAAATGCTCACTGTATTGGTGAAGGAATGGAGTAAATAAACTTGCATGCATTGTTAGTGGAAATATAAGTTAATAAACCTTATGAAGAGTAATTTATTAATATATCTCTAAATTCAAATTTTATATTCTCTTAGATCTTGCAATTCCACACCTAAGAAATAGTCATAAATGTGTGAAATTATGTGCAAGAAATTTATTTTAGCATTCTTTTAAATAAAAAATATTATAAATAATTCACATGTCTTTCAGAGTACAATGAACTACAATGCATAAAAAGAATAATTTAACCCAATATGTACCGACATAGAAAACTCTTCAAGATATATTATTAACTGAGAAAAATAAGATACATATGCTGCATTCATGATTTTCAAAACAAATATATCTGTATATTCATATACTATATTCATATGTATTTATATACACATTTGACTATATATGTGCATAGACATATGTGTGTATATTTATTAACACACAGGCACATGGGTATAGAATATCCCTGGAGTATGCATGAAAAACTAATCAGAGTATAAGTGACTGTAGGGATGAGCACAAGAGAGTCAGAGGCAAGATTTAGAGGGAGTTTTTCTTTTAATCACATACTCATGTATTTTTTAAATTTTTGTGCCATATGCATGTAGAGCCTATTCAAAAAGTAAAGTAATTTTTAAAAAGTAAGTCATTGGTTCTGGTAGACCTGAGAATCTAGAGTCAGAGGATCAGTCCGGAGTAGGTGCATATGCTGCTCCTCAAGGTCAGACATAGGCAGAAGGACAACACAGGAAGACCTAGAGCGCAAATATCAGTGCAAGCAGCAATTTTACAACTTGGGTGCAAGGATTAGGAATTCATAATCTATTGGGGATGCAAGGCAGAAACCAGAAATCAGGTGGTCTGATCCTGGGCACCAGCATCCTTCAAAATTCTTGATGCTGAGCCAGTACTTTGTCTTAATGGGGAAGCTTTTGTATGTTTCCAGGATCCTGGGGCAAATCTCCACCAAGATAGCTAGAGATAAAGCAGTAGGCAAAACTGGGAATGGCCAACTGGAATGGAAAGTGAAGGAGCAGAAAATTCACCATTGCTAGCAGGCTGAGGAGACCTGTCTCATCCAGGCATGGCCAGCCACATAATTCACAGGGCCTAGTGCAAAATGAAAATGCAGGTCCCCTCATTCAAAAAGCAGGGAAATGTGCCATTAAAGGTGCTAAAACATAAAGCTTTTTCCTTCTGCAGTTTTTCTTTTTATTTGTCATGGTATTGTATATTTGTGATGTAATGTCATTGTAATTAAAGAAAAATTGAAAATTTTTAATTATTAGAATACATTTTACAATTAATCTTTATATCATACTGGAGGCCTGGTGCACAGATTCGTGCATGGGTGGGGTCCCTTGGCTTGCTCCCTTCCATGGCCAGCTTAAGGGAGGGACCATGGGGGGTTGGTTGTGGTAGTGCACAGACCACCAGGGGCAGCTCCTGCATTGAGCAGCTTCCCCCTGATGATCAGTGCATGTCATAGTTGACCAGTTGTTTGCTTAGAGTTATAGATAGATAGATAGATAGATAGATAGATAGATGAGGCCAGGTTAAATGCAAAAGAACAGCAGAACCACTGAAATTATACAGCTCATATTTTGTAACTCATACATGCATATTTATTTTGTTCTTACCAGAACAGTGGCAACACCACACCAAATTAATTCAACTATTTTATTTCGCTTCTTAACATGCACACATTCTACCAATACTCCCTACCTTCTGCTTATTGATGAGTAAGGGAGGGCTGAAAGGAAAGGAACTGTGAGATGCCCAATCTTTCCCTTTCTTTTAAGTCATGAATTTCTCTATAAAGGGTTGGCTAATACAAGGAAGTAACATGAGTGAAAAAGCATCTGATTGGGTTCCTTGGCCATTCATATGTCTTAGAATGCTGCTGCCTTCTTTCTATGCTTGAAGCAAGTTTTGGTTTGAAATAAAAATTTGGCCTCTGGGAGCTGCCAGCATTCCCACTTATCTTGTATTCCTTTGAGTCTCCTGAACTTCCACGTATGATGGGCCTACTGGAACTCTATGGTCATGGGGCATCACAAAAACTGAGCCACAGATGGGCGCCCAGGCATAGTAGACATACACACTGTACATAGCTTTGCTCAGGGACGATTTCCATTGTCCTCTCAGACTTAACTTACAAAAACAGCCTCAGAGGTAAAATTATAAGAATTCCATGATGATGACAGCAGAGCTTTAAAGCAGGCTCAGGTCCCTTCTGAACACAAAGTCCCATGAAGCTTCCTGGGTTTCATAGCCATGAAGCCAGCCCTGAGGCCTGGAGTTTGCTGATAGAGGAGAAAATCTGGATAAACATAGCTGGTTTTCTCTCATCAAAATCTTTCTTTGTCTATTTAATCCAAATTTATATTACAGTAATGCTTAGGAGGCACATTATTATGGCCATCACATTGAAACATGTCTGAATGACAAGTATTATGTTGTAAATTTTGGTTTTTCAAGGTTCTATTTATCAGTTCATTACCAACCTGTCTCCGTGTGAGAGAACAAAACAATCTTCTGAGGGCTTTGGTGACATTGCTACTGAATTTTTTATGATTATTAATGCGGGCTATGGAAATTTTCTCTAAAGAATTAAGAATGAAATCTTAAGTCTAGAATTTTCTTCAGGGAATAAACTCAAACAGATAAACTCTGGGATTAGTATGCAGCAGAGAAACAAATGGGATTTGGAAGTGTGCATGCTCCTATTGTCAGTGCAAAGCTTGTCAACAATGTATTGGGTTTGTCTGCATCTTTATTTTGCCATGTAATAGAGACCACACAATTGGAAAAAATGTTTCAATCATTGTGATGCCTATTCTATTGAGAGCTTTGTAAAATATTTTTGGCTTCCCGCTGTCCCAGAAACAAAGTTGTCTCTGTTATAGAAAGTGCCTAGACTCAGAACAGGGGGAAAGTCTCTCCATTTTTTATCAGATGCATTAGATGCAAACATGTCTGAAGAGAATGTTCTTGTAAGTGACCTGAAGGAAGTCACTTTGTCAAGTGTAAAGGAGCTGATAACAATAATATTCAGCTTATGGGCTCTGTATGACTTAAATCAGATGAGAGACTTAGATTATCATAATGCCTATGCACAAAAAGGCCTCGATAACTGTTAACTATTATTAGTAGCTATTGTTCCAGTTGCTTGGTAAACTGATATATGTTAGTCATGTTAGAGGTAGAGATAATGGCAACAACCCACACAGTCCTCTTCAGCCACCTGCTTCTTTCATCAGATGGAATCCTGCGGGATATACAGTGGAGTTCTCCTGGAAAGTCCTCAGATCTTCACCACCATGTTTTCTCCACCTTTAGACAATTGTTTCCTGGACTTGACAAAAGGCCCAGATGACAGGCAAATAGACCAGCTTATTCTACAGCCCCTTTCCTGACACTACCCAAGGGAGCTCATTCTTCTAGTGGTACCAATTACAATGGTCCCTGGGGACTTCACTTTAAGACCCATATCAGAATTTCTTCCCCAGGGGGAAGGAAAGGAAAGCCTAGAATATGTGTCATCATAGCTTTAAAAAAATGCTTGAGTGCATGAAAAGATGCTCAACATCATTAATCATCAGGGAAAGGCAAATCTAACACACAATGAGATATCACCTCACACATATTAGAATGGCTATTCTAAAAAGGACTAGAGGCCCAGTGCACAAATTCATGTGGGGGTTGGGGAGAACCATAGGAAGTTGGCCAGCTGGCCCTGATCTAATTGTGTAGATGTGCTGAGGTAGTGGCAAGCAAAGACTACAGAGTACCCCCAAACAGCCTGAACACCAGCTACACTCTGAGGTGGAAATACAGCTCTACTTTGCTGCCCGCACTCCAGCTGCCACACTCTCCCGAGGGCAAAGTTGCTAACAGACAGACAGATCGTCTCTCCTACCTCAGCTGCACATTTTCTTGGGGCTCCACCCCCAAGCATGATAGGTAGCTGGCTTTGGCCAATGGTGGCACACTGCTGTAGGAGCACTAGCCAATCAGCAGTTGGGAGCCTGGAAAGGCATAGGGCCAGCTAGAAGTGGCTGATGGGGGCAGAAAGGTGAGCATCACGGCACTGCAGCCGCAGAGATAACATGGCAGTGGTGCTTACTTTACATCTTTGCAGTTGGGTTGTCACCTTGCCCCTTCTGCCCCCTCTGAGCTACTACTCTGTCTCAATCAGCATCAGGGTCACTCTCCTCCTACAGGCTTCCCAGACTCAGAGTCTCTGGTGCCCCAAGCCTTAGCCAGAGGGAGGGACCAGCTGTGAGGAGGGACTAGGAGGTTTGGCTGTGGGAGCACACTGATCACCAGAAGGCAGCTACTGTGTTGGGCATCTGCCCCCTGGTGGTCAGTATGCATTATAGCAACTGGTCTACCAGTTCTGTTTGTTCAGTCATAATGGTCACTTAGGTTTTTATATATATAGATAAGAAATAACAAGTGTTGGCAGGATGTGGAGAAAAGGGAACCCTTATGCACTGTTGGTGGGAATGTAAATTGGTACAAACACTATGCAAAACAGTGTGGCAATTCCTCAAAAAAAATTAAAAATAGAACTACCATATGATCCACCAGTTCTGCTTCTGAGTATTTATCCAAAGAAATCCAAAACACTAATTCAAAAAAAAAATATGTGCAATGTGCATCCTTATGTTCATTGAGTATTATTGACAATAGCCAATATATGAAAACAAGTGTTCATCAACAGATGAATGGATAAAAAAAAATGTGACACATATATAATGGAATATTGTTCAGCCATAAAAAGTAGTGAAATCTTGCCATTTGCAACAATATAGATTGAGGGCATTGTGTGAAGTGAAATAAGAAAGACAAATAGTGTATCTCACTTACATGTGGAATCTTTTTTTAAAAAAGCTCAGATACAGAGAATAGATGAGTAAAATGGGTAACGCAAATCAATTTCTTTCTTAATATACCGCTTATATTAAATGGAAAAATCCCTTGAAAGATTCAAATTACTAAAGTTGACAAAATAAGAATTAAAAAAAAAACATTAATAACCCTATATCTGTTAAAGAAATTGAATCTAAAATTAAAAATTTTCTTACAAAGAAAATGTCAGGCTCAAATAGGTGCACTAATGAAATAGCCAAAACAACTTTTAAAAACAGTAATGGAGAATTTGTATTACCTAATTTCAAAACGACAATGATCCAGACTCTGTGGTATTAATCCAAAAACAAAGAAGTCAATAAAACGAATAGAAATTCAGAAATAGGCCCAAGCTTATATGGCCAATCAATATTTAACATATACCAAGCAGTTTAGAATAATAATTTACTTAGATTAAGTCACCTGATGAGATAGCTACTTGCTATTAGTATCCCCGTTTTTCTAGATGAGGCAACTGACACAGAAAGGTTCTATTACCAACCCAGTTTCACACAGCTAGCAAGTGAACAGGACAGTCTTGAAAACCACATGGTGTACACCAAGGATTATATACTCTCTCTTTTTTTAGTAACGATCACTGTACATAATTATTACAATATAAGAATTTATACTCAACCCACCATGCTGTTCTTCTTCTATAATGTTCTGCTTCATTATTAAGTCAACACTGTAAAATTCTGGGAAATTTTATAACTAAGTGTATAAGGGGTGATATAAATCAAACCTATAGTATTAATATTTTGAGCTATACTTAGGGGAAAATAGTGGCTATTTGATATATTAATTATTTATACTATCTACTAGAGGCCTGGTGCACAGGATTCATGCACTGGTGGGGAGCATGGCCTGTGAGGATCGGGAGCGCCGCTCATCCTGGTTAGCCAAACAGCTGTGGACCCGCCCTCTAAGCAGCTGCTCCCTGATCCAGCATCTTCCGTGGAGCTGGAGCATTTGCCTCTCCAGAGGACCCCATCAAGGCCAGGCCCAGGGTCAATAGCACTAAGAGGCAGCAGAGTACACCTTAGTCCTGAGGCAGCCACAAGCCTGCCTCCTAGCCTCCAAGGCCAGCTCTGTGAGCCCAGTGGTGATGTGCAGCCTACAGGCATCCAGAGGAGGCAGCAGAGAGCGAGCAGAAGGAGCCTGGGATGAGGAGGTGATGATCACAGCCTAGGTTCCTGCCCATTGGCTTTGGGTTTATAGTGGGTGCAGCTGCTCATCTTGGTCAGCTGAGCGGCACTCCCACTGTGATAGCACACTGACAACCATGGGGGCAGCTCCTGCATTTAGTTTCTGCCCCTTGGTGGTCAGTGTGCATCATAGCGACTGGTAGACCAGTCATTCTGTTCATTCTGCCATTCAGTCACTGGGATTTATTATATAGGATTGGCATATTAGAGTAATTAGTAGGTAAGCCTATGGACTACTCAGACTTGTTATTTTTAGTTGAAAAATAAAAGATCATTTGGAAGATTTCAAGAAGTTTGGAAACATTAAAGAGAACTTAAGATTAAGGTGGGTATACTAAGGGGCACAGAGGATAGAAGTGATCCCTCCTGGCAGGAAGAGGGTTTTAACAAGAGGGTTGTTAGCATGTCAGCACACAGTGATAATAAAAGGCAGGCTAATAAACGTTTAATTGGTTTTACTATTGTTTTCAAATTCTCTACTGATAATGCACCTCTTTAGTGCCCAAAGTAGACCACATTTATCAATCCCATTGCTATGCCTCTGCTTGCTAGTAAGACTCCCTACATGTAAGTTTAAACTTTTAGGTTTATGAGAATTATTTAGGTACAGTCATGCCTCACTTTATTGCACTTCACAAATGTTGCTTTTTTTTTTTTTTTACAATTGAAGGCAAGACCTTCCACCAGCAAAAAAATTACAATTCACCTTATTTTGAAACTGGCTTTATTGCAGTGGTCTGAAACCAACCTGTAGGATCTCCGAGATATGCTTGTACTTGTTTTATAGGCAAATGAATTTCTTAAAAAAAATAAAGAACACTGGATTTATAAATGCATTTTAAAATGTACTAAATAAATTAAGTTGTTGTAATACTGTGGTTTATAATAAGAAATATATATTTGGTCTTTGTTCGGTTACAGACACAGAGCTAAAACCCTTAGAACTTCCTAAGTGTTGAGAATCATGAAGGTGTCTCTTGTTATGTTAATGAGGGGACTTTTGGATCACACTTAAGGATAGGGGCTGGTCAGCAGAGGAATAAACCCTGAGATTAGGTAGTTGGACAGTTCTACCTCCTACTGTCCTCTGGGGAGAAGAGGCTGGAGGCTGAGTCCAATTAGCAAGGGTTAATGATCTAATTAACCATGCCTACAAAATGAGACTTCCATGAAAACCCAAAAGGAGAAGAATGGGAGAAGATTTGGGGAGAGTGATGCACCTTCCTCTGTGTCTCTTCCATCTGGCTGTTTCTGGGTTATGTCCTTTTATAATATATCAGTAATCTAGTAAGTACAATGTCTTTCCGAGTTCTGTTAGCCTCTCCTGCAAATTAATTCTGCCTAAGGAGTGAGACTTTGGAGCCATTGATCTAAAGCTGGTTGGTCAGAAGCACAGGTGACAACTTAACCTGGTAATGAAGTGTGTGGTTGAGTGGGCGAGTCTTGTAGAACTGAGACCTCAACCTATAGAATATGGGACTCCCACTTGTACACACACATTCTAATTGGTAGTCAGAACCACCTTTAGTTATAAATGCTACGTTACAAATGATTGTTAAAATCTGCTAGATCTATAAACATGAAGCCAAGACTTATAAGTTGAACCTAAAGGCTTAAGGAATGGTGAAACAAGCTTTTTTATATGCCAAACCTTTTCTAATTGCTTTTCACACACGAACTCATTTACTCTCACAACCATCCTATTAATATCCCCATATACAAAAGTGTAAACTGAGCCTGGCTAGCATGGTTCAGTGATTGAGCATCAACCTATGAACCAGGAGGTCACAGTTCAATTCCCTGGTTGCAGGCTGGATCCCCAGAGTGGGGTGTGCAGGATGCAGCTGATCAATGATTCTCTCTTATCATTGATACTTCTATCTCTCTCTCCCTCTCTGAAATCAATAAAAATATTTTTAAGTGGAATCTGAGACCCAGCTTCCACAGGGTTGTAGTGAAGATTAAATGAGTTGATGAGTTAGAGTGAGGATAAGTCTTGGTCCAAAGTCATGAAGTTAAGAAATGGTTGA
Source organism: Lasiurus cinereus (assembly GCA_011751065.1). NCBI lineage: Eukaryota > Metazoa > Chordata > Mammalia > Chiroptera > Vespertilionidae > Lasiurus > Lasiurus cinereus. The sequence continues at coordinate 58,597,996 of JAAGEH010000018.1, forward strand.
GCTGCAACCCAAACATGCCCTCCTGAACCTAAGATCTTAAATTTTTAAAATAATCACTTTAATTAAATTGAATATTAATTCGCAAAGCCAAAATGGCCCCTGAAATTGTCTTTGTACATAAAAGCCATCCCTCAAGGACACCAAAGAGAACATCAATAAATAGTAACTCCATAAATAAAACATTATTGTTATGGAAGAGGAAACTTCATTAAGGTTGACTAACTAAGTAGGTGGCTAGTAACTGACAGGGGCAATATTCTATCTCAAGTCTATCTAACTTGAAAGCCAGCTGTTTCAACCAGTATGACAGAAAGTGCCCTAAACGGTGCTTCTTCTCCGTGTGGTCCACAGACCAGCAGCATTGCGGCATTACTCAAGAGCTTGATAGAAATGCCAAATCTCAGGTCTAAAGCAAGAATCAGAATCTGTATTTTAACAAGATCCCCAGAGACTTGGGTGCACATTGAAACTGAGAAGCTCTTCTCTCATTAACCTGACCTCCAGCTCCCATTTAGAATGTCTTCGGCCTTGAACCGAGCTGAGTTACATGTCAGTGATATTTTCTGCTGAGAACTTCTGCTAGCCAAAAGGCACAAATGAACAAGAAGGAGATACCTGATTGATGAGTGTCAGAGGAAAGAAGCAGGAAAAGGCTTTGATGCTGCTATTTCAAGTGGGAATCTCATCCTTCTCTAAATCACTCATTTGATATGTAGTTAAGGTCTAATTTTGATATCATTTCAAGTGTCATAGTTTTATCTCCACATTCATATTTTAAGTAGAAGTAGTGTACGAGTAGTAGGTTGAACATTTTTTTAAGTAGCCCCAATTATGGGAACTTTTGGTATCCATTGGATGTGTCGAAATAATAAGGAAAAGGAAATTGGGAGCCTGTTATTTTATGGCTTAATATTTAAAGGATGAATATAAACTTCAACCCGTCACTAATCCATCAGTTCCATTCAGTTTAATACAGGCTCTGCCTCTCTAGTCTTATACTTTTTTTTTCCTTTTGGCAGTGCTTCAAATTTAATCTTGCCAAAATTGAATTTATCATTTTCCTTCAAATTGCTATTTACCTTATAGTCTCTCAACTTACACCAAGACTTTGCAGTCAGGCACCCCAGGATTACAATACAGGCCCATTCTTAGCTCCTTCTTCTCCTTCACCTTTTCCAATAAATATTGTCCCTAATTACACTTGATTCTGCCTTTTAAATCTTTCTCATTCGCTGCCCCCTTTCCTCCCTCCTTTCACTGCCTTCTGAATACCCTTCGTGTTTATCGCCTGAACCACTGGAGCAGCTTCCTAATTGCTTTTCCTGCCTCTGGTTCTCCATTCATCACATGGTAGACAGGCTGCCTTCAGAAGACAAACCTGATCATGTCGCTTTCCTGAAACACCTCTAATGGTTCCCATTGCTTACAGGACAAAGTCCAGTCTCAGAACGCAACATCCAAGACTCTTCAGAACTATCCCATCCTCCAACTTGGACCTCCTCCCCTGCCTCCCCATCTGCCCAGTGCTCTAATGACCCTGAAGGGCTCACCAACCAATACCCAGATGTGCCTTCCTACCCCATTCTCTGCCTAGAATGCTCATACCCCTGAGGGCCCGCCAAACTCCTAACATTTATTCGATTCTGCTCAATGGGAAATATCCCAGCAGAGATGTCACCTCCTCAGTAAAATCTTTCCTAATTCTCTGCCTCTAAAACAGTGGTCCTCAGACGGACAGCATCAGCCTCACATGGGAACTTGTTGGAAATGGGAATTCTCAGAATTTACTGCAGACCTGCTGAACCAGAACCTCTGGCCATGGCAGCCAACAACCTGGAGTGTAACAAGTCTTCACACTTGATACACCTTCAAGTGTGAGAACTACTCCTCGAAAGCCCCTGTTCCAACCACCTGTGGTTCTTTGTTCCCAGTGCTTGACAAGGAGTGCTTACCATACTCATACCCCTGTTGGCCTGCCAAACTCCTAGCATTTATTGATTCTGGTCAATGGCAAGTATCCCAGCAGAGATACTTATATCCTCCATGTCTAAAACACAGAAGTCTACCAACCACTTCTTCTTCAAATCAAATAAGAAGTAAGTTCTTGCTCTAGCCAGTTTGGTTTAGTGGATGGAGCATCAGCCCAAGGACCAAAGGGTCCAAGGTTTGATTCTGGTCAATGGCAAATATCTCAGTTGCAGGCTTAATCCCTGCCCATGTGGGAGGCATCCAATCCATGTGTCTCTCTCACACCCATGTTTCTCTCTCTGTGTCCTCCCCTTCTTATTCTCCCCCTCCGTCAACCTCCTCCCCACTCCAACTTCTACTCTCTCTTAATATCCTCAGGGAGGATTAATAAAGCAAAATATAAAGAAATAAGCAGCCATATTCCTGGATTTTTACAGTTATCCATAACATTAAAGAAAAAAAAACACTGTAGTTGTTCCTCCTGCCATGCTTCAGCCCTCCCTAAATTGCTAGATCCTCCATAGATGTCAGCTCCATGATTGGATGGACAACTGCTCTGTTCCCAAAGAACAGAATGTGGAATGCCACTTATGGAGCCAGCCAGGCAGCCCCCAGCCCCAATTCCTTTCATTGACAATGGACCCCATGGAACAAGGTTTTTAAGGAACTAGGCTTCTTCCAGGGGCCTGAGGACTTTGCACTTCTTTATCTGCAACTGCTTTCAGGCTGATTTTAGAGACAATTGTTGAAGGCCCAAACATTTAAGTTCTCAGTAAGGATAACCTTATTAAAGAATGAGGTAAGAGCTCGGCCGGGTGGCTCAATGGTTGAGCATCAATCTATGTTTGATTCCCAGTCAGGACACATGCTTGAGTTGCAGGCTGGAGGCAGGACTGCAGGAGGCAGCCTGTCAATGACTCTCTCTCTTAATTGATGTTTTCTATCTCTCTTTCCTTCTTTTTTCCTCCTTGATATCAATAAAAATATTTTTTAAAAAATGACATGGGAGCAAAACATAACAGCTAAACCAAATGTATTTGGTTATTGTTTCTCTTTTGAGAAATGCATCTCATACCATAACGGGATTTTAGTCTGACTCGGACATGTATTTGTATAAAATGAAAGAAACTCTGGTTTCCATGGTGGCAGCACCACGGTGTCTATGACAGATTAACAAGTATTAAATGCTATGGTATAGGGCAGGGATGTTAATATCTATTTCCCTTAGAGCTGTGGTCGGCAAACTGTGGCTCGAGAGCCACATGCGGCTCTTTGGCCCCTTGAGTGTGGCTCTTCACAAAATACCACGGCCTGGGCAAGTCTATTTTGAAGTGGCATTAGAAGAAGTTTAAGTTTAAATATTTGGCTCTCAAAAGAAATTTCAATCGTTGTACTGTTGATATTTGGCTCTGTTGATTAATGAGTTTGCCGACCACTGCCTTAGAGGAACACCTGCTACTATGCAGGCATTTTATAAATATTTGTTGGTTCTTGATTTTTTTCCTTGGTCCTCTTAATTTCATTTTTAATTAAGCAAAAGAACCCACATGCTATAATAATGCATGTTCATATTCTTTTTTATGTGAAGAGAATTAATGACCAGCTCCATTTTGAACTACAGAATGCAAATTAGCTTTGTGTTTTGTTTAAGTCTCAGTCTCATCCAGTCATCACTCTGGGGAGTTCAGGACCCCATCTTTGAATGATCTGATTACTAAAAGCCAGGGGCATAGCTGCTGGTGGGTAACTTCCCACACACTGGTTGTTAATAGTAACAGCTTTCTGGCTGGTATTGTGCTGGGAAATCAATAGTTCTTTGTTGATTAATAACTGATTTCTCCACTGATGAAAATGCACCAATCAATACAGTGCTCCATTTGGTGCCAGCCTCCCGACACTTCCCTACAGCCAAACTGTGGAGGCATTTCCTGCCATCCTACTCATGTTTCATTCTTCTCCAAAGATGGCCGAGATACTCAATGAACAGTAGGTTGGGCCATACCCAAAACTGGGTTTTCAAATGTTACTGCCAGTTATCTGTGCAATACCCCCTCTTCTGGTCCACAAGATGGTGCTGCAGAGCCGTGTTTGTAACAGTTCACTGGGCTTGGAAAAAGAGGAATGAAAAATATAGGCAGGTGAAATGCTGAAAGTTAATACTTTAAACATTCTGGTCTGTGCCTGTGTCTTGGCAGGCACTTGAATAAAAGGTCCATCCAAATGAATGCAATTATACAGCATGCCCATTTATTTACTTCACCTGGCAGCCTGGACATGCACATTTTCAGGAAAAGTACCTCCTAGCACCTCTGTGTATAAAATAAAGCAGCTGTTTACTCAATGCGTAACAATTAATGCTCTCTCTAAAGAATACAATTTATGATACTGAATATGTAAGAGAATGTTTTGTGGTCCCCTGAGACACTGCTTAGTAAAATCAATGAGTTATCATCTCTCAGGTTCATTAATTGCTCTAGTATCCTAACACCCAGGAGAATATTCGTTGAAATTTAATCGGAGGTGAGCCTCTGTACTTCAGTACTCACCTTTTCCTTAGGACTGAAGGTCAAATTCATGGAAGAATCTGTTATTCAAGGAAATCTTGGCATTTCTTTTGACGGTGATTATTGCTACTCAAATTTTTCTATAGGGGGACAAAGGTTAGCTAATAAATGTGGCTCATTTGGAGAGCCATCAGAATCCTCTTGTAAAAATGTAAATTTTGTTGTCCTGGTATGTCCTTTCCCTCTGTGGTACTGAGGACCTCTCTCGGTGATAACATAAATCAAGCAGATATGGCTAGGAGGCAGCTATCAGCTTCCTGTCCACATGACAAAACAAGGTTAACCTCATTTGCAAGTGGCCACCCCTTTATCACTGATTTTGAATTGTTTGGTTAACTTACTTTGGGAAGGAGTATCAATAATTCAGCATTAGATGGTCGGCATGTCACCCTGACAGACGGAAATAGCAACAGGGCAATGGAGTCATTTACTCCAGGGAGAGAGGTGGGTAATTGTGAAATTTTCTGCCCATTCCATCCATGGTCTATGAGACAGTGAGAGAAAAGAAAATAGTTCCAGTAATCATTAAGGCCTATCCAAGACCTCCTGTGATAGCCAAATATGCAAACTTGCTGAGATGTTTTCAATTTAAGGAGAAAAAAGGGGAATAAAGAAGCTAAAGCAAAATGAGATTAACAATGCACCTGAGAGGAGAGGAGGAGGGCAGTCAAGAGGTAGCCTGGGAAAAGCTCTGAGCCAGGGACCAGTTTCCTGGTTCTGATACAGCCCTCCACTGGAAGCCTGAGCACTGAATGGAAGGAAGGGGTGTGTGGTATGTGTGTGTGTGTGTGTGTGTGTGTGTGTGTGTGTGTGTCACATTTGTTGTGGGCTTTTTGGCTTCTGGTTTCCCTACTCACCTGATTTGCCAGCTGCTGCCACCACGCTGTGCTTAGGAAGATGAGGCTCTGTACGTAGCTAGCTAGCAGCTGGCAGCCTTAATGAAGGGGTGGCAACGTATATGTCTATAGTTGAAATAAACTTATTTCCATGTTTTGCTTTATGTTTCAGCTGTCTTGAGAAATGTACAAATTTGTTGATTAATAACGAAAAAGTCCATAAAGATTTTGCTTATACTGCCTAACTTTAATTTCTTCATCCTCCCCCTCACCGCCACCACCACCAAATAGTGTCTTTGAAGGTGATAAAAACAGATGAGGAGAGAATCCAAGATGGCGACATAGGTAAACACCTGCACTGCTGCCTCATACAACAATTTCAGAACTACAACTAAAAGACAGAATGGACAACATCAAGAACCACAGGAAAGCTGGCTGAGTGGAAATTCTACAACTAGAAGGAAAGAGAGGGGCTCACGGAGACCCAGAGGAACTGCAAAAGTCTGAGATACAGAGATATGCACAAGGAGAAAATGGGTGCTGGAGTACCTGGCTGGCTTTCTCTGGTGGGAGGGAGATGGAGACTCCCAACGGCATTGAACCCCTCCCTTATCATATGGCACTGAACCCCAGGTTCAGGCGAGACTCATACAGGAGGAGTTTGGACTGAAAAAAGAGAAGTGCACGGAAATTTAGGGGAGTTGCGAAAGGGCAGAAGCCTGGTGGCATACACAGCACTGTGCACAGAAGACGGACTGCTATTGTGGCGCTGGCTTTCACGAGTGGGTGGGAGACAGAGCCTCCCAACCCACTTCTAACTCCACTACACCCCAGTTTCGGGTGAAACCATGGGGACTCAGACTCATATGGTCCCGGAGTGCAGGGGAGCTGGAAAGGCAGTGATCTAGAGGCACTGCGTGCGCGCACAAGGACCGCTTCAGCAACTATCCAGAGTCACGTGAGACCCAGGGGCCATGGAAGGCGGGGCCTACTGGAAGGCAAGGCAGTCTGTTAAGCCCTGAGATTCCACCCCTCCCAAGCCCAATAGAGAGGCTTTTGCAGTTTTGCAAGTCTTCTATCCTAAGGCTGAATCGAACACAGAACTTCTACTGACATAGTGAAACTGCAGAGACAAAGGAAGAGATCACAAAAAAAAGAAATGGAGGAAAAAAAACAACTGGATATAGAGTTCAAAACCACAGTTATAAGGTTTTTCAAGAATATCCTAGAAAAGATGGATAAATGTAGTGAGACCCAAGAGGAGATGAAAAAGGACCAACTAGAGATGAAAAAGGACCAACTAGAAATTAAACATACACTGACTGAAATAAAAAATATTATGCAGAGACCTAACAGCAGACTACAGGAAGGCAAGAATCAAGTAAAAAATTGAAATACAAAGAAGCAAAACACACTCAACTGGAAAAGCAAGAAGAGAAAAGAATCCAAAAATGTGAAGATAATGTCAGGAGCCTTTGGGACAGCTTCAAGCATACCAACATCAGAATTGTGGGGGTGCCAGAAGAAGAGAGAGAACAAGATACTGAAAACCTATTTGAAGAAATAATGACTGAAAACTCCCCACATCTGGTGAAAGAAATAGACTTACAAGTCCAGGAAGCACACAAAACCCCATATAAAAGGAACCCAAAGAGGACTACACTAAGACACATCATAATTAAAATACCAAGAGCAAAAGACAGAGAATATTAAAAGCAGCAAGAGAAAAACAGTTAATTACCTACAAGAGAGCACCCATACGATTGTCAACTGATTTCTCAACAGAAATGATGCAGGCCAGACGGGAGGGGCAAGAAATATTCAATGTGATGAATAGCAAAAACCTACAACCAAGAATACTCTATCCCAGCAAAGCTATCATTCAGAATTGAAGGGCAGATAAAGAGCTTCACAGATAAGAAAAAGCTAAATGAGTTCATCAACTCCAAACCAGTATTATACGAAATGCTGAAAGGTACTCTTTAAGAAGAGGAAGAAGAAAAAGGTAAAATATAAAAAATTATGAACAACAAATACATATCTATCAACAAGTGAATCTAAAAATTAAGTGAATTAAAAACTTGATCAACAGAATAAACTGGTGAATATAATAGAATCAGGAGCACAGAAAGAGAGTGGACTGATAATTCTCAGGGGGAAAGGGGGGAAAGGGGTGCAGGGAGAGACTGGACAAAAATCATACACCTATTGATGAGGTCAATGGGGGGGAGGTAAGGATAGAGGGAGGGGTGGGAGCTGGCTGGAGGGGAGCAATGGAGGGAAAAAAAGAGAGACAAATGTAATAATCTGAATAATAAAGATTTAATTAAAAAAATACAATAAAAATTTTTTTAAAAGATGAGGGTGTTAATATATTTTTGTTTTTCTTTTTTTAAAAAATGACACACACACGCTATTGTTTGACCAAGATGTTGCCCCACCTGGGAGCTGGGAAACCCTTACCTTTGGTTGGCTCATCCTGGTACTTGCGTCGTGTCCCCTCTGAATTCATGTCCCCCTGATACTTTGACTGCAGAGCACATCTTTGTGTCTGTCACTGCCAGGCTGACCCCAGCATCCTGTCAATGAGCATCATCTTGGTAACGGTCCAGCCTTGACTTCCAGGTGCCCCTCCCCCACCACACAATGCCAGTCTGCTCCTCCCTCTACAGCTCCTGTCTGCATGGTGTCTCAGCACATGCACCAGCTCTCTCTGTGGGTTTGGGCAGAACTTCTTTCTGATGCCTTTTCCCTCGGTGAGCCTTGCTAAAAAAGGACACCAGTGCTTTCATGTCCTAGCAGTGAGAACAAGAGGGTACAATGAGTGTTTAGCCATTTTACTTGGTCTCAGATGGAAACACCTCCTGGCTCCCAAATGACATGGCCAATCTTATGATTTCCTCTGACAGACAGACTCACGAAACAGTCTTTGGATAATAGTAATAACCTGTGTTTACAGAGAGTTTTAAAATTTGCAAAAACTCCTTTGTTGATATTATCTCATGTAATCACATGATATTATATCATGTAATGTGAGTACACATTAATTTTAAAAATTATGAAAACTGCATGGAATTGGGGATTTGGCTAAAGTTTCATGGCTGATAAATGACAGAGCCAGGTCTTTCCAGTCTATAGCCCATATTCTTTTACCTTCCTCTATCTTAAGAGCAGAATTCACTGGCTTTATATAACTAAGTTAATTACCTGACTATATTGGAATAATATTGGAAATAAAGTCCAAAAAATGTTGTATACTGTACTCTACTCACAACTCTATGGAGGTTCAACAGGAACAAAGTGGGGTCATAGCAGACTGGAAATAACAGGAAATTTAGGGTGTGACAGGCCTAACCCTCACTACCTATGTGCAAAGTACTCACAACCCTGGGCCTCAATTTTTTCATATAGAAAATAGAGATGATGCACAGCTCATATGGCTCAGTGGCTGAGCATCAACCTATGAACCAGGAGATCAGGGTTCGATTCCCGATCAAGTCACATGCCTGGGTAGCTGGCTTGTAAGGGGTGTGCAGGAGGCAGCTGATTGGTGATTCTCTCTCATCATTGATGTCTTCATCTATCTTTCCCTGAATATACTTGTGAGGATTGGAAACTTTAACAAATATTGAAGAATATCAGTTCTATATATGGCTCCCTAGTGAATATTAGCTTTATTATCAGCTATTGTGATTATTTTTACTCATTTCAACATCATTAATATTTAAAAAAAAGGGATTTGATACAATTCCAGGGTAATAGGTGAGCTTGGGATGATGACTTTGGAAGATATAACTGCACAGAATTTCAGAAAACTGGCCTTTCACCTTTAGGGGTGGTAAAAATTGGCCCATTGCCTCCTCCTAACAATTTAATGTTCTTCCATGTTCTGGATACTGAAAACTATTTTATTGTCAATAAAAATAATTTTGGTCACAGAAACAATTGTTTCTAGAAATAATGGAAATGCTGAAAGACACTGGGCAATTTGTTTTCTTAACAATTTGCCAGTGATATTCCCAATTTTGCATCTGATTTCCCCTTGTCCCTGTCACTGACAGTTACTTTGTAGTGTATCAAAATTTGGAAAACAGTTAATCAGGTTGGAGTGCTAGGCAGCCTTGAGCCCACCTCTGATTTAATCACAGAGGCATGCAGCTACATTCCTCAGTTTGCTTTCTATGTAAGCTTCAATATTGTAGAGTTTCACTGTTGTCTGTTGTCATCCATAGAGTGGTGTTTGTGGATTTCCATGTCAGAGAAAAGAAACATGATACAAAAGAAGCATCTATGAGGAAGGGTCACCAAAGCAAAGTGGATTTAAAGATGTAATTTAGCAGAAAATCCAACTAGTCCTAATCCATTAAGTCTATGTAAGAAAATGTGCCCCCATTGAGAGATGGTAAGGACAAGTTCTGCATCCCACCAGAGAGATCTGGTTACAGTAGCATGGCAGAAACAGAAGGGAACATTTCAAGGGTGGGCTGAAGAAGTAGATCAAAAAGCACTATGAGGATTGCATGGAGAACAATAGGTATTGTGCTCCTAAGAGGGTAGATCTTGTGTTATGTGCTCTTACCACCAAAAAGGAGACGTGAGAAATCTTTTGGAGATGACGTATTTATCACGTTAATTATGATGGTGGTGTAATGAGACTATACATATGCCTGGCTTACCAAATATATACATTAATTATGTGAGTGTTTTTGTTTGTTTGTTTGCCAACTATATCTCAATAAAACTGGAGGGAAAATATTTTTTGAGAACTACAGAAAAGTATTGTATGAAGACACTGAAAGTAAAGAGAACTATGGCAATATTCTATTATTATGGGCTTATTTTTTTAATTAAGGGCAATTCTATTTTCTATAAGTGAACTTAATGGCAGCAATTCATAGAATGTCTGTGTATAAATCCAAAGACTCACAATCACTGCCTCTCAATGGGCCTCTTCCAGCTGGAATTGTGAGACTGGGAAAGCTGAGTCCCCCCTCATCAGTTTAGCAAGTTCAGGAAACTCCTGCCACTTGCCCCTGGTGTTCTTGATTTTTTTTTCCTTTCTACATTTAAAATGAAGAGCTCATTTTTTAAAATTTATCTTTATTGTTGAAAATATTCCAGAAGTCCCCTCCCCTTCCCATTAACCCCCACCCCCCTAACTCCCACCCTCTCTTCAGGTCTTCCCATCCATGGGTTATGCATATAAGTTCACTGGTTAGTCTCCTCCTGCTCCCATCCTCCTTCACTCTGAAACACGGGAGTCCATGCTTCAGTCTCTGGCTCTTTTTTGTTCATCAGTTTATCTTGTTCATTAGGGTCCACAAACGTGTGAGATCATGTGATACTTGTCTTTCTCTGACTGGCTTATTTCACTTAGTGCAATACTCTCTAGGTCCCTCCTACTTTTGTACAGCTGCATAGTAGTTCATCTTTCTAAAGTTCTTTCCAATTCATCATTTAAAATATTTGTGGCAGTTTATATATATAACTCACTTATTATCTCTTGTGACCACATTTAAACTTCTGCGGTCAGCCAGGGAGTATTCTCTCCATTTAACCCAGGAAAAAACCGCTCTCCAGAGCCTACTGCTGATTCATTGCCCTCAGTGGTACTGCTGAACCCTGGAGCCCTGGACCTCTAGGCTTGCTCACGGGAGCGGGAGAGTGCTGACAAGGCTCAAGACATTTCTGGAAGTGTCCTTAGAAATAAGTTGTAAGGCACATAAATCTGTCTCCTTATGGTCAGACAGTACATAAAAAGGATCGTTTGTTCTCACACACTCTCAAGTGAGATATTACCAGAAAACTTACCCAAGTTTGATAATTCATTATAGTCACAATAATTGACTTTGGGTATTTTTGGAAGTATCCAAAATTTGAATCCATCTTTAAGAGTAAAATATGACATTCAAAAGGAATATGTTTCAGTAGGTGCCTTGTGTTCAAATATGGCAAATAGAAATGAATGGGAGACAGCCTCTGCAGACACAAAATTCTCTCTCTTGGTCTGTCTTGTTCCTTCTCCCGCTCTCATGTTTTGAGATATTCATTCTTATATCAAAGAGGGGTAGAGAGCTAATATTGGTTGAATAGCATCTTCCTGAGAAGTAGGTATTATCACCACCATTTAATAATTGAGGTAACTAAGGCCCAAGCAAGTATGGTGCTTTGGTAATGAGCTGTGTAGCCGGAAGAATGGCCTAACTCATGTGTCTTAAAAGCCAGTATTCTTTTAACCCTCCTGCCACAATTCTGAAGGTGATACAGTTCATTTGGAAGTGTAAGTTCTGACACTATATATTTTTTAAATGAGTTGAATAACTTTCTAATCATATCTTATATTCCAGAGATGTCATCTTTATGGGGATTTTGGTGGATATATAGTTCAATTTCACTTTCATAGCAATACTTTCTCAGTTTTCATTTATCTTATATGGCTTATACAATGTTATGTATATCCTTTCATCTGAATTAGCTAACAGGAGAACCTAAAGCAAGTCTTAGTGATCTAAATGATGTTTGTCTTTAAAAAAAAAAAAGTCAGGTGTCAAAACTATACCCTAAAATAAGCAGACTGCTGAAAAACCTAAGGACTTTTTGCAATGGGTGCAAAAAAAGGGAAAGCCCTTTTTCCTTTGCCATTAACAATGGTTCATTATGTAAAAAAGAAATATCGAACAGATTTGGTAGAGTAGGAGCATTTACTGAGAGAAGTAGGGCACACGGTGTTTATCTGAAAGAACAAAGAACTTGAACAAAGGCAGAGGATTTGGGGAACAAAGAGAGCCCTGACTACCCATGATTCACCAGCCCAGCTCAAGTCTGTTATTAACCCTCACCCCATGAAAGCCTTTCAAATGACACACCTGGAAATGAGTGACAAAAAACATTCTCTAGAGATAACTTCAATTTTTTAAATCAAGACAAATGTTTATTTAGTTATTTATTTATTTTGAGAGAGAGGGAGAGAGAGAGAGAAAGGGAGCAAGAGAAACATCGAGTTTTTTTGCCCTGACCAGGGATCAAACCACCACCTTGGCTTCTCAGGATGATGCTCTAACCAACCGAGCTCCCCAGCCAGGGGGACAAATGTTTAAAATAAAAGATTAAATTGTGTCAGGCACCAGTCAGTCAGTGCTTTTATTCAGTGCTTTACTGTCTACACACAACATAAATGCTGTAATGTTTTTTGAAGAGAAGCTGTGAAAACAACTTTTTTGGCATGGTTGGATATGATTTGTTACAAATACAGGCATATTCCGAGATAGTTGGCTATAGAATTTATAGAATGTTAGGCATATTTTTAGGCATCTTTTCTTTCTTAAACATTAAAATAGTAGTAAACACTCTTTTCAGACACCTTGCCTCAAGTGTAGTCTACCTATCTTTTTGATAAAGGTCAGAGTAAATAATAACACTGCAACATATATACCATTTATCTTGAAAAATGCATAACTCCTTAGGAATGTTATATTGGATAAATAAATTTTAGCTAAACAAGCATTATGCCTGAGATGATAAAACTTAAGCACACATAGGCACCTCTACTTTAGAAAGAGATGTGTCTGAAACGTATTGCACTTCTCCAAAGCTAGGAGTATGATCATTGAACCTCTACTTGACATCTCATTTATCATTACAGATTTTATTTCAGTATATTACATTTTGATTCTCAGGGATGGCCTTCAATTCTATAGTGTATGATTTGTAATTTTTTGTATATTAGTATGTTTTGACATCTTAAAGAACCTTTCTGGCTGGAAAGAGAGAATGCCCCTCCTAGGGCTAACTGATTCTTGGAGAAGCAAAGGCCCAGCTTGGGGCATATCTTTGATAGACTAACTAATCAGAGCCATACTTCCCCTAGGGAGCCCACACATCCCAGGACCAGGTACCAGACAACTAGAGACCACATGCATAGCCTAAAGCCCACCACAATTATTCAACCTAGCCAATTCTATTTTTCCTGCCCCACCTTGTCTCTCCTGTAAAACTCTAGTATAGGCTGTGAGCCCTCTATCATCTGCCTCTTGACCACTGGTGTCTTTCCCATGTAGCCCTGCATGTGCCATGCCTCCTGGTTCTGGAATCTGTGCATAGAATAAGCTTTGTTTTCCTGAGCCTTCCCTCCGTCTTCACTTGTATCTATACCTGACTGACCATCCATAAAAAAATCACAAAGCAAGTGCTGATAACGTATATAAATAAATTTCCCTGGGTGACTATATTTATATAATTGAAGATTCTGCTCTTTTCTCCATCACCATGGTTGCCATTGCTCAATAGGTTGACTTCCCAGTTAAACTTCCCATCACCACACACTCCCACATATGCCCACATTCATGAGCTTTCACTCAATGCAATAGACACATTTGTCTCAACCCATATCATCTCAGCTCAACACCTTCTCTCCCTCTTCATCCCCCTCCCTCCCTCTTTATATCTAATTCTCTGCCTACTGCAACCTAGAAAGTACTAGAGAGAGCACCAGAGAAACTTGTTAAATCAAGCTCTTCATGATGCAAAGTATATTCTGAGACAGGTTCTAATCCCATACTATAGAATTTCCTGGCTATTTAGAAAGAATGTTCCTGTTTTATTTTGAAAGTGTAGCTGTGTGGGGAATCAATGAGAATGCCAGATGCCCAGCCACCAGATAGATGGAGTGTAATTTTTATACCATCCACCCAGTAATTCAGTGAAATTTCATTCTTTATTAGCAGCTCAATATTCTCACTCAGCTCCAGTTATCCCATACATTGGCAAACAAGATTCCTTTTTTATCCTCTTTTGCACAGATTTAATGTATTGTTTCTACTTTTTTAAAAAAAGACATGATTTGCTTAATTTTCAAATGCCCAAGCCATATTTTACTGAATTTTGGAAGACAAATTGAGCATGAGAGAATCATTCCAAATTTTTCATTCCACTTTAAAAAGTAGTGATCTCATCCCTCACTGTAGTGCCACTGCCCTAAAACTGTAAATAATAAGGACTCAATCAAAATAATTAATTAAATTATTCAGGCAGAGTGACCTCAACAAAAAGTCTTTCACTCAATTTATGTGTTTCTTCCTGAGGAGTAGTTAGGGGGATTTTGTTTGCTCTCAGTCACTATTAAGAAAAAGAAATGAGTTATTGATACCAAACTGAGAGAAGAGATTTAATTTTTTTAAATCAATTTCCAGTCTGACCTGGGGTCAGTACAAATTCAGCCTCACCTCTTAAAACTTACATGTCTCCAATTATGTTCAAATCCAAATTGATGTTCACAATGATGTCCCCGGGCCATTGTGAAAGCTTTAGTCACCAAAGAAAAAATCAATTATTTTCAGTATATTTCACTCACCAGAGTAAAGTTAGATAATGTCAGGAAGATTCTGAACAATAGTTGAACCACAACCATCTTCTAATTAGCTGTAACTTAATCATATGGTTCACTTGACTACAATTGTCTCTTTCCCAAATTAGGATTAATCAAAGTTTTATTATATATTTACTCCTTCTTAAAATTATTTTCATATGTCTCAAATGTCAAAATCTATATGTCTTTGCTTTCTGAAATTTGTTTATGTTTAACCTGTCTTATACCAGAAAAGATGTGATAGCTTATAAAATTCAAGTACTAAAACCAAGAAAAATAATTCAAAACAGGTTTTTAAAAACTGAGACATAAATATAATAAAAATAGGAAAGTTAAGCTGGAACGAGGAATGGATAAGCACAAAGATGTGGGCTTTAAAACCCTTCATAATTGCTCGTTTAAACTATAATTTTGGCTTTAAGCCTTGAACAGCCACCCATTTGCTCTATAATTCTTCATTTTGCAGAAAACCAAATAGAGTAATTATGCTCAAGGTAATAAATGCCTATTAACATTAGCTAAAAACCAGCCTTTGAGATTGCAACAGGAAAATTAGACAGGCCTAGAACTTCCTAACATTCTTTATAGATCATAAAATGCCAGAAGCATGGGGTGGGGAGGTGCAGAAAGGGACTCATCTCTAGAAGCCAATCTGCTCCAATCCACAAAGATACTGATTTTAGCAAGTCAGAGTACAAGGGAAAGAAGCATGAACACATGCTTTGCCCACCAGGCACCATTCACCCTCACTGTCACTGCAAAACACTTCTGATAGAAGACTGTATTTTGCCTGTTTTTCATACAGTCTAAAAAGAGCTCAAGAGTTAAAACCTAACCAGCAGACACTTAATTAGTGAAAGTAAGCAAAAATACATGGACCTTATTATTTTTGCTTACTTTGACTAACAAATATTAAGATACTAATATCATCATTCCAAAATTAATTGATTCCATTAATAGTACATAGAATATCAGAAATACTGAGATTGCCTCCCTTGATAGGAAGAGTCAGAGACTCTGGAGGCCTGGTCAAGGCCCTGATGTGGCACCAAAAGGGGCTTCCTTAGAAAATGACAGGTTAGATCCTGGTAGAAAGTCTGAAATCTCATTGTGAACCTAAATGACACAAGGCGAAGAGAGGGCGGCCATATTTATAGTCCAAGAGACTAGTGAAAGGAAGAAAGGATGAAATTCATTGAAGACAGAAGCACACTGCTTAGATAGTGGTCTTTATCCATTCTCTAAGGCCACCATCTTGGCCAATGAGATTATTCAAAGGGAGCAAACAAATAGGAGTTGTTAAGAGTCTCAAAATGCAACCAGAATGCTATCTGTTACACACACACACACACACACACACACACACACACACACACAGGTCCAGCAAGACAAAGTGGGCTCCCAGACCTCAATAGTTATTATCTCACAATGCTTCCAGTTATTTGTAGGTCAACCTCATGGGCACAAACTTCAATTTATAACCCAATCTACCCTTTTTACCACCCTCTATGTACATAGCCCTGGTATGGGTGCTGTGGGTGAGACAGAAATGCACAAGACATGGCATTTCCCACAAGAAACTCATTGAAAGGAGGAGGCTCTGGGAAAATGACAAATACATATAAAATGCTAGGGCAAGAATATGCTAATAAGCCCTATCACCAAAGTGCAGAGTGCAGGAGAGAATCTGCCTTGGAGGAGGTAGAAAAAAACCCTGAAAGTGTTGATGTGTGATCTAGGCATTGGACTTTAGGTGGGATGCAACAAGAGGGTACAAGGTGGATGTCAAGGAGGACACTTCAAGGCAGGAGAAGCAAACTCAGCAAGGCAGGAAATTGACTAATATATGAGAACAATGATTTGATATGTTATGGTGATATATGTTATTAGATAGTCATATGATTACTGTTCTACTTTGTTTGTAAAAGATTTAGTCAACTGTCTTAAAACTTACCCTAAAAGATTAGTAAATCCTTAAGCAATTAATACTAATTCTTTTTTTTAAATTTTTAAAATATATTTTATTGATTTTTTACAGAGAGGAAGGGAGAGGGATAGAAAGTCAGAAACATCGATGAGAGAGAGACATCGATCAGCCGCCTCCTGTACGCCCCACACTGAAGATGTGCCCACAACCAAGGTACATGCCCCGACCAGAATCAAACCTAGGACCTTTCAGTCCGAAGGCCGATGCTCTATCCACTGAGCCAAACCGGTCTCGGCTAATACTAATTCTTATAGTAAAGTCACGACTCAGTGTTTCACATATAAATTTTCATGGATTTTAAAAACATTAACTTATTTTGCATCATTCTCTTGCTGCAAATTTCTAGTTACTCTGGCTAATGTCCATGGGAAACAATCACAAGCTGTTAAATTAGTCCCATTTACATCATAGCTTCCTAATTCATGTGTGCCTAAATTGGCGATTGCAGTCTATGTTATGGTAAATTTTGCATTTAATAGTTATAGTACTTCCTTTTCATGAAATAATCAATTTATATACAGGAGAATAAATTGGCTCTGCAGCCTAGAAGTAGTGGAGTAAGAAAATGAAGGGAAATGAAATTTGATTATAACAAATCTGATATGGGAGATGACATATTTAATAAAACTCATTGCTCTTCACAGACAAGGAATCCCTCACATAGATGTGTCAAATAAAATCTTAATTATGCTCTGGGAGAATGATATAATTAATATCTCATCTTTAGTGGAAAAGATTGGAAGACTACATAATTTTTTCATTGAAAAATTAAATATGTCCTTTGTAAAAAGTTATACCAAGAATCTTTATAAATTCTTAGCGTACCTTTTCAGAAAAAGTATTATTATTTTTTAAGTGGTGTAATGCAAAACATTTTAAGTAGTTGAAATAAATATTGCAGAACCATTTGAGATTTGTATCTCCAAACTGCAGAACAATTAGGAAATGAATTCACTTATTTAACATACTTTTCCAGTATGAAGAATAGAAACTATTCCAGTGTAGGGGTCAAAAAATTAACTTGAAAAGATGAATGACTTCTCAGGGTTTCCATTCTAAGTCAATGTAAGTTAAGGTTAAATTTGGATAGCATTTGTTAGGATTTAATACCTAAATGTCATGTTCTTATTCTTCCAGATGAAATTAATTTGCTACTTAGAACTATTAATTTGGTACTTAGAACCATTTGAGTTAATTTATATTTTTTGTCTCCCCTCCAAAATTATACACTGTGATTTAGAAAAATATCCTATATAATAAAGAGGTAATATGCAAATGGACCATCACTCCAACACACAAGATGGCCACCCCCATGTGGTCAAAGATGGCCACCACAAGATGGCCAGCAGGAGAGGGCAGTTGTGGGCAATCAGGCCAGCAGGGGAGAGCAGTTAGGAGTGACCAGGCCTGCAGAAGAAGACAGTTGGGGGGGGGGAGATCCAGGCCTGCAAGGGAGGGCAGTTGGGGGGGGACCAGACCTGCAGAGGAGGACAGTTGGGGATAACCAGACCAGCAGAGGAGGACAGTCGGGGGCAACCAGACTAGCAGGGGAGAGCAGTTAGGGGCAACTAGGCTGGCAAGGGAGGAAAGTTAGGGGTAACTGGGCCATTAGAGGAGGACAGTTAGGGATAACCAGGCTGGCAGGGTAGGCAGTTAGGGGCAATCCGGCAGGGGAGCATTTAAGTGTAGGTCAGTCTGGAAGCAGAGTGGTTACAGGATGATCAGGCTGGCAGGCAGAAGCCATTAGGGGCAATCAGGCAGGCAGGCAAGCGAGTGGTCGGGAGCCAGCAGTCCTGTATTAAAAGGAAGTCCTGTATTGTAAGAGGAATGTCCAGCTGCCCTCGAGGGGTCCCAGATCAGAGAGGGTGCAGGTTGAGATGAGGGACACGCCCCATGCATGCATTTCATGTACCAGGCCTCTAGTATAAATATAGAATGTAAGATAGAATGAAAGTAAATTAGGAGAATTTGCCTCTAAGATTTCCAAGTAATTAGTATAAATAGTGGACCATGTGTCAGAGGGTCCTATGATCAATGATAGTTTCCTAAAATGGATGTAGCATTATTTTCAGTCCCTCATGCTTTTCCAGAATCTTGCTATATGGGTGGACACTATTTCCCTTCCCTCTGGATGTGAAAAATGACTTTGTAATTGACTCAGCTAATGGAAAGCAACAAAAGAAATGCTATGCAATGTCCATTGCTAGCCTATTAAAGAGCTTTTACCTAGCTTTATGCTATATATAAGGATTCCAGCCAATGGGACCAGCTAACGTCTTGGATAAAGCCAGCATAAGACATATGAGGGAACAAACCTCCAGAAGATCCTAATCCCTAGCTTGAGTCTTCCATGTGAGACTTCAGACAATGGAGTAGTAATAAGACACTCCAGTGTGCCTGATGGAATTCCTGGCCCACAGAATTCATGAGCATAATAAATAATCATTTCACAGCATTAAGTTTAGGATAATTTCTTTTGTGACCATGGCAATGGCAACAGTCCTGTAGATGAAAACAAATCTGAAGAAGTTCCTCCATCCCCAGTCCTGAGACCAGAGACAAATTTCTTCTGTAAGTCTTCATTGAGAGAACACTGGGAAATAATGAACAAGCTCTCAGCAATGTTTGTACAGCAAACACGGTCCTGGTTTCTTGGGTCTCACCTTATAACTCTCTGGGCAGGATGATTGCATCAGAGTGAAGGGCAATATGAGGAGAGCAAATACAGGGAAGAAGCACAAATGCAGTTCACATCTATAACTCTGACCTGATGCAAAGACAGGTGGTGACCGGTATAAGCCGAACATTCAGCTGTAACTCAAAGGTACTATTAACAGTGCTTAGTATCGAGGGGTGGAGATGCTGGGGGTTTGAGGGAGGTAAGATAACAGTGGAATAAAGGGAATTTTTACTTCCTACTCTTTATTGCTGTTTTAAAATTTCACTTTGATTATGGCCTTACTTAAATTTTTTTTGAGTTAATGAGGCTTTGAGTCTAATATGAGAAAATTGTAGTCTTATAAATTTGTCTCTTTTTTGTCTTTTTGTAAGCTCTACTAATATATTTTGCCCTTGTCACATTCTTTCCCAAATACAGGTATTCGGGATTATATTTCATATTACTTTTTATTTGTCATAACCACAGGCAATTTACCTTTCTAGCTGACCCATATTGCTTATGTAGTACTGAATTCATTACCACTATCCTTTAGTTACTGAGAGCTGGCCTTTGTGTGATAACCAAGGAGTAATAAGGGCATTGTGGAGTTCTGATTGGCTTAATTCCCTGGTGTTCTAATTAGTGAGAATCTCAATCTGTGAAGCATCTTCCCAAACGAACAGGTTGTGGCAACAGCACTTCCAGTGACACAATGTTAAGTTCATCTATTTTACACAGCACATAAGAGTGTTTAATTGTTCTAAGTAGCTGGCAATGTCTAGTTACACAGATCCTGCACATTAATAACACAGTTTCTCCCTACAAAATAGCAGACTATGCCCTTGCATGTATTTTATAGCACTTATGAGGTAGAAGCATGCCTGTATGAGACCCTTGCCTAGATTACTCCAGAGGAAGCCTAGCTTTATTTATAGTAAGTCTGAATACCACATTTGCCTGTCTGTCCTTCATAAACATCCTTTTTCTTGATGGAACTTTTTTTAAGACTGAGAGAAATATCAATGTGAAAAAAATACATCAATTGGTTGCCTCCTGCACATGCCCCAACCAGGGCCTGGGCTGAGATGGAGCCTGTAATGAGGTACATGCCCTTAACTGGAGTCAAACCCGGAACTCAGTCTGCAGGCCCATGCTTTATCCACTGAGCCAAACCAGCTAGGGCTCTGGATGGAACTTTTAATTCATAGAAAGTTTAAAGTTATGCCCATTGAGAAGTTATCTAAAGTGCAGTTACTCTATGTTGCCAGTTAAGTTCAGAGTCTAAATTGGGTAAGTTTGACATCTTAGAGAAACTGGGATGGGAAGGGATGGGATGGGATGGGATGGGATGGGATGGGATGGGATGGGATGGGATAGGATGGGATGGGAAGGGAAGGGGAGAGATGAGATGAGATGGGATGAGATGGGATGGGATGGGATGGGATAGGATGGGATGGGATGGGAAGGGATGAAATGGGATGGGATGAGAAGGGAAGGGGTGAGATGGGATGGGATGAGAAGGGAAGGAAAGGGAAAGGATGGGATAGGATGGGGTGAGAATGGAAGGGAAGGGAAGGGAAGGGATGAGGAGGGAAGGGATGGGATGGGATGGGATGGGATGGGATGGGATGGGATGGGATGAGAAGGGAAGGGATGGGAAGGGAAGGGAAGGGAAAGGAAGGGAAGGGACGGGATGAGATGGGATGGGATGGGATGAGATGGGATGGGATGGGATGGCATGGGATGGCATGGGATGGAATGGCATGGGATGGCATGGGATGCCAACTATGTGACTTGCCATCCCAAACACTGCTGCTTTTGGTAGCATACCATGACCCAGACTTAGTCGTGGTAACCATGGAGTAAAGGATTAACCTTGTCCAGGGAGATGTCTGGCCTTTGCCTTTGGACCCTGGGAGTTGATCTCTAAACCATTAGAATGTGCTGCCTGATGAGAGTGTCTGTTTCTGTGGGGCTTTGAGCAACACCAACAGTGTGATGCGGGGTAGGGCCATCAGTTAGGGGTAGCAGCTCAACCTTCCAAGGGGCTGGAGGTTGGGGTCGGCCTTGTGGGTGAGCAACTAGGTTTGCATTCAGGACACAAAGCCTTAGGTAAGCCTCCCTGGTTGGCAATACTCCATGTGTATTGTCACATCAAATCCCAGAAGTCAGTGCTGTCCAGGACCCCATGAGGAGACAACATTGGAAGCTCCGCATTTATACCATTCTAGATTTTGCCCTATGAACTTAGGCTCTTGGCTGATTTTAATAGATATGTATGAAAAAACAGGTATGTATATATGTCTGTATGTATATAAATATATATGTATATATGTATATATGTATATATATATATGTATATATGTGTGTATATATATATATATATATATAAAACACCTTATATTTCTGACACAATAAAAACTATATCTTCTTTAAAGTTTTAAACACTTAATAGGCAGATTTTATATATCTGCCCATAATGGTTCTTTTTCAAAACTTTAATATACAAAATCTGTCCATAACTCTATGCAATAATAATAGGATAGCACTTGATAAGTGTGAGCACTGTTTAAAGAACTCCACATATATTAACTAACAATACCTGGTAGACTAAATGAAATTTTTAAAATTTGTATTATTGGAGATTATTTTCTCCTGACAGTCAAGTGCCCTTGTTAAAAGGCACGTGGGGGAGAGTGCAGGGTGGGAGAAGAGAACTGTCCCTTTGAACTTATGGTTTGTATGCCACATTATATCAGATAAATACCGCTTTCTCTCTCCAGTTACCTCAGATCTGATGCTGGCAGGAACAAAGAGGAAACAGAAATATCGATAAATCCTTAGTCCCCATAAGACATTACCTTTTTATTATTTAGCAGTTTGATAGTGCTGTGCTCATTACAAATAGAATTTCACACACACTGTCCAAGTGTGGGTAAATCTCAACTCCAGCTACCCCCCACCCCCACCCCACCTCCATCAGCTCCAGTTCTTATTGTCTGGGTGACAAGATGGGAAAGGCCAAAATTTGGACCCTGATCTTTTGACCTCAAACGCAAGCCTCTTTCTAACACCAGTTTGTGCTTTTGCATAACAAATAACCACTTGATTACTCACTTCTTTAAATGTGTGCAATCAGCCCTATTCTAATTGTCATGATTCACAACATATTCAGAGGCCAAAAGTGCTCCTTACATCATCATATCACCATCACCACTACAGCTGCAGCCAGTGCTTACTGAATACTATGTTATTGTTCTAAAGGTTTTAAAGGTATCAACTCATTTAATCACAAGTACCATCAATGCTAAAATAACTCCCATATATAGATCTATTATCCATTCAACTCTTACATTTGTGGAAAACAGCTATAGTGAAAACAATGTTGACCTTTGAATAAAAAGAAAGAATTAGATTCAAATCCAGCCTCTTATGTTTATTGGCTAGATGACCTTAGAAAGGTTTCCCACCCACTTTGAAGGCTGTTGTGTTAAAATGTGTTTAGTGCATTAAAAACAACCTGGTTCATCTAGTTCTTGTATAGCATCTCTTAGTTTTAGGAGCAACAACAGGAGACAAGTATTGTTATCATATTCATTTGACAAGTGAGGAAGAAGTTCAGCTAGGTAATCGGTGAGTGGGTATCTAGGGCACGGACTCCACTCTCCCCATTCTGAGGCAGCTCTTTTTCCCGGGAGCCATGTTGGCACCCTGTGGACAAGGTTGACCTGGGTCTCAGGTAACTTCTAAGCCTTGTAGACAGTGTTCCCCCAGTTGGGCTTCTGTGCTTTATTACCGCCACTTTCTAAATAACTCAGTGCTTCTGGACCTCACAGAGTGACAGCACCTCGACTGTGACAGTTCTGACAACTGTCTGCTTGGGTATTGTATTAGAACTTCATTTGGAATTGGAGGGCTTTTGTTTGGGGTTAGTTCAAGTGAAACTCTAAGCAATTATACCGTACTTAGGGAATGATGACTTTGCTGGCTTAATTATATTCTATCTGAATAGAATTCCAAGCACTTGTTGGAAAAGTAATGGGCCTCAGTTCTGCAGCCCTGATGCTATTCCTGCTTCAGAACCTAGCCTTCTTAATGAATCCCTTTTCTGACTAAATCTGCATGGGTAACCTCTTAGGCTGAAGCTATAAACTCCTGATGGGCAGAGAAATAAGGGAACAAACCCATGTCCACTTTGTTTGAGGGATTCATTTCACTTAGAGCCCTGAATATACACCCAACCAAGTCATACCTAATATGGCACTCCAGAAACAGAAACTGATGAATGTAGGCACTGGAATTGTTAATGAAAATCACATTCATAAATAAATAAGTGAAAATTATTTTTAAAAACTAATTCAAGTCAATGGGCTGCCAGATTTGGAAGAAATTGCACCTAAAACATTGATAGCATTCTATTATTAATTCTTATATTTTGGAGGTGGGGTGCTCATATAATGTGTGTTTACCCACAGGGACTAGATTTGAGAGACAGGCAGGGGATACTTTCTTATTTAAGAAGATACTGCAAATCAACCTGTGCAATGAGCTAAATGTTTATGTCCTCCTACAATTCATATCCTCAAATCCTAACCCCCAATGTAGTGGTATTAGACAGTGGGGCTTTGGGGGTGTAAGTAGATCATGAGAGTAGACCTCTCAAAAATGGGATCAGTGCCCAAATAAAAGGGACTCTAGAGAGTTCTTGCTCTCTTTCTTATGAGCACACGGTGAGAAGTCAGCAGTCAGCCACTCCAAAGACGGCTCTCATCAGCCACTGAATCCCTGCCACCTGGATCTTGGACTTACAAACCACTGGAACTGTGACACATAAATGTTTGTTGTTTAATCCCTCAGTCTCTGCTACTTTGCTATAGAAGCCTGAAGAAGGGAGAATATGCCACCCCACCATAGGCTACTTGGCATAAGTATTATATTGAGGTAAAGGCACTTGAAAAACAGCAGGTGTAAGAAGGGCTCTCTGATCCTCTTTTCTTCCTGAAAGCAGGAGCTAAAACTGCCAGGTGAACGATGTCCTCACCATACCAGGGGAAAAAAAAATTCTCATCACCATCGACAGGGAGTTGAAGCCAAGGAAATGCCATGCAAACAGACCTTGTTAAGATAATCTGTATCTTTGGTGATAGCCTCCCATATGTTTTAGCTAATTTCTCACAATGCCTCTCTGTTCCAATGCAGTAGAAAAGCATAGGTGTTGCCACTTCTTTGGGGTCTACATTACCTTATGAGGGTTCCCATGTCACTTAAAACATATTACTTTACATGCTTTTCTCTTGTTAATCAGGTTTATGTCTGTTTAATTCTCAGGACCAAGCAGAGACCCTTAGTTTGGTCTCCTCTACAGTTTCTGGACAATGAGGTTGTGATTGTCAAGGGCTGGGATGGGCACTGCCACTCGCTCCAGACCCTGGGGTTGAGATCCTGGGAAAACAGACGAAAGCTAGCAGAAGGCAAGAATTCATACAAAGCTTTCCTGGATCTCTGTAGTATTGGTAGAGAGGGGAAGGTAAACATTTTCCTTGTCCCTCCCTTTACAAGTTCAGATTGGGAGGGGGAAAACATTTGTAAAAAAAAATTGTTCTTTGAAATGTGGCCTTTGTGAATTTGGTTTTGGTACCATTGACTATTGTTTCTGCACCATAGACAGTGATTGCTTTCCTTTTGGCCTTATTTTGTGTAGCGAGAGATGGCCAGGGCATGCAGATGGTTGGGCCTGTGTCTACAGGCAGCCAGTGGTCAGGGGGGCCCTGAGAACATGATGGTACAGGCATGTGGGTTGAATGCCATTTGTGGCTAGCATCCTACCAACAGTTACTGTTTCTCAGGGGTGAGGGGTGGTGTCTACATCTTTCTTTTAAAGGCTGTCTCTGTGTGTGGCTCTGGAACTTGGGAAGGCTGCATCGTTTGTACTCTCTTTGATGATGCTTCTTGTGACCATAGTTAATCCATTAAAAGGCACACTGATTTTAAGCCATAAAACGGCACTTTTTGGCTTGTAGTCACATTGAAATAGATATGCCTTTAAAGATTTGGACTTTTATATCTAAAAGGATATTTGGAGATTTCTTATAAACAAATGAAGGTCAAATTAAAAAGAAAAAATTAATAAGGCAAATATGAGAATCAGCCTGGCTGGCCAATATGGCTCAGTAGTTGAGCGTCGATCTATGAACCAGCTCATGATTCGATTCCCAGTCAGGGCACATGCCCAGGTTTCGGACTCAATCCCTAGTAAGGGGCCTGCAGGAGGCAGCTGATTAATGATTCTCTCTCATCATTGATGTTTCTCTCTCTCCCTCTTGCTTACTCTCTGCAATCAAGAAATTTTTTTTCTGTAGCCCTAGCTGGTTTGGCTCAGTGGATAGAGCATTGGCCTGTGGAACAAATGGTCTGGGGTTCAATTCCGGTCAAGGGCACGTTTCAGGATCCTCCCTAACCCAGGCCCTGGTCGGGCTCATGAAGGAGGTAACCAGCTAATATGTTTCTATCACATTGATGTTTCTCTCTTTCCCTGTCTCTTCTACTCTCTCTAAAAATCAATGGAAAATATCCTCGAGTGAGGATTAACAACAACAAATACATATGAATGTATATTTTGTGTTTCTGATTTATAACTAATTCATGGATAAGACTTAAAATGAAACGTATAAGAACTCTGTTTGCATAAACACACAGGAAATTATATGTTTATGTGTATACATATGTGTATTTATGTATATGTTGATCTTACCTCCAGATGATATTGCCAAAATTAATTTGAGTTCTATTGAGTAAAAGAGTTCTATTTAATAGCTTAAGAAAAATAAGTGCTATATAAATTCATAAAACTCTCAAATATATAAAAACTAACTCCAATGCTTTTTTTAAGTTCACATGATCTGGGATAATTTTCAGTAAATAAAAGTTAGTTTAGACATTTACACTATGGAATACTATGCAGTTGTAAAAAAGAGGGATCTCTTACCCTTTGGGACAGCATAGATGGACCTGGAAAAATATTATGCTAAGTGAAATAAGCCATACTGAGAAATACAAATATCATATGATCTCACTTATTTGTGGAATCTAATTAATAAAATGAATTGACCAACAAAATGATACCCGAAGCATGGAGGCATGGAACAGACTAACATACCTAGATGTGGGCTTGGAGGGATGAGAAGAGATAAACCAAAGAACTTACATACTTATATACATAGCCCACGGGCAATAGGGTAGTGAAGACCTAGAGGGGTGTGTAGGGGCTGGGAGAAGGGGAGAGGAAGGGAAGAAAATGAGAGATATCAATAAATTATAATACTATCAACAATAAAAAATATATTTAAAAAATCAAAACAACTATCATATACCTAGAAAAAAATAAAATTTAAGTTTGTTGGCTAATGAAAACAGGCATATTTTTCAGAATTGTGGACACTAAATATAAGGCAGTTGTACAAATTCTTCTACCTGAGCTTATTAGTCCTATTGAATGTTTATGATTATAAAATTATAAATTCAACCTAAGAACAAAGCATACAATAACAAATACATTTCTTTTTTTAATCTTCATTGTAGAAAGTATTACATATATCCCCCTTTTTGGCCCAGTGGGGCCCAGGGAGGCGGGCAGGCCCCCCCCACCTTGGAAACTCTTATTGAATATTCTTATATTCTTGGCAGTATAGCTGTTTGAATAAGTTCAATTAGAATATGTTCTTCTTGTAACAGAACATAATTGAAAACAATGGATATATTACCACAGCTTTGACTGAAACATCATATTTGAGAATAATATGCATAGAATTAGATTTGAATAGACACATTTCAGGAACTACGATTGACTTTATAAAGTCCCTTGAATACCAGCCCAATACCTTGCTTACAGGGTTCCCAGCCTTATAGGTTGAGTAAGAAAGTCATTTCCTGATAGACTCAGGAAACTTACAATACACTGGGGTCCTCTAAAGGAGAGGAATTTACCCAGATCTGTGGTATGGCAGGCAGTCTGGTGCCAAATTCCTGACTTGGCTTATCGACCTCTACAGACTTTTGAAGGTCCAACCTGAAGTTCCTTCTTAAAAGTTCTGGCAAAGTAGACTTAAAAGAGAATACATTTAAATCGCTATTCTTGTTGCACTTATGTAAATAATTAAGCCAAGGTTAATAAGAGTAGATTTGTTTTACAAACAAACTAGTCCTGCTTCAATGCTCTCTGATAACAATGGGGTGACAGCAGAGAGGACATTCTGGGTTTCAGTGGCAGCGATGACACACCCTTCTGGCTGTCAAACAGGGTCATGTTCACTGATTGAACTTTCCTCTTTGTAGACTGGCTCCTGTGATGGCGTGTATTTTGTCAGTAACTAATATTTTCCATTTTCCTCCCACCTTCCTGACTTGACGTCACTAAAAGTTATAACTGCCCTTTTTCTGAAGCCCTGCAAGCTGAGTGACCTGATGTAAATATCAATGGGATCACCACAATAAATAATGTGTGGACAACTTTCATAACTGCAGCTATAAAGCCTGATACCCCCACCAGAGACATTCCAACTACAAAAAAATTAAATTAAAGTTATCAGATTGCCATGGCCTGTCCTCTCTCCACCATTGGAAGATGCCTCAAGCCCAACAACAAAAAATCATCCTGACTGCCCTCCAGACTTAAAACTGAGTTTGTTCTTATCATTAATCTTTGTTTTTCTTTTGTTTTTATAGAAATACCTCTAATTCAATGCCGGTTACTCCTAATACATAAAGGACTAATTTAGATGCCCCCCACACCCACCTACACCATTGCCTCCTCAAATAGGACATGGCTGTTTAACTGACCTATTTCAGGACTGAGAGGCTGATTCAATGAGATATGGAACAATCTACCAATCCAGCTTCTGGATTGTGATACCAGTATTATTTTAGTAAACAAACTACAGTACCTAGTAACTGATTGTGTGTATTTTAACTTTTCAATGGCAATTTTGAAACATGTAAAAATAGGCCCAATAGTATAAGGAGGCCCCATTTGAGCTTCAACAATTATCAACTCATGGCCAATCTCTTCTATTTTACGTGTATAAATTACTTTACCTTTTGCAACAGCTTAGATGGACCTGGATGGTATTATGCTAAGTGAAATAAGCCACTCAGAGAAAGACAAATACCATATGATCTCACTTATATGTGGAATCTAATGAACAAAATAAACTGATGAACAAAATAGAAACAGAGCCACGGATACATGGAACAGACTTGACAGCTGTCCGAGAGGAGGGGGTTTGGGGGGCTGGATGAAAGAAGGCAATGAACATATATGCATAGCCCATGGACACAGGCAACAGAGTGGTGACAGCCAGAAGGAAGAGGCGGGGACAAGGGGGGGATAAGAGGAGGTGGGCAAAGGAGAGAAGAATGGAGACAGAAAGCGACTGCTTTGGGTGACGGGTACATGAAGCAGATGATGTTTTGTTGAGTTGTATACTTGAAACATATATAATTTTGTGAACCAATGTCACCCCAATAAATTCAATTTTAAAAAGTACAGTGTTTAAAATACTTTCATCTACATTATCTCCTTTGATTATCCTAACAACTGTGAAAGGTAGGTTGTGTAGTTTTATAGTTAAATTCTATTTCTAACACATTAGCATTTTAATGTAAATGCCAGTTTTTAAGATAGTGAAGCAAAAGATATAGAGTTTGCTTGTATTCTTTATGCATGCTTTATTGGGTTTTTGAGTATCCTAATGCATTAATAAAGGGAAATGGAGGCACACCAGCATGTCATATCTTCAGCTATTATTCAAACCGCATTGAATTATATTTAATGAAATTATTAGCATAAATTACAGATTTTTACTTTTCTAGAGAACTTCTTTTATTAAATAACCTTGATCTAAACTCATCCTATAAAAATGGAATTTTACTAAACAAACTACTTCCAATGTCACATTTTGGGCATAATAGCTGCAAATGTCTAAAATTTAAGGAAGCACTGTAATTTAGAATAATTCTAGGCCAAAAGTGCCATTTGTAGAGGATCCAGAGGCATGAAAATCGCATAAACCAAAGGAGTCATTTAATTGTGGTTTGGATGTTATTTTTCTGACACTTATCAGTGAAACTGTCATGGATCCCTGGAATTGGGGCTATTAGAATTATTTATTTTGATATCACCCTTTTTCCCATAATTGTGTTTGATATTTTAACAGAAATTATTTATGTTCACATATATGTGGGTATTGATTATCCATACTTGCACATTACATTATTACTTGTACATGAATTGCTTCTAATTCTTTTTGCAACCTGATTTGCATACCCATATTATCATGTAGATACTTGCAAATACTTGTATATATATTTTTCTTTTCCTGCTCTCTTTCTTACTTGACTGAGAATATCAAGGATGTCCCCAAATGCTCATTTGAAGGTTGATTTAGTCACACTAGCAGAACCCCAGGCTCAAATGTCAGATTGGATCAGTTCTAGCCTGTGCACTAATCTTGCTGCCATCTTCCTGCTGCAGAAGTTACAATGGCATGTTACTCATCAAGGCAGAATGTAAATGTTTAGTGATTATACAATATGTTTTTGTTAACTCCCCAGATGGGATTTTTTTTTTTACCTTTGTTTGTTTATTTGAGAACAAGAGCTGAATGCTGAAATGCAGTGGCTGATGCCAGCAATCCAAGGCTTCATTAGTACAGATGAAGCAAAGCTCATTTGTTACACAAATAATTAGAGAGATTAAATGAAAATAAACACTTAGAGGGTGTACAGAAGCTCTGAAGTTAGGTAATCATTTTAATTACTCTAGTGACTTCTACCAACCTTCATTACCAGCCACAGATCAAGTTCAAATTGTTTTATGTAAGAATATCATAAACCACAGGGAACAGTACTAGAGCTGTCCAATGATTATGCTTCATAAAATGACATTTCTTCAACCTTCCATTTAAAGTTGTTTCCATTCCTGTACCCGATAAACTCTCTAAACATTTAAAGAGTGATAAAATTTTGCACTTAAAAGGGTTTTACCCTCATTTTATGCTTCAAATAGACATTCTTAATAAATTTTGCATTTCTATATCTTTACTGAGATTTGATCATAAAAGATGTGGGCCTACATTTTTGAGACACTTACTGTAAAGCATTATGGCATATTCAGTAGTTTGAAATAAATGCTACTCAGAATCGTGTCCTCCTTATTTTTTGACAGTCTGCACTTTATCTTTGGGGTAAATTGATTTCCTCTTTCTTACCTTCCCTACCCCAATCTGGAAAAACTCTTCCACAAACAGAAATGCCTTGCTGACAGGTGGGGGCCCTATTTCAATGTATTTCATTTTATATTCCTGGGTTATGATGATCCTGCAAGATCTCCTGAGTTACGATCTTTAGAGGATGTGCTATGTGTATTTAAATAACATTTATTGCCTGCCTTCACAATGCCAACTTCTCTACAAAATGCTTTACCTCACTTATCCTACTTAGTCCTTACAAGATGCCCATGAAGTATGTATTATTGACTCCATACTCCACATGAGAATCTAAGGCTTTGAGAGGCTCATCGACTTCCCAAAAGTTCCCTAAGCAGCCCAGCTGGGAACCAAATCCAGGTCTGCCTGCCTGCAAAACTGTGATGCCCCTAGAGATGATGGAATAAGAAAAACCTGGATGTAAATGCTGACACAGGTCAGTAGAAAAGATGACGTGACCTCCAGGATGTGGATGTGCTAGTTATGTGTTGTGTTGTATGACATCTGTGAATTTTGGACACCAGATGAAATCCCAAATTCCAAAATGTGATTGATTTTGAAAGTGTCTCATGTCTGAATAGCCCTGGATGCTTCTTTACCCCAAAGAAGAAGCAATTAGGAAATAGGTTTTATGGTGTAGTGGGAATAACCAAGAGTTCCATGCTAATAAGATTAGTGATGCTTTTTAATGTAATTCAGTAACCACTTGAGTTTACTCCAGCTAATGCACACGGCATTTCTTTTCAACTGCATTAACATTTTCGACAGGATGAATGAGACTTGGGTATTCTTTATAGGGTAGGTAGGGGAATGCACTGCTTTCTAGTATTTAAGTAAAGCCTTGCCCTGGCCAGTTTTGCTCAGTGCTTAGAGCATTGGTCGGTGCACAGTGAGGTGATGGGTTTGATTTCTGGTCAAGGATACGTACCTGAATGCAGATCTAATCCCCAGCCCCATTGCGGCATGGGGCAACTAATTGATGTTTCTCTCAATCTTCTCCCTCCTCCCTCCCTCCCTCTCTAAAAATTAATGGAAAAAATACCCTCAGGTGAGGATTAACAAAAAAAGAAAGCCTTGACTAAATTGTCTTCCCTTCCTCCTTTGATTTCTGCAGATGCACCCCAGGCCTAGAGGTTGCGTTTTGCATGCTCACAACTGTAAACCTACGTTCGCCTCACCTGGGTTCCCAGGCCCATTTGGCTAGACCAGAAAATGTGAAGAGATGAGGATGTACTAATCTGCTGAGTTTAAAATATGAGCTGTGGGTGATACAGGGAGGTTGGGACAGAAGACTTGCCCTTGTGGGGTGAGGGACAGGGTGGTTGTTAAATCTGTACATTTCACTCTCAGGTTTCAGACTCAGAGGGAGGAGTTAGGGAAATTCACTGATGCGCTAAGGCCTGATGACAGGCGAGAGCAACAAGGGTAGGCCCACCGACACCTGGGAGCTTCGGAAAGGTGGAGGGGCCTCTGCCCTCACTCAGGACGCGCAACCGGGGGGATTTATTGGTAAGCAAGACAGAAGCAGACAACAGTGGGAAGATGGGCTCAGAAAGTATCATGGAGGGAAAGTAGTAGCTTTCCCGCCGCTTTGCAAGCATCTCCCTGGAACATGATACTGAAGTGTGGTCCCCCTTCTTCCTTGTTGGTGCATTACAGACAGCCTGGGGTCAGCTAGTAGGCCCACGACATAGAAAAAGTCCACAGGACGCACCAATGGTTTCCTGTCGCAGGTCTACACATCATTGGAGGCTCTGCTGGATTTTGATGGCACGCGTTTACAGGTAGCAGGGCCAGCCCCTCTGGGTCCGGCTGTGTGGGGCGCGATATCCGCAGGCCGCGCCCAGGGGAAGCCACTGGCTAGACCCGAGGACACACGTTCCATTTTCACTTGGCTACTTGCCACCGGCCTCGGAGAAAGCACTTTAAACACTGGGCCTCAGCTTCCCCCCCCCCCAAAAAAAAAAATGGAGGTGATTCTACTTCCCAGGCCTCTTTGAAAGGATCGTTGGGAGATTCAAACTGGAATAATTCCGATGGCAGCGAACTGCGAGTAACTGACTCCAAATCACTAAAGAACCCAAGTTAAACGCATTAGGTGGAGTTCCAGGAATTTCCCTCCACTGATCTAACCGCAGTCAGGCAGCAGCCGCTGGGATTGATTCCTTCTTAAGGGCTATCTCACAGCAAACACCTAGGTGCCGCCCCCTCCCCCGTCCTCCCTCCCCAAACTCGGTCTCCCAGGGCTTCTATGGATCTCTGCCTCTCAGTGAAAGCGCTTTTTGTGGCCGCGCTTCGCACCCCCCACCCAGCACACCAGCCCCGCAGCTGGCAGCCAGAGAAGAACCCTCGGCCCTCTCCCGCCTCTCCTCCTCCCACTCCACACCTTAGGTCTCCCGAGTTTTCTGCACGTGAATGGGTGCCTGGCGGATCTCCAAAGACCTTGCAGTGTTTCAGAAAGCTGGGAGCGCGCGGAGATGAGCGAACGAGCATCCGCCCCCCTCCTGGAGGTCGTGCGCCCCTTGGGGAGCCTCCTCCCGCGCCTCTCCGGGCGGCGAAGCAGCCGCCTCCGGAGCTAGCTCGTCGGGCCAGACTCCGCGGAGAAGCGCGCCCCCTCCCCACTTCCCTCTCGCAGCCCCTCTCCGCCAGTAGCAGCGCTGCTGTCTTCCCACCGGAGGGCTGGGAGGGCGCCCGAGTCCGCAGCGCCCCCGCCCCCTCGCTTTTTCTTTCTTTCCTCGGTTTGGGATCTTGCTACCGGAGCCGGGAGAGGTTCTGAGAAGAGAAGAGCGAGGGACAGGAGGGCAGGCTTCCGCTGCAGCGCGCGAACGGTGCCGGGGTCCTGCATCCCCCGCGTCCCCTCCCGGTCCTCGCCGCCCTGGCGAGGATGTGAAGAAGGGAAAGCCCTCGAAGGAGCCCACGGTTGGAGTCCCTTTGCCCGCAGCGCCGCGGGACCAGAGCGGCGACGCAGGCGGCCCGGGGGCCGGCTCCCGGCTCCCATTCCTCGGGAAGAGCGCGGTGGGGATCGCGTCCTCGCGGCGCTCGGCACAACTCCGGGCTCGCAGCGCGCGGCTGGACCAAGTCCGCTTCCCGCCGACTCCCCGAGCGCGGGGCAGCCAGCACCTGCCCGCCCGCCGGCACTCCTCGTAGCCCTGCCTCCTTGGCACCTGCGCCGACCCCCACGCCAGGCGCTGAGAGCCCGGGTCCCGGTTCCCGGCTCCCGCAGCGGCCCCGGACCCTATGGAGAGCGCGCGGGCCGCGGCTTCTTGAGTGCGGTTGCCGCCGCCGCCGTCCAAACTGCGCGCTGGGGTCCCCCGGCTGGCCCCTCTTAGGGGCATCCGAGAAGCCAGGGAAGCGCGCACCATGAAGTCCGTGCTGTTCAGCCGATTCTTCATCCTCTTGCCCTGGTTCCTGATCGTCATCATCATGCTCGACGTGGACACCCGCAGGCCCGCGCCCCCGCTCACTCCGCGCCCCTACTTTTCTCCCTATGCTTTGGGCCGCGGCGGCGCCCGACCCCCGCTCCGCAGGGGCGGCCCCGGGCACGGCTCGGAGAAGCGCAACGAGTCGCGGCCGCAGTCGCAGCCGCAGCCGCAGCCGCAGCCGGAGCCGCCTCTGCCCACCATCTATGCCATCACGCCCACCTACAGCCGCCCGGTGCAGAAAGCCGAGCTGACCCGCCTGGCCAACACCTTCCGCCAGGTGGCGCAGCTGCACTGGATCCTGGTGGAGGACGCGGCGGCGCGCAGCGAGCTGGTGAGCCGCTTCCTGGCGCGGGCCGGCCTGCCCTGCACGCACCTGCACGTGCCCACGCCGCGGCGCTACAAGCGGCCGGGGCTGCCGCGCGCCACGGAGCAGCGCAACGCCGGCCTCGCCTGGCTGCGCCAGAGGCACCAGCACCAGCGCGCGCAGCCCGGCGTGCTCTTCTTCGCCGACGACGACAACACCTACAGTCTGGAACTCTTCCAGGAGGTAGTGGCCGGCCCGCCCCAGCGCGGAGCCAGGGCGGGAGGGGGCCTCGGGGGTCGCCTACCTTTGGTTGGGAGTTGTCACTTCTCAGTGCGCTTTTGGGACTCCAGGTGGAGCGCTGCTCACGGGCAGCCCACAGCCTCTGCCGGTCCTGGCGTGCTTCGCTGGTCAAGGGGGGACAGGGTTTGGGGGGGGGCAGGGGGTGAGGACCACCGTGACTCCGTGATGGGAGTCTGGCTTAGCAGTCTGCCTGGCCTCGAGAGCAGGCTGGGGGCGTAGCACAGTTGTGGAACGCAGGGATGATCGCCAGGAACAGGCTGGGTGGCCCGAGGACGGAGCCCGGGTGGAGAGGTTGGTCAGGGAGACGGGATGCCACCGGAGGGGATGGGGAGAGGGCTCTGCGCAGTGCGGGGCGGCTGGGTGCACTCCCCAGGCCTTTCGGCGGGCACAGGTGTGATTGGGATTCTAGAACCATGTGGAGAGAGTTATTTACAAATCAGCCAAGAGACTGATTTCTCTGGCACAGTCCGCAGGCAAGGAAATGATTATTAGTGAAAACATTGCCTTCTAAGGGGGTCCTCCCTCTCTCTCTTCCCCCACCCTACAAAGGCCCTTTCCGACTCAGCATGCTGCCTCTTTTTCAAGGAAACTCTCTGGCAGATGACTTGAGACTGTGCTGCCTTGTGGGAAAGACTGTCCTGTCTTTTCGCAGCCAGAGCTGCCAGCTGCACTTCCAGTTCCTTTTCTCGACCTTTCTCGAAGGCCTCTCTCTCTTTGGTGAGTTAGCAAGGCTACTCTTGCATGGTGCCATTGCATCCTGGTGCTTTCTGGAGGTTCTCAGTGCATCCGGCCCCATGCTGTGGAGAAGACCCACTTTTCCCTTGAAAGGACACACATGCGCACAACCTGTGTGCACTAGGCTAGAACAGGTGTTAACTTCTTGAGGCTGGTATTTTGTATCGCGCGCGCGTGTGTGTTGTGTGTGTGTGTGCTGCAAATAAGAGTGCGGTTCTAAGGTTTTGTCAGTTTCTTCTTCATACACAAATACAGCTGGAAAGTATCTTGGATATTTTGACATCCTGTGAGACCATTGCCCTCCTCTACCCCAAATTCCTTGATACCCTGCCTCTAAGACTCCATCGCCCCCTCCTCACCCAGGTAAACTGGACTGTGTGTCTGGTAAATCATACATGCCCCACACTTGCATTCTAATATCTGTTTAGTGCTCTTAACCTCAGGCCAAAGCTACTTGTACACCTTCAGGTTAATTTTTCTGCCTATGTGATTTGAAAAAACCCATTTCTTAAGAGCAATTGCCACCTTCATTTCTATTCATCCTCTCCTCCTTTGTGAATAAAAGGATCAGTAATTGCTTTCTATCTTTTCTTCTCCATCCTTTCAGGAAGTAGAGCTTTCTGTCCATGTTTCTACAAAAGAAATGTGTGGGATAGTCTATAACCAAGACTACAGATATCCTCTGATTTTTTTAATTGAGCTTTTATTACTATTCTGCTTGCATGTCCTCTCCCACAAAGGATAGGGTTTGTGTTCTGAAGCACAGTCCCTTACATGCCAGTACACCACAATTTTAAATCCACTTTTCTCCTTCCACTGGGAAGTTGCCTTACCTGTGAAACTGTGGTCTTGTGTGCGTAAAGTAATTCACATCATTATTAATTACCCCTTTAGGGGGCAGGGCTGTGACAGGGGAATGATTTTCTGTTTATTCCCAGCTACTAGCCTGTCATGTATGGTGTTAGATGAGGGCGAGAGTGGGCAACGCAGGCGGTCAGACATTCAGAACAGTCTTCCTTTGATGCTTCCCAAACTGAAAGGAAGACTTGGTGGTGGTGGCTACTAAGCAGCAAGAGAATACAGGCAGCTTTTTTCCCCTAGGTCCATGGAGGGTGTGGGGGTGGAGAGAAAGGGAGACAATATAAGGAAGGAGAGGGTGAGGAGGAAAATACAGCATTGGCCAGAGGAAACTAGAAAAAAGCAAAACTTTATGAGGTAATGAGAATAAAATTAAGAGCATATGCAGCTCTTTTTTTGTGGAGAGGTGCCAAGTATACAAAAATACACAACAGAAGCAATTTTTTAAAAACATAATATGCATGACACACTTGTAATTTTCTTCTTTTTAATCTTTATTGTTGAAAGTATTGCATATGTCCCCTTTTCCCCCCTATTAATCCCTCCTAGCCTGCCCCTCCCCCAGCCCCAGGCCTGTATCACCCTAGACACACGTAGAATTTAAATTCTGTATCTCCTAGAGGTCCCTCCAACCCAGTAATTTTATGACTAGTCCCGTTATCCACCACCATCCTTTCTCCCTCCCACATGATGCATGTGGACAGAGTAGGCATCTGTTCACCATGCATATATGCCAATACATTCAGTTTTTCTTTTTACAACACATTTTCCTCACATGGCAAGCAGTATTGATTCTCTAAAAAGTCAGATTAGTGGAATTTATGCATCCTTAGTTTTGTGAATTAATGGGATGGCCTACCTTAAACCAGTTCTAGGATTGATTCCATGTGGATTACAGAGAAAAAAAATATAGGACTAGATGAAACAGCTAGGCACTGAAGAGCCCTGGGGGAGGGGGGAGGGAAAATGCTGACAGGGATGCTGTAGGGTGGAGGTCTTTATCTCAGTGCTGTGTATGTGCACACACGCAAATTAGCTTTTAAGTAATTCACAGTGCTTAAGGAAAGAATGTCCCAAAGTCAGGCTTCATCTTTTATTCATAGTGCTTCTAATTTCCATGGTTGATGTAAACGCAGATAAGATAGAAGGAAGAAAATGAACCAGGTACAAATTAGCTCACTAAGCATTGGCTGCAAATGAAGGAAAGTAAAAGATGAAAGGTCTCCAAATTAAATTAAAGGCGCAACAGGCAATCCATGTTCAATTATTTCTCCGTGGTAACTGGCATGGTTCTTGCTTCTCCCATACAGCTAACTCATTTTCAGCCTACCCTTTCAACTGAGCTGTGCTGCCTGGAAAGAAATATTTCCATTGAAGGAACAGCCAAATCCATTTGCAAATGCAAGCTAGTGTGAGTTGCAGCCACAGAAACTCTGCTGGCTATTGAAGACAACAGTGGTCAGGTGTGTGTGTGTGTATGTGTGTGTTTCAGGTTTCCAGTATCTCAACAACTACTGCTCTTCCTGTGGCATTGATGGGGGTTTGAATTCTGGACCACAGGTAGCCCACCTGCCTGTGCACCCTATGGATGGAGCTCTCTGAAGCGAAAAGCTTATTTGCAAAAGATTTAAACTGCTTTAATAAAAGCAACTACTGCAGATAAATGTGACTATATCCAGTCATATTTTCAATAAGCTATTGATCAGATTTCTGTTCCTTACTGGAAAACCTTCCAAGTTTTCCTGCGTTTAAAACTGATGCTTTTCAGGTGAAGTTGCTTTCGCCTTTGCGAGTCCATTAAATTGAAAGGTTAAAAAATAGCACTTTCCAAGCAGGAACAAAAACTTTAAAATTTTTAACTTTAAATTTAATGAGGAAAGACTGGAAGACAGACCAACTCTGAGACATTTAAGGAGCTCATGAAAGGATTCAGTTAATGAGCCTGCATCTTGAGGATGTTCTGACAGGCAGTGAGCTGAACAGGCCCTTTGTTTGGATTTTTTTTTTTTGTGTGGGGTGCTGTTATTTGTGTGCTGGGAAGGTGGAGGAGTTTCGGCTTAATTCTGTCCTGCTCCTTTTCTGAAACATTTATAAGCTCCCCCCTTTACAGGCAGCTTATTAGAGCTATAATACAAAGAATATTGAAATTCACAGTTTTAACCGCCCCATCCTCCACCCCCAATGGCAAATTCTGTATGTTTCCTGCAAGGAGACAAAAGATCTGCCATTCTTTTTACCCTGATACTTAGTGTAGGGTAATTATCTTTTCAAAATGAAGAAACCCAGAAGATTTCATTATTTTACCTGAAATGTGTTCCTTGTGTTTTATTTCTCCCTTTCTAAAAGCATATTAATAATCATGCCATAGGTCTGATAAAATGTGAGAATTTTAGGAAAATATGGCCATAAAACTACAGCCAATTTTCTTAGGCTATTGATGTTAAATCTATAGATTTTCTTTAGTCTCCCTCTGGATAGGACTTGAGTTATGGCTAGTCTTTGACAGGATTCTTTGGAGACCAGCAGTTTTCATTTGGATTTTGATAATTTAATGGACCAGAAATATTAACTCAGCCTTAAAAGACATTATCTCTTGCCTCTTCCAATTGTCCTTTTCCATCATTCGCCCCCTTACTTTTCACTGACTATTCTTTCTCATGAATAGACATGAAGATGTGTCTGGATTATTGTTTGGTACCATGAATCTGTGTCTTTTAAACATTTAGGCTGTTGTCTGGTTCTTTTTGGAAACTATGTGGGTGACTCCATTTTCTTCTGCCTATTCCACTTGCCTCTAAATTACAAACTGGTAATTTTTCTCTTGTGTGAGCAGTAATGGAATAGTAATTGCTTTTAAGGCATGCTACAAAAGCAAAAGAGAAGAATGAAAGTGAACGGTCTTATTTATTAACAATTCCAGGGGGTATTCAAGTAGTGGTTTTTTTTGATACAGAATTCAATAATGTTCAGATATGTCTATTCAAACCTTTCAGGCAGACTCTGATGGAATATTTGCTCAGTCTGTATAAGTTAACATGTTATTGTATATTTGATTTGCAGTGCTATAGAAGTACAAAATTAAGTTTTGCATGGTTCTCAAATTCTCTCCCCAAAACATCAATACGTACAATTGTTATACCAATCTATTGTATACATACCAGATGTACCATTAATAATGCAGATTTTTTTCAGTAGATGGAGTTACTGAACTCCAACATATATCAACATATGTTGATATATATGTGATTAGATATGTATGCTATTTTGTTGTATTGACAGCAAGCTTCAAAACTTCATATGCCAAGTTTTCTGAAGGTGTTACATAGATATTTTTATGCTTAAAAACGTCGAATTTCATGCCAAAAAAAAAAAGAGCATTTGTGGGAAGTTTTAATTCATTATTTTGAAGAAAAATGCTGCTGAAAGTTATATACTTCAGGAAGCTTATGGTGAACATGCTACATCTCAAGATACTTGTGAACGCTGGTTTAAATGCTTTAAAAGTGATGATTTTGATGTGAAAGACAATGAATGTCCAGGTCAACCAAAAAGTTTTAAAACCAACAATTACCAGCATTATTGGATGAAGATGCATGTCAAACTCAAAAACAACTTGCAGAAAGATTTAAATATAGCTCAGCGAACAATTTCTGATCATTTAGAAACAATGGGAAAGATTTTAAAGGAAGGAAAATGGGTACCACATCAACTGAACGAAAGACAAATGGAAAACCGAAAAGTCACCAGCAAAATGTTGCTTCAGTGGCACGAAAAAAAGTCTTTTTTGCATCGAATTGTGACTGGCAATGAAAAGTGGATTTATTTTGAGAATCCCAAACACACAAAATCATGGGTTGATCCAGGTCAACCATTAACATTGACTGCAAGGCCAAATCGCTCTGCGTTTGGTGGGATTAGGAAGGTTGGTGTATTGTGAGCTTCTGAGGCCAGGTCAAACCATTAATACTGATTGCTACTGACAACAAATAATCAGTTTGAATCACGCTTTGATCGTGAAATGACCAGAATGGGGCAGAAACACGGCAAAGTAATTTTGCTTCATGATAAAGCACCCTCACACACTTCAAAACCAGTTAACTACACATTAAAAGATCTTGCCTGGGAAGTATTAACCCACCCACTGTATTCACCAGACCTTGCTCTTTCAGATTACCACTTGTTCCAATGGATGGCACACTCACTTTCTGAAGAGCACTTCAAAATGTATGAAGAAGTGGAAAATTAGGTCTCTGAATGGTTTGCCTCAAAACAAGAAAAGTTCTATTGGGATGGTATCTACAAATTACCTGAAAGATGGAGGAAATGTATAGCTAGCAATGGACATTACTTTTAATGAAGCACTTTTGTTGTTTCTCTTGAAATTATCATGTTTTCTTTGATTACAAAATCCATCATTATTAACCATTACACCTGGTAGATAGATTTAGAAAAGATTTCCAGTTCACAGAAGTAAACTAATAAAACATAATCCATTGTTCATACCTGATAATTTTTGTGTACAACCTTAAGTAAATGTTAAAAATACCCTTTGCCATGGATATAAGCAAAATATAGTTGACATTAGTTGATACTTACTATGGGCCAGGAGCCATTCTTAGAATTGTACAGGTGTTAATGTATTTGATCCCTCACAATAGCCCCTGAGGTAGGTACTAGTACTGTCACCATTTTTTCCTCACTCTTATGCTAATATTTAATCATGAACAGCCTGAAGCTAATATAGTCAGTGTGATAAATAGCCCTTTTTATATTTGAGCAGAAGTACCAGGAGATAACTAGAAAAGATCATGCAGATAGAATTTTCTTCAGAGAGAGGATTTTGAATCCCGGTACTTCAGTTCTAGAACCTACCCTCTGGACTATCCTGCAGCTCATCTCATTCAACACGTATAGTCATATGGAGCTATGTCACATGATAAAGCTTTTGATCAGCAGGAGTCTTTTGATGCTGTTACTGTCTTCTGGGCTGTGCCATCTTCATATTTTCTCTGATGATCATTTTTTTCTTGGTAGCATTTGGTCATAAGAAAATGTTATTTCCTCCCTCACTATCTCATTGATAGATTGTTTGATTTTTGGATTGTTTTTTTCAAGTCAGGCGAAAACTGCCAAGTCAGCACATAAACTATTGTCTTATATTTTTAAAATTGTGTCCCCTGGGCCTATAGCTTATCAGAGCAGACAGAATTTAATGGAAAAAGGCTGAGTTGTTTCACGTTACCATTGAGACGGGAGAGCTGCTCACCTGAACCTGTTTGAGCTGAAGCCTATGTAAGTGGCTGACACCTGCTGGTTC
The DNA here is from genome assembly GCA_011751065.1 of Lasiurus cinereus. NCBI lineage: Eukaryota > Metazoa > Chordata > Mammalia > Chiroptera > Vespertilionidae > Lasiurus > Lasiurus cinereus. The sequence continues at coordinate 58,639,571 of JAAGEH010000018.1, forward strand.
AGGGAGCCTCATGCTGTGTGCTGGTTATGCTGGCTGCTGAGGGCTCACATGGCCACATTCACAGAACTACTCACTTGTTGGTAGGTTTGTTCATTTTTTTGTCTGATTTCTTCTGGAGTTAAGAATTTCCTTGGATTAAAAAAAAAACAAAATGAATGAAAATCATGGTTGAGTTTTTTTGCATGGTACGAAAAGCTTTGAGACAGCTATGCTGAGAGGGTGATTTTTTTTTTAACCACAAATCAAATTATTTGGTCTTTGCCCCTCTAAATAACTAAAAACTCTCCCCCCCCTCCCTCTCCCACTCCATCAGTCAAACATTATGTATGGTACATACAAAATATAAGACTTGTTTCTTCAACCAGGTATTTATAAATTACTAGAAGCCTGGTGCATGAAATTCGTGCATGGGCGGGGGAGGTGCCCCTCAGCCCAGTCTGCACCCTCTCCAATCTGGGACACTTCAGGGGATGTGTGACTGATGCCTAACTGCTCCCCTGCCAACATGATTGTCCCCAACTTCCCTCCCCTGCCAGCCCAGTCGCCTCCAACTGCCCTCCCCTGCCAACCCAATCGCCCCCAACTGCCTTCTTCTGCAGGGCTGAGGGGACTGGGTTACTCTGGCTAAATGAAGTGGGGCTGAGGGGACTGAGCACCACCATCTTGTGAGGTGTGGCAGTCAGTTAGTATATTCCCTCTTTATTGGCTGTGGGCACCATCATCTTTGTGAGGGTGTGATAGACAATTAGCATATTCCCTCTTTATTAGATAGGATATCTTCATCTCTCTACTGAAAGCTGAGTATGCTAAATGTTGAACATTCTCCATTAACTGAGATTTCAGTTGTCTAAGATAATTATATATTAGAAGTAATAATGTATCGGCAATATTTCTTCTACCTACTTGAGCTTAAACATTACCAGATTCAGAATATTTGAATATAATTAATCAGTATGCCTTCTCCTCCACTTAACCTGTTAATTGAGCACTTACTATGTACCAGGCACTGTGCTTAATTATTGCAGCTCTGAACACAGGGCACCCAAACTTCCCAGTTTGAGCACCTGCTCTTACTATGCACCCTGGGATTAGTGCATATCGGGGAGACCTGCAGGTGCCAGGGAGTGTAAAGCGGAGGCAGCTAATGGAGTTGTAGGTTGGTTTTGTGTTTGTGCGTGGGGGAGCGTGGGTGGCGATTGGGCTGGGGATGAGTACGTGGGCCCATGTGGAACAGAGGAAGTTTATTCAGAATGTATGTGGAAGAGAGAACGGGCACAGTTGGGCCTGCAGAAAAAAAGGCCTAAGACCACTCTAGCGTTTCCCAGGGAGCTCTCTGAGTTCTGACCCTTCCTGTCCTCGGGGCCACTGGGCCTCATGGGATAGGCCCAGGGCCGGCCAGGATGGGACTACAAACCAGCTAGGCACAGTCCAGGAGGTTGGGAAGGGACCAGTGAGGCCCTACACAGCAGTGGACCCATCACAGAAGTCTGTCCCCTCGATGAGGATGTTGACTCTGATCTACTGGCCATCTTGGTTCTGCTGCTGGATGTCACACACACCTTGACCCCCTGGTTCTCCATCTCCCATAAGAACAGCGAGCCCTAGGCCCCCAGGCCCTTGGATGCCTTGTGATAATCAGCATAGGCTAGGCCACAAGCTTCAGTACTACCCAGACAGGCACCTGCTCCTGAGAAATCTGGGTCCTGCCAGTATCCAGAGCTCTACAGGTGGAGGGAGCCAAGCCTATGGCCTGAGAAAAGAGGATGTGTGAGTGTCCAGAGACCTGAAGGGTATTCCTGCTATCACAGGGGAGGAGTTAGAGTCTCTCCCCAACCCTGTCCTGTAAAGCAGATTTCAATTTCTTTGTATTTGGAAGTGGTGTTAAATCATGGCCATTAGATCCTTCTTGCTGGACACTGCCCTGTCCTTCTGTTAATCTGAAAAGCGTGAACATAGCCATGTGAGGAGCATGCTTTCGTTTTTTCGCCACCTGGTTTTCTAAACACCCGTTAGGCATATCTTTGACTTTTAACTTCTAACTAGAACTTGGTAAATTCATAGAAAAACTATAGATATGTATTTGTACATCTGGTTTGTATTAAGGAAGTGGTAACATAAACTGTTATGGATTCATTATAGCATCTAACATTGCATTATATAATGGAGTGTATGTGTTTCATTTCACTGTTTTCCCCACTATAATATAAACTCTCTAAGGGTAGGAGTCTTCTGTTGTTCATGCTGTGCCTCTAGTGTCCAGAGCAGTGCTTACCTGTGTCAATGCTTATTAAATATTTGTTGAGTGAATGAATGAATTATAGGAGGCATGGAAACTGAGGGATTCTATTGCAGAAGGAAGCTCTTCTTAGAAAGGAGCTTTGCACAGATTGTTGGTCAGATCAGTTTCGACGTCTGTGTTGTGTGTCTAGGATTGTATTGAGCCTTTTAAATAGGAACTTAAAAAATAAATGTGGCCCCTGCTTTGTCTTTCAGAGGCTTCATGCTAAAGGGGGAGGGGGCAGGGAGAAGGGCAGAGGGTGGAGAGGGACAGGGAGACCATGAATATTGATGGCATCCCTGTCAGTGCCCATTAAGATGTGTCAAGGTAGTTGTGAGCCAGTTGAGTGTTAGACCTCTTCACGCGTGTGAAAGGCTGGTGGGCAGCTCAAATGGGAGCTTGGGAGTTAAATAGTCCCATGGTCAAATGCAGCTTCACCTCTTCATGGCTGCGTGACCTGGGCAAGGGCTGCCTGCCTCGTGTGATTGCTGTACGTACTGAGCTATAGGCAAGTTATGACTACCATAACTTGTGTTCTCCTCTGTGGGTGACTTCCCCTATTGAGGGACAGACCAGACAGCTGCACTGTCTCAGAAGGGTAGATGCCTCTCAAAACTGTTCCTGAGGTCTGGACTGTGCTTCCAGAGGCCTGGTGGAAAGGGGAGGCAGAGGTGCTTGACTTTCCCTAATCACTCTATACCCAAGTGGAACTGAATAAATTGGGTATCTTAATGACACTACTGGGTTACTACAGTGATTAGAGGGACAAGAGTTAAATAGAGCTTGTCTATGAAGGATCCTGGGAGGAAGTGAGATTGATAGAATCAAAAGCATCTAAGACATTTTAGGCTGAGAGGAGGTAGCAAGGTGTTCTGTGGGTTGAGAGGTCTGAGGCCGGTTAATGAGTGTGTGAAAGCTAACAAGTTGGCAGGATACTAAACTTCCTGCAGGTCCTGGGTGTGACTTTGAGTTACTGTTATAGTCCCAGGACCCTAGGGCATATTACAGGATAGATTATTTCTGGCATGAATGAAAGGATCAGAGAGATAGTATGCAATAAAAGAGAGGGCAATATAATCGGAATGAAATGAATGGATTTTTAAAGCACATAATTAGAAGCAATAGTTTAATGCTGAGCTTGGGAAGGTTAGGAGTGTTCCTCTACTCAGCACCTCTTGGAGGAGGAAGAGAAGATTCTATTTGATGGCCTTACCTCGTGCCCAGCCCCCTCCAGCTTTAACTGGGACATTGAGCTGGTTGGTCTTCAGCTGATAGGCAATTACTGAGAAGTCTACCCTTAGCTTGTTCCTCAATTTTCAAACATTGCTGAAATTTTCATAAACTAAAATGTTTTAAAGCTTTTTTCCTGCCAGAATGGGGAAGATGTAGTAGTTGGAAGGTATATGTCTGCATGTTTGCCCATAGGATCCCCTGGTTGCCTTCTTGCCTATGTAAGTTCTTTCTTCACGCGCCCACCCTGTGCCCACCAGGTCAATCTCTGGCAAGGATGGCGGTCACAACAGGGTCTGGTGCTATGGCGCTCAACATTTTCTGTTCACATAACTCCTACAACACTTAGTAAAATTACACAACCTCTGGGATATTTTCAAATTGATGTCTAAAAAAAAAACAACATACATTTAAAATAGTTGCAAAGCATGTGATTTCTGATGTATTATAGATATTGACATTTGTAAATGAAATTTAAATATATTCAGTGGATATTCTAAATACTATAACAGTTGTATATCCACTAACATTTACTTACTAAATATACTTTTTAATAATTTGGGAATTTTATATGTTCTTGTTTTCCATTTCTATTCTCTCTTGGAATTTTATTCTAGCATAATATTTAGCAGTTCCAGGTCATTTACTGATACTCCTTTAATGTATATCTTCAATAACAAAAAATGAATTTACATTTTTCAAAAATTCCAGTGGTTATAAGTTTCTATCTTAAAAACTCTTCAGGACTGAGTTAACAGTACAGTTAGTAGCAGTTAAGTAATCAAAACAACATAAATGTTTCAAAGTTGATTAATCATTAAGCATAAAAGCTACATTTATTGGAAATTGGTTTCTTAATGACATGGATGGACTTTTTTTGTTGATGTGTATTCATATTATTGATGAATATTTCTTGTTGCTAGAAAGATAAAAGGTATAGCATAAATTACTTTCCCATTAAGTCAGCCTTGTTTATATAAAGAAGTAAATATGATGGAAAGCATTTTCTTACACCGGTGTTCTTCACTTTTTTCAACTCTTGGGCTCTAAGCCAAAAATCATGTTGATCTCTGAACAGAAACTCCTAATGCTGTATTGATGACATTGGTTTTCCTTCCTTCAATTTTGTTGAAAGCAGGTAATTAGAAACCTCCTTGTCTTCCAAAAGGATCTATTACCTATTAATAGACATGAACTTTCTTAATAAAGACAGTGATATTTCTAATTACCTTTATATGGTGCCCTAGAGATTTGGCCACAGTGGACAGTACATTCTGAGATTCAGGGTGGGTCAGAAATTGCCCTTCCATGAAGGGAGGGAAGAAGGGTAGACAGAACCATCTGTGGGATTGTGGAGGGTCAGGATTTCCCACAGAGTCTGTACACGCTCAGCGACTGCACACCCTCGGCCTGAGAACTGCTGTTTTGGTGGAAGGAGCACTAAGTTAAGAACCGGAAAGTGTGGGCTCCAGGCTTGGCTGAGCCAAAGCCCTCACGGCTCATGACCTCAAAGGAACAAACGTTTATGGACCATCTGTGCTCTGCCTCATGCTAGGCATTTAGGGATGCGCACTGCTGTTTAACTCCCATGTCTCTGAGGTGGACACTACAATGTCTGTTTTACAAATGAGGAGAAGCTCTGACACGCAGCTTCCTCCCAGGGCCTGACCCAGACGTGTGCAGCTGTTGTGAGAAATGGGGGATGCACAGGCGAATGGGTGAAAAGGGCAGCTTCCCCACCAGGTGGTTGTCTGCTTCTCTGTAAGTTGGCGGCCATGGGGGCTGTGCAGAAGCTCAGGAAGGCAAGAGGTTCCCAAGTCACCCAGCTAACCAGCCCAGTGGCCTCGAAGTGCTGCTCTGTGAGCCAATGGGAATGAGGATTTAAATGCCGTCCATGTGTGGATGTGTTGTTTATCACCTAAATAAACTTGGCCTTGCAAGATTAAAATGTCAGTGTTGGTTTTAAAGGTCAAATGACAGTTTGGAGATGTTTTTGTAGCTTTGAAAAGTTCCTCGACTATATCTGGCCAAAGTGCCCAGACAGCCTGGGCAGGTCTCCTCTATCAGGGTCTTCGGCTTGTTCAGAGAAGCTCTGTTAACACCTGCTCTCCAGAGCTGGTGCAGGGAGTTCACCCCCTTATCCTTTCATTGTTTTCAGTTTTCTTTCATGATTATATTTAACTACTGTATTTGCCTGTTACCTTTGATTCCTGCCCTGCATACTGAAAAGTCCAGTTTTGTGATTTTCTGGTCTTGTTTTTCTACCTTGTTTAAAGATTAAAAAAAAAAAATTAAGAAGTTGGCTTGATGATGCTTGTGGTTTCTGTGGGCAGTGATTTGGGTTTTTACAGAAACACAGGGGTTTCCTCTAAAAATCAGTTGATCGTCCTGGAGATTAAAAATATAGGTGTCCATCTGGTTGGCTCTTAGAACTCCAGTGACATTTAAAGGTTCTTTGTTTATTATTAGGTCTCTTTTACCACATGTAAAAGGCATTTGGGGGAGAAATAAAAATTGAGTATTCTTGTTATTTCTTATTGACCATTTTAACCGTTTTTAAGTGTGCAGTTCGGTGCACTAAGTAGACTCACTTTGTTGTGCAAGCATTGCCTCTGTCCCTCTCCAGAACTTTCTCACCATCCCAAACCGAAACTCTGTCCTCGTTAAACAATAACTCTCTATTGCCTGCTCTGCTGTCCCTGGTACCAATAACCTACTTTCTGCCTCTTATGAATTGAACTCATGCAGGTAAAATCATATGATAATTGTTGTTTTGTGCCTAGCTTATTTCACTCAGTGTAATGTCTTTAAGGTTCATCCACATTGTGGTATGTATCATAATGTCATTCCTTGCGAAGGCTGAATACTATCCCATTGTATGTATAGATCATATTTTGTTTATCCATTCAAACACCAGTGGCTACTTGAGTTGCTTTCTTCTTCTTCTGGCTTTCGTGAATGCTGCTATAAACATTGGTGTGCAAATAAAGGTTTGAGTGAATGCATTCAGTTCTTTTGTGTGTGTATGTACTGAAGTGGAACTGCTGGATCATATGGTAATTCTGTTTAATTTTTTTTCTTAGAAATTGCCATTTTATTTTTTATGGTGGCTGCACCATTTTTCATTCTCACCAAGCGTAAGGGTTTCAATTGCTCCATATACTTACTTTCTGTTTTTTTTTTTTATAATGGCCTTCCTAATGTGTGTGAAGTGATATCTCATCGTGGTTTAGATTTGCATCTCTCTAATGATGAATGATGTCAACCACCTTTTCATGGGCTTATTGATCATTTGTGTATCTTTTTTGGAGAATTTTTTTTCACGTTCTTTGCTTAGTATTTTTAGGGTTTTATGAGTTTTTTCATTTCTTTTTTCAATTACATTCAGTATTATTTTGTATTAGTTACGGGTGCACAGCATAGTGATTAGACAGTCATATACTTTACAGAGTGCCCCCACCCCCAATATTTCTAGTACCCACCTGGCAATTTTGTTTGTTTCTTTATTTTGTTCTTTAGATTCCATATATAAATGACATCACATGGTATTTGTCTTTTTCTGACTGATTTATTTCACTTAGCATAATACTCTAGGTCAGTGATCAGCAACTGTGGCTCATAAGCTACGTGTGGCTCTTTGGCCCCTTGAGTGTGGCTCTTCCAAAAATACCATGGGTGAGTCTGTTTTGAAGAAGGACATTAGAAGAAGTTTAAGTTTAAAAAATTGGGCTCTCAAAAGAAATTTTAATCATTGTACTGTTGATATTTGGCTCTGTTGACTAATGAGTTTGCGGACCACTGCTCTAGGTTCATCCATGTTTTCACAAATGGTAAGATTTCATTCTTTTTTTATGGCCAAGTAATATCCTATCTAATAAAGACAGAATTTGCAAATTGACCATAACTCCACGACAAAGATGGCAGTGCCCATAGCCAATAAGGAGGGAATATGCAAATTGACACAACAAGGCGAGAGCTGGAAGGTGGCTCCAGCTGGAATGAAGGCAGCGGTGCCGGCAGCCAGGGGAAGGCCTATTCTTGCATGAATCTTCATGCATTGGGCCTCTGATTTCATTATATATATGTACCACAGCTGGTTTATCTACTTAATTATTGATAGGCACTTGAATTGCTTCTGTATCTTGGCTATTATAAATAATGCTGCAATAAACATAGAGGTGCATGCATTCTTTCAAATTAATGTTTTCATTTTCTTCAGATATATTCCCAGAAGTCGAATTGCTGGGTCATAAGGCAGTCCCATTTTTAATTTTTTGAGGAATCCCCATACTGTTTTCTGTAGTGGCTGTACCAATCTGTATTCCCACCAACAGTGCATGAGGGTTTTCTGTTTTCCACATTCTCACCAACTCTTGTTGTTTGTTGATTTATTGATGATAGTAATTCTGACAGGTTTGAGGTAATATCATTGTGGTTTTAATTTGCATCTCTCTGATTAGTAACACGGAGCATCTTTTCATGTCTATTGGCTCTCTGTATGTCCTTTTGGAGAAATGTCTATTCAGTCCTCTGCCATTTTTAAATTGGATTGTTTGGGAGTTTTTTGGTGTTGAGTTGTATGAGTTCTTTATAGATTTTGGATATTAACTCCTTATCAGATATATCATTCTTTGCCCATTTATGAATTGGATTTTTTGTTTTTTGTTGAGTTTAATGAGTTCTTCATATATTCTGGATATTAAGTCTGTATCAAATATGTGACTTGCAAATATGTTCTCCCATTCTGAGGTTTGCCTTTTTATTCTGTTGATAGTGTCCTTTGATGCCCTAAAGTTTTAAATTTGAAGTTCAATTTATCTGTTTTTTCTTTTGTTGTTTTTGCCTTTGGTTTTATAACCAATTAAGTTGTTTCCAAATTCAGTGTCATGAAGTTTTCCCCTATATTTTCTTTTAATAGTTGTATAATTTTAGCTTTTACAGTTGGTTAATTAATGTTGATCTATTTTGAGTGAATTTTTAAATATGGATGTCTAGTTTTTCCCAGCACCGTTTGTTGAAAAGACTGTCCTTTTCCCATTGAATGTTGTTGGCACCCTTGTTGAAAGTCATTTGCCCATCTACCTGAGGGATTATTTCTGGGGTTTCTAGTCTATTTCATACGTCTGTATGTTTGTCTTTATGCCAGTACCACACTGTTTTTTATTACTGTTGCTTTGTAGTAAGTTTTAAAATCAAAAAGTGTGGGTCCTTATCTTGAAAGGAGTGTATCAGAAAAGCAAAATAGATAAAGAAACATGAATCAATTATCTGCTATTACGACAGACATGCTTTAAATATAAGGACAGAGTTAGGATAAAGGTAAAAGCTGGGAAAAGATACACCATGTGAACATATGAAAGCTATTGTGGCTATGTTAATATCAGACAAAGTAGCTTTCAAAACAAAGATTACAGGAGGTAATGCGGGATATTTTGTAATCATAAAAGGATCAATTTACCAAGAAAAACAACAAATCTAAAGGTGTCTGCACCAAATAACATAGCTTCAAAATACATGAAGCAAAAAGGGAGGTGTGGGGGGGGGGGCGGGATGACCGGTGTGGCTCAGGGAATAGAGCATCAGCTTGCAGACTGAAAGGTCCCAGGTTCGATTCTGGTCAAGGGCATGTACCTTGGTTGAGGGCACATCTCCAGTAGGGGGCGTGAAGGAGGCAGCTGATCAATGTTTCTCTCCCATCAATGTTTCTAACTCTTTAATCCCTCTCCCTTTCTCTCTGTAAAAAAAAAAAAAATCAATAAAATATATTTTAAATAAAGGGCGGGGGGATGAATCTAAAAGAATAAAGAACTCACAGTCATAGAAAAAAAATTTTAAAAGGAACAAATTTTGTTAACATGATAATTTGCAAAAGTCCTATGAAAACCTAACTATACATTTGCTACAATAAATACACCTATATAATAAGGGATAGGACAATAGATGAAGCTTATTTGATTTTCATAGAAGGAATGTATTTTAACATTGATGGTGGAAAAGAAGATGGGCTCATTGGGAGTGGGGGAACCTCCAAAGTAGTAACCTCTTTCTCTGGTCCTTTCCAATACTGTCACAATAGCATCATACCCTTAGGCTGGAATCCTTTTCTGTAATGGTGCTTACTTTCCTGTAAGCCTTGAGGAAATAAAAATTTAAATAGTTCCTAGAGTTGGCTATAATGAGTCCACACACAGGAATTACAGGTAGCTGTTCTGTCTCCCCAACAGTCATGTTTCCTCATAAATATATTCAGGCCAGGGGAGAATCCAAGATGGTGGCATAGGTAAACACCTACACTGCTGCCTCGCACAACAATTTCAAAACGACAACTAAAAGACGGAACAGACATCATCCAAAACCACAGGAAAGCTGGCTGAGTGGAAAATCTACAACTAGAAGAAAAGAGAGGGGCTCACAGAGATCCAGAGGAGCTGTAAAAAGCTGAGGTACAGAGACGTGTGCCTGGAAAGAGCGGGTGCCAGAGTACCTGGCTGGCTTTCTCTGGTGGAAGGGAGACGGAGATTATCAACAGTATTGAACCCCTTATCCTACGACACTAAACCCCAGATCTAGCCGAAACTCATACTAGGGCAGTTTGGACTGTGAAAAGGGAGAAGTGCATGGAAATTTAGGGGAGTCACAAAAGATCAGAAGTCTGGTGGCGCGCATGGCACTGGGCGCAGAGGACCGACTGCTGATTGTGCCGCTGGCTTTCAGGAGTGGGTGGGAGACAGACCCTCCCAACTGCGTCACTTCTAACTCCACTAAACCCCAGTTTCTGGCGAAACTGGGGACCCAGATTCATATGGTCCCAGAGCATAGGGGAGCCGGAGGGGCAGCAGTTTACAGGCACTGCAAGAGCACGGGCACAGGGACCGCTCCAGTGAATACCCACTCACGTGAGACTCGGGGGCCATGGAGGGTGGGGCTGACTGGAAGGTAAGGTGGTCCCTTAAGCCCTGAGTCTCCACCCATCCCAAGCTCAACAGAGAGGCTTCTGCTGTTTTGCAAGTCTGGTATCATAAGACTGAATACAACACAGAAGCTCTCCCGGCATAGTGAAAATGTCGAGACAAGGGAAGGGATCACAAACAAAAGAAATGGAGGAAAACAAACAACTGGATATAGAGTTCAAAACCATAGTTATAAGGTTTTTCAAGAATATCCTAGAAAAGTTGGATAAAGTTAGCGAGACCCAAGAAGAGATGAAAAAGAACCAACTAGAGATGGAAAAGGACCAACTAGAAATTAAATGTACACTGACTGAAATAAAAAAATATACAGAGACCTAACAGCAGACTAAAGGAAGGCAAGAATCAAGTTGAAAATTTGAAATATAAAGAATCAGAAAACACTCAACTGGAAAAGCAAGAAGAGAAAAGAATCCAAAAATGTGAAGATAATGTAAGGAGCCTCTGGGACAGCTTCAAGTGTACCAACATCAGAATTGTGGGGGTTCTAGAGGAAGAGAGAGAGCAAGATGCTGAAAACCTATTTAAAGAAATAATGACTGAAAACTTCCCTCATCTGGTAGAAGAAATAGACTTACAAGTCCAGGAAGCACACAGAACAGAACCCCATATAAAAGGAATCCAAAGAGGACTACACCAAGACACATCATAATGAAAATACCAAGAGAAAAAGACAAAGAGAGAATATTAAAAGCAGCAAGAGAAAAACAGTTCATTACCTACAAGGGACCACTTATACATCTGTCAGCTGATTTTTCAATGGAAACTATGCAGGCCAGATGAGAGTGGCAAGAATTATTCAATGTGATGAATAGCAAGAACCTACAACCAAGAATACTCTATCCAGCAAAGCTATCATTCAGAATTGAAGGGCAGATAAAGAGCTTCACAGATAAGAAAAAGCTAAAGGAGTTCATCAATTTCAAACCAGTATTATATGAAATGCTGAAAGGTACTCTTTTAGAAGAGGAAGAAGAAAAAGGTAAAAGATAAATATGAACAACAAATACATATCAACAAGTGAATCTAAAAATTAAGTGAATTAAAAATTTGATCAACAGAATAAACTGGTGAATATAATAGAATCAGGAGCACAGAAAAGGAGTGGACTAATAATTCCAGGGGGAAAGGGGTGAGGGGTGTACAGGGAGAGACTGGACAAAAATCATACACCTATGGATGAGGTCAACGGGAGGGAGGTAAGGGTAGAGGGAAGGGTGGGAGCTGGGTGGAGGGGAGCTATGGAGGGGAAAAAAAGAGAAACTAATGTAATAATCTGAATAATAAAGATATATATATA
>JAAGEH010000018.1:58651446-58748332 GCA_011751065.1 Lasiurus cinereus
ATATATATATATATTCAGGCCAACCTCGTTAGCAAGGACACCACACAGATGATGTCTTCCTCCTCCTGCATCCAATGGAGGTATTTATTGTTATTAGGTCACCTTGTGGCTGGTGATGCCAAACTTGACCACTTGATTCAGGTAGTGACTGTCAAATCTCTGCTGTAAAACACATTTTTCCTTTGTAATTAGTACTTAGACCATAGGTTGATGCCTTGAGACAGTGTGACTATGCTGTTTCCCATCTTTCCCATCTTTCACCCAAGCATTCCAGCTTCGAATGATGCTTCTTGCTTGAATTAGTTATTATGTTGGGAGTATCAAATGATGATTTTGTTATTGTTTCATTCCTTCTACACTTGTTAGATGGCTGGAATTCTTCTTAAAGAACCTATAGCCATGGACTGTCAGTCCCCCCCCACACACACACACACACACAATGTGTTTTAAGCTAGCAATGTCATCCTTAATGATGCTCAGATTATTCCAGCAACTCTTCAGATCAGCTTCTGTCTTTATTGCACATGTCCGTGTTTATCTTTGAGCAATTCTCTGCATTTTTCTTTAATATTCTAGACTCATAATTTACCTGTGTCCGACCTGGAATCAGTCAACGTCTCCAGGGAGCCCTAATTCCTTTTAGTGGAGAATGGTATTTACAAACCAAGATCTGGCTGTTAATATTTCTAGGCTCTTTAATTATGATTTCATATTGGAACCTCCTCATTATTTTGGTTTTATTTTAAATCAGCTTATTGAGGTACAATTTACCTATTATAAAATGTACTCATTTTAAATGTAGACCCATACACACCCTTGTAACTATCACCTTATGTCAGTTTTCACCACTTATGGCCCCTAATCTGCTTTCTGTCACTCATTCGGCATTATGTTTTTGAGATTCATTCATGTTGTAATGAGTATCCATGGTTTATTACTTTTTATTGCAGAGTATTAATCAGCTGAATGGAAATATCACAGTTTATTTATCATTTTACAAATTAATGTACATTTGTGCTGTAACCAGCTTATGGCTATTATGAATAAAAATATTGTGAACATTTAGGTATAATTTTTGTGTAGACATATGCTTTTATTTTTCTTGAATAAATACTTAGAAATTGAACTCCTTGGTCATATAAGTACATATCCTTAACTTTATAAAGAAACTAGAGATTTGTGCACAGGGTGGAGGGTGGGGGGTTTGGAGGCGAGGAGCAGTGTCCTTCAGCGAGCCTACACCCTCTTCAATCTGGAACCCCCCACTGCCTGTTTAGGCCCAGTCCAGCTAGGATTGGGCTTAAATGGGCAGTCAGACATCCCTCTCAAAATTTAAAACTGCTGGCTCCCAACTGCTTGCCTGCCTGCCTTCCTGATTGCCCCTACCCACGTCTGCCTGCCAGCCTGATTACACCTAACTGCCCTCCCCTGCAGGCCATCTTGTGGTGGCCATCTTGTGTTCCACATGGAGGTAGCCATCTTTGATCACATGGGGGGAAGCCATCTTGTGTGTTGGAGTGATGGTCAATTTGCATATTACTCTTTTATTAGATAGGATTGCTAAATTATTTTCCAAAGTGGTTGCACCATTTTTTACTCCCATCAGCGATGTGTCAGAGACCCAGTTGCTCCACATCTTCATCAACAGTTGGTATTCTGTCTTTTAATTTTAGCCATCCTAGTGGGCATCTAATTGTATTTTATTGTGGTATTAACATCCATAATGACTAATAAATAGAATATCTTTTCATGTGCTGCTGGGTTATTTGTTTTTCTTTGGTGAAATGTTCATTCATATTTGGCCCATTTTTAATTGTCCATAGTGGATAATGCTACTCATGCTTTAGGAGTTTTATTGAGATGTAAGAATTTTTTATATATTCTGAATGCAAGTCTTTAGTTAGGTATATATAGTAGGATATTTTCTCTCAGTCCGTGACTTACTTTTTAAAAAAATCCTCACCTGAGGATATGTTTTTTGGTTGATTTTAAAGAGAGAGGAAGGAGGAGAGAGAGAGAAAGAAACATATATGTGAGAGAGAAACATTGATTGGTTGTCTCTCGTATGCACTCCAATGGGATTGAACCCACAACTTTTTGGTATATGGAACAACACTCCAACTGACTGGACCACCCAGCCAGGGCCAGTCTGTGACTTATTTTTGAATATTTTTAACAGTATTTTTTATAGATTAGAAAATTTAATTTGATTAAGTCCAATTTGTGACATTTTTTTAGGATTCATATTTTTAAGTCCTAAGGGATTTTTGCCAACCTTGAGATCACAAAGAGTTTCTCCAATATTTTCTTCTACAAGTGTTATAAGTGTTCTGTGTTTGGGTCCATGATCCCACTTTAAGTTAATTCTTATGAATATTGTGAGATGGAGGACTTGAAGTTCTTTTCCTTTTTTTTTTTTAACATAGGTGTCCATTTGTTCTAGAATTATACATTAAAAAGACTAACCTTTCCCCTGCTAAGTTGTTTTGGCATCTTAGCAAAAAAACAAAACAAACAAAACAAACAAAAAACAAAAACAGAAATCAACCAGCTATCTGTGGAAAGGAATATTTCTGAACTCTCTAATCCCTTCCATTTATCTACCTGACTGTCTTTATACTAGCACAACATTGTATTGATTACTGCAGTTTTATAATAAAAAGAGCTCAAGCTAGCTCCTCTCAGACGGTTCAAAACAGGATTCACAAATTCATAAGCTTTTGAGCAAGTGATATAATTCAGTGAAGCTGATCATGTGTAAGCAGTATTACTTTATTTGCATTAAAACTTAAAGAACTAAAAATTCATCCTGACTTTTTTCATCTATATCCCTTTCCCCTCTATTTCTCATAATTTTTCTTATTTATAATGGTGTCTTTTATATACATAGTTTGCATATTAAGTACACAGAAACATTCCTCATTTCAGTCAGACCACAAAATTGCCGCCCTGTTTTCTTGAAATGCATGGCCCATTTGGTCTGTTTTTCACTTTCCCACTTTGGAGGGAGGATTATCTCCCATGACAGCGCAAATGAGCAATGAATGGTGATTGGCATGCAGACTCGGCTTTGGGGCTGTGATGGGGAGTGGTGGGGACTGCAGCAAACGGGGCAGGTCAGGTGCTGTTGGAAGGGATAGAGCCTCTCTGTGCCACTGTTGCCATATGGAATGCTCGCCTTGTTTGCCAAATTTTCAGAGAGACCTGAAATCTTTGGATTTTAACATGTCTCAATTTAAAACACAAAATGGTGCAGGCCAAAAGAAACTTTCCTGTAGGGCCACATATGGCCAAATGCTCCAGCTTGTGACCTTGGTCTGCACAATAAGTAAGAGCATAGAAAGTGAGTGGAAAATTGACTTCAGACTAGAGAATAAGTCTAGAATGTCATATCTGACTGAGGTAGGCAGAGAAGGAATGGTCACCCTAAGCACATTTGAAAGAGATTTCTTTTTTAAAATAATAGACTTTAAGCAGAAAATCTGAGAAGACAGTAGAAAGTTCCTATATACCCAGTGACCCTGTTATTAACATTTTGCATTGGTGTGGTATGTCTGTTATAATTCATGAGTCAGTATTAACTAAAGTCTGTTCTTTATCCAGATGCCCTTAGTTTATACCTGGTGTCCTTTCTCTGTTCTGGGATGCTACTCTGGGCACTATGTTACAGTTCATTGACGTGTCTCCATAGATTCCTCTTGGCTGTGACAGTGTCTCAGAGTGTTCTTGTTGGTGGTCTTGAGGAGTACTGGGCTTGGTATATTGTAGCATGCCCTTCTAGTGGAATTTTTCTGCAGTTTTTCTCTTGATTAGAATGTGGTTATGGGTTTTAGGGCAGAAGATCACAGGTGTCAAGTGCCATGTTCATAACATCAGGTCAGGGGTACGTGCTCTCAGCCTGATTTGTGGCTGGAATTGTTCCATCACCTCTTCTCTTGACATGTCCTCCTCAGTGTGGGTTTATCTGGATGTTTTGTTTGTTCTTTTTTAAATACCTTACTTTCTGGCGCTATAAGATGCTTTAGGCTTACCTTGTGTATTTTCCATCCTAGTGTTAGAATCAGCTGTTTCTCCAAGAGGCCCTGGCTCTTTCTATTAGAGAAT
This sequence comes from Lasiurus cinereus, assembly GCA_011751065.1. NCBI lineage: Eukaryota > Metazoa > Chordata > Mammalia > Chiroptera > Vespertilionidae > Lasiurus > Lasiurus cinereus. Next base: position 58,655,551 of record JAAGEH010000018.1, read on the forward strand.
GGTGTTTGTTAGTAAAGACCATAGAGGTAAAGTGCCATGCTCAGTCCATCATGTCAAGGGTACATATTATCAACATGATTTATCATCTTAGCCTTGATCATTTAACTGAGGTAGGGCTCACCAGGATTCTTCACTCTGAAGTTATTCCTGCCCCATAGTGTTCTCTTTGGAAGGAAATTGCTATGTGCAGCCATTCCTAAAGCGTGAGAATTATGCTCCACCTTCTTGGGCAGGGGTGAGGTTGCCATGTAAATTATTTTGAATTGTCCTGCTTGGGAGATGTGTCTGTTTCTAACTATTTAGTCATTTAATTATATACTTTAGGTTGTATTAACATCTAGGGTTTATTTTATACTCGAGGTAGTAATCTTATACTACTTTATTTTATTGCTCAAGTTTGTCCCAGCTTTGGCCATTTGGGGCTCTTTCGGGAGACTCCTGTGGGCTTTTCACAGGACCCCAACAACGTGTGGGGCTTTGTTTGTTTTTGGTTTTTTAGGCACTACCTTATTTTCTAGCTCTAAACATACCCTAAGGTCACCTTGTATGTTTTCTGCCCCTGCCCTCAATTCAGCTACTTCAAGCAGTTCTGGTCCTGTTTTACCACATGATACTGGAAACCGAGTTCTGGGGGCCAGGTGGGCTCATTGCTGCTGGAGTGCCATTGCTTCTAGGCCTCTTAGTTGACAAAGCAAGGAAATACATGTGTGTATACTAATTCATGTATTTACACATGCCTATCATACACACACACACACACACACACACACACACACACACATGCCTGTCACTCTATCTACAACTGTCTCTATATTAAGGTAAACATGAGTTCATACTATTGTCTACAACTCTATTCCAAAACTACTTGGATCATTCTAGCTTTCTCTTTTGCTTATCTGTAAGTCCTCACTCCAATAGAGAGAAACCTGGCTCCCAGCATCCACCACCCGAAGTGGATCTTTTTTTAAAAAATCAGGAATGCAATGAAACACTCCTGTCAAGAGCCAGCAGCACTTAAGTTTCTTTCTTCCTGGAAGGTTTTGTGTCTTCTATCCACATTGGTTAATGCTACTCGTGCTTTAGGATTAACCCATGCAGGCCCCAGAGCAGGTCCGATTCTTTGCAACATGTTCTCCTAGCAGTGTCTACTTCCCGTACAGCCCTTATCAGCACAGAGCTTAAGGAACTGATTTTACAGTTAGTTGTGTCGTTGCTTTATCTTTCCCAGAATGTTGACTTAGCCTTGCTCAGGGTCTAGCACAGCACTGGACACACATTGAATACATGATACATATTTAGCGAAAAAGTACAAAGGGAATGGAAGAAAGGATACTCTGTCTTCTACCCAGTGACATAGGAGAAGGGTTGAGAATATAACATCAGGAACATTTCTGCTTTCTAGGAGTCTCAACTCCTTTAAAAATATGTAGTTTACACTCCTCAAAGGTTCTTGCTGGTGGTGGTATGTGGAAACCAAAATAGGCACCAAAAACTATGTCCCCGGCAACATCAAGTTATGTTAAGGACACTGTGGAACAAAGAGCATTGAGCGGAGTAACAATTAGTTGAAGGAGATATATGGTGACAGATGCAAGAAAGAGAGCAGAAGCGATGTTAATTTTCAGACTTGTTCCAAAGGAAATTTATGGCATGTTGTATCTTATGAATGTATTTCTGTGTTGGAAATGATCAGATGTTTATGGACAGTGAAACTGGAAGTACCCTTGTCTTGTCGCTAGGTCACTGCTCCTGTATCCCTTCATATTCGCCTGCTCTTTTCTTTAATTTATTGGGTCCTGTTGATTTGGGTTGGATTTTCTTTTTTTCTTTTGAAATTATTAGTTTAAAAGGCAGGATACCGAATGCCACATTCTTTATAATTCTACTCCCTGAGGTTGCCTACAGCGTTTTCAATTTCAGAAGATTAGCGTTTTCAATTTCAGAAGATCAAGGACTTTATTCATTTCCCTTTGGAAAAAATAAAACAAAGTTTCACCTACTGGTATGTCTTGAAGGATGCTAAAGGCATTTAACTTTTTCTGTTTTACCCTACGGGCATGATGATCACATGCGTGTGCTCCTCTGAAGTGTGGCAGTCCCTGCAGCTGGCTGTTGGCCATCTCTCAAGGAGGGACCAAAAGGATGTAGCGCTGAAAGCTGCCATGGAAAAGCTGGCTAAAGAAACAGGAGCTGGTTGTTGGTCAGGGTCACCGGACACATGGGGCCCCAGTTCCCTGCCACCTCCTGGGGGAGTGTAGAGATGTACCAAGTGCATCTTTGTGCCCTTTTAGCAATGGAAATGGCTCTGCCGGAAGTGATTTTGATGGGTTACTATTACCATGCAAGTCCGGAGAAGTGGGGGAGGGGGCAGCGAGGCAGGGGGAGGAAATCAATGACAGACTATGGCACTGAATAAATGGAAGAGAATGCCTTTGGAGATCTGAGCTATCTGTAATATAATAACATAAATATGTGAACTGCTGCTTCTTTATCTTACTGTCCAGGGCTTTCTTCCTTGATTTTAGATCAGAGCTCACACCAGGCACCTGAAGTTGTGCCTCTTATGTAACCACTATTTCACGTGAAGAAAGTAGCAACCCTTTTAAATGCTGAAAATATTTTATAGGAAAGGGTTTTACTTTTAATAGGAACAGTCATTGTTATATTCCCCCACTCACCCCCCTACCCCCCATCTCAGAAAAGAACATAGCTGCCAAGGAGCCTCAAAGAGCACAGATTCAGAGAAAAGGACATCGACAGAGGATAGATCCCAGGGTGACGTGAAGGTGTTCTGTAAATAGCTGTGCTATTTTCCTGTGGAGTGTCTGGCACTCTCTATATAGTACCATGGCCGTGTCTGGGAGCTGTGTATCTGCATCTGCGATGAAGCATCCACACCGAATCTCAGAGCAGTGTCCACATGGCAAGGGCCGCTGGCTCTTTCTGAAGTTTTAAACTCTTTAAATGACAAATTTTTTTTATTTAGCATTCTGGGAAACAGAATCCTGCCTCATCACTTACATTCAAATAGTCATCACTTCACCTTTAACACCAGACACTCTGGGGGGAAAAAAAGTGTGAACAAATGTTCTGAAATCCTTGTATAAATTTTGTGCTGAGCAAAATCTATCCTTTCTAGCATGAAACTGACACAGAAATGTAAAGTTTTGCTTCTTTGATTCATCTCATTACCTAGAACCCTAAGCCATTGTGTGGTCTGTGGACAAAATCCCACGTGTCTTTCGTGACCTACCTTAAATGAAAAAGCCTTCCACCAAAGATCCCTGGCCATATTCTCTGTAATCCTCAACCTGAGGATATGTTTTTATTGATTTTAGAGACAGTGGAAGGGCAAGAGAGAAACATTGATGTGAGAAACATCAACTAGTTGCCTCCCATATATGACCTGGGATCCAGCCTGAAATGTTGGTATGTGCCCTGACCTGGAATCCAACCTACAGCCTTGGCATGTACAGGCCGATGCTCCAACCCAATCGGGGCATGCTTGGCCATATTTATTTTCTTTCTAGTGATCCCGCAGTTATGGTTTGTTATATTGTTTTTAATGGTAATTTCTCTTACTATTTTAAAAATATTTTTGTCTTTTGCTGTTTTAGTAACTGTTCTTGTCTTTGATTGTGACCCTGTCCCTTACGCAGGCTCTGATTGCTTGTTACATGTGGCCCATGTTTCAGTCATTACGTGTCTTTCTCACACCAAGAATGTTTTGGCGCCTGATGTACGCAGAACACAACCCATACATTCTCAAGTCTGAGATAGGATCTGCTAACCAGTTTTTCACAGCTTTGAAAACTTAGTGCAACTAGGCAAAAGCAGTTTGAGAGCTGAAAAAATCATAGGTATTTTAAGAAAATATCAAAAAAGAACATAGGGCTGTTTTTAATGCCATAAAGCCACATTCTGTTAATTTAAGGAAAAACCTGTGTGTTAGATTTAACTTTGTTTCTTAGTATGTTTGGTATGTTTGATATATAAGACCCAAAATACCAAAATGATTTTATTTTCTGCAGTATGGGAGCAAATAGGAGTCTGAAGGTGGAGTTGAGTTGGGAGAGAGCTGTATTTTTGTGAAAAATTTAGTAAGTTCCCCCACACACACACACTTAATGGAGAAGAGCTAGAATAGAACATAAAAGCATTAAATGTTGTTATTGAGTAGGAAGACCTTCATATGCAAAAAACAAAAAGAACTTCAGGCTCAATATCCAGTACGAGAGGCATGCAGGAGGCAGCCTATGGATGATTCTCTTTAATCATTGATGTTTCTCTCTCCCTCTCCCTTCCTCTCTGAAATCAATGAAAATATTTTATAAAAACAGATCATAATCTAAATGTAAAACATAAGACTATTATACTTCTAGAAAGGAGTAGAAAACCCCTGTGGCTTGGGTTAAGCAAAGATATTTTAGCTATCACACTGAAAGCATGATCCATGAAAGAACAAATTGATATATTGGCGTTCATCAATATTAAAAGCTTCTGTTCTTCAAAAGACACTATTATGAGACTGAAAAGATGAGCCACAGACTGGTGGAAAATACTTATAATCATATATCTGGAGAGGATTTGTATGCAGCTATGCAGGATATATTAAACTCAGCAGTAAGGAAATAATTTTTAATTGGCAAAATATTTAAACATTTTATCAAAGAAATGATGCAGATAGCATATAAGCACATGAAAAGACATTAAACATCATTAATCATTAGAAAAATACAAATTAAAACCACAGTGAGCTACTAATACATACCAAAATGGCTAAAATTAACACTGACCATACCAAGAGTTGGTAAAGATGTAGAACTGGAAGTCTCAATACAGTGCTGGTAGGAATGTCAAATGGCTCAACCATTTGGAAATAAGTTGACAGTTTATTAAAAAGTTAAATGTATAGCTACCACATGATCCAAAAATTCTACTCTTAGGTATGTATCAGGAAAGAAATGAAATCCATAGTATTATAGCAACTTTATAATAGCCAAAAGCTTAACACAACTGAAGTGTCCCTCAATAAGCAAATGGACTTAAAAAAAAATAAAAAAAATAAAAAATAAACTGTGGCACTTCCATACAATAGAATAAAATTTGGCAATATAAAGGAATGAACTATGAATACACATTACAGCATGGATGAATAACAATATAGTTATAATCTTTAAAAAGTATACACTGTATGATTCCATTCATATAAAGTTCTATGAAATGCAAACTAAGGTATAGTTATAGAAATTAGCCCTGGCTAATTAGCACTGTTGCTCAGTGGTTGGGCATCAACCCATGAACCAGAAGGTCATGGTTTGATTCCCAGTCAGGGCATATGCCAACGTTGCAGGTTCAGTCCCCAGTATGGGGCTTGCAGGAGGCAGCTGATCATGACTCTCATCATTAATGTTTCTGTCTTTCCCTCTCACTTTCTCTTTGAAATCAATAAAAATATATATTTTTTAGAAAAAGGGATGAACTAAAATAAGAAACAGGAGATAATGGAGATGCATATTATCTTCCTTGTGATGATGATGGTTTCATAGCTTCATACATGTGTCCCATTGTATCAAATTTTACCTTTTAAAAAGTGCATGTTATTCTTCCAAGGGTCCCCAAGACCACTCATATTAAATAACTTACTAGGACTCATAGCACTCAGCATATAGTTAGTTGTACAGTAAGTTCTCACTTGACATCATTGATAGGTTCTATAACCAAGCAAAATTATATATAACAAAACCATTTTCACCATAGGCTAGTTAATATACATAAGAGTTAAGTTCCTACAGAATCTCATCAAAGTTATAATCAAGCCAAGTTGAACAAAATGACATTATTTGAGGACTTGTGGCTAAGACTTATTACAGTGACACAGTAAGGATGCATAGCTGGAAGGGGGCGAGGGGAGGACATCAGAAGGACCCGGAGGACTCTGGGTGCAAGCTTCCATAGCCTCTCCCTCCCATGCAGGCTCACAGGGAGCACGCCTTCCCTCCAGTAAAGATGTAACCACAGTACATAGAGTTCACGCCCTGGAAAACCCATGCCAGAGTCAGAGTATTTATTGGAGTCTGGTCACCAATATTTCAGATCCCCAAAGGAAAGCAGGTACGTGGCACCCCAGGGAAGTAAACAATCTTATCAGTATAGGGTTTATTTCAGGCCAGGTTTTCAGATGCCAGCTAAGGGTCAGCCTTGTGTGCAGACCTTTCTAAGGAGAACAGTGTCAGGACTATTCATGCTTTTCTGCAGTCAAATGTACTTCAGTAGATCTTTCTTTTTGTTGTTTTTCTGTATTTAAATAATTTTTAATTTTTCAATTATAGTGACATACAATATCAGTTTCAGGTGTACCCCTCCAGTGATTAGGCATTATATAATTTACTAAGTGATCATCCCAAGAAATCTTGCATGCATTTGACAGCATACATAGTTATTAGAATATTATTAACTATATTCCCTATGCTGTACTTCATATCCCCGTGACAATTCTGTAACAACCAATTTGTACTTCTTAAACCCTTCATCTTTTTTCACTCATCTCCCCCACTCCCCTCCCATCTTGTTCTCTATAATTATGAGTCTGTTTCTGTTCTTATTCATTTATTGGGAGTGTTTTTAGATTCAATTATTGATAGATATGTATTTATTGCCAGTTTATTTGTTTTTTCCTTTTTCTTAAAGAAGACCTTTTAACATTTCATGTAATACTAGCTTGGTGGTGATGACCACATTAGCTTTTTATCTGTGAAGCTCTTTATCTGAGCTTCATCTAAATCAGCGGTCACCAACCTTTCGGACCTCATGGACCACCAGTGGACCACTGGTTGGTAACTGCTGATCTAAATGATAGCTTTGGTGGGGAGAGTAATATTGGTTGTAGGTCCTTGCTTTTTATCACTTTGAATATTTCTTGTCACTCCCTTCTGGCCTGCACAGTTTCTGTTGAGAAACCAGTTGACAGTCTTATGGGAGCTCCCTTATAGGTAACTGCTTTTCTCTTTTTCCTTTTAAGGTTCTCTTTGTCTTTAACCTTTGGCATTTTAATTATGATGTGTTTTGGTGTGGACCTCTTTAGGTTCATCTTGTTTGGGAGACTCTGCACTTCCTGGACTATTTCTATTTCCTTCGCCAGATTAGGGAAGTTTTCTGTCATTCCTTGTTCAGATCGATTTTCAATTTCTTGCTTTCTCTTCCCCTTCCAGTACCCCCATGTTACAAATGTTGGTATGCTTGAAGTTGTCCCAGAGGTTCTTTATATTCTGGATTCTTTTGTTCTTTTGCTCATCTGATTGAGGGTTTTTTGCTTCCTTATCTTCTAAGTCACTGATTTGATTCTCGGCTTGATCTACTCTTGATACCTTTTAGTATATTCTTCATTTCAGTTAGTGTATCCATTATTATACCTGAGTAGAACTTTTTAAAAAATCATCATATGTGTCAGTATGAGCTAATACAAGGCAACAGTGATTAATTTATTGGAAAAGGGGTAGACTTAAAAAGTAGTAATTTCAGGTTTGGGGAAGACCAACATAGTGAGATCTTCATTACTTGGTGTACTTCGTGCCCTTAAGTCCTCTCCTTGGAATGAGGTGGGATATTAATAAATGAGTCAAATTGAGATGTTTGGCAGATGGGAGTATCTAATTATTTTTAATCTTCAATAATTTGACTTTTCATTTGAATTGCATTTGAAAATCTTTCCCAAATATATAATTTTTCTTTCTCTTATTTAAAAAAATCCTTGATTAATAATCATTATTTTAGCCATTGGTTACTGATCATGACTCAGTTCTACAGCAAATGAAAGGTAAAGTATTGGTGTTGAGATTATAGTTACCTTAACAACAGCACTACCTCACCCAGGTAAGATGGTGAGTGGAGCAGGAACCCAGCTGATACTTGGTTGGCTGAGCCTATAAGACATGGGCCCAGTGTAGAGTGTGTCTGCCCAAGAAAGCGGCACCTTTTTCTAATTTGCCAAAGGTGCCATGTGGGCTGACTCTGCCTCTGCTCAACACCTGTCCAGGAAGATGGTGGTGTTTTTTCCCCAAAAAATGCTGCCTAGTATCATCAAACTTTCTTGTGATTGTGTCTCTCCCCTTAAAAAATTCCCAACAAATAACTTTCTGTTGAGGATTGTCTTTAACCAGAACTCCACTAGGTACAACAGGGTGTATTGGGAGAGGACCAGCTACTTCAGCTGCCTTTTCTCCTATAATTTGGCCCCATTGCCTTTGAAAGGCAAATTTACGTATGTTGTGTTTTTTAAAAAATATATTTTATTGTTTTTTTACAGAGAGGAAGGGAGAGGGATAGAGAGTTAGAAACATTGATGAGAGAGAGACATCGATCAGCTGCCTCCTGCACGCCCCTCACTGGGGATGTGCCTGCAACCAGGGTACATGCCCTTGACCAGGATCAAACCCGGGACCTTTCAGTCCGCAGGCCGACGCTCTATCCACTGAGCCACACCGGTTTCAGCTATGTATGTTTTTCTTTTGTCTCCAGGGAGGATGCCTGGTGTCTGTTCTATATCTGGTTCCCATTATTAATGTCGTCAGCCAAGATTTGTGTCTATAGCAATAAAAAATTCAGAGAACGGCAAGGCCTATGGCTCCTCTGAGTCAAATGTTTGCTGTTACTGAGTAATAGCCTTTCCTAAAGAGGAACTAAATCTCCTCACTTCCAAACATACATTTGTTTAAAAGGTCCAATTTAGGAGAAAATAGGAAATATTTGATAGTCACAATGTGGCTTCCAGTAAGTGATGTTCAGAGAGTGACGTCCACGTTAGTCCTCTCCATCCCGCCAGAGCCAGAGGCCTAGTTTATGACAGGGTGTGCAGTCGCTGGTGCTGAGTAGACAGTAATTGGGTAGCAATCCGTCAGCAGAAGGGTTCTGTTTGGAAGCGTTCAACTTTTGGGAAAGTACATCCTCCCACCCCTTCGCATTTCTTCTGCTAGGCTCACATTCTTTCCCTCGCTGCAAGTCCTTTTCCCTGCAGAAACTTAAACCAACTCTCTTTCCCCTTTTTATAGATGCGAACCACGCGCAAGGTCTCTGTCTGGCCAGTGGGCCTGGTTGGTGGGCGACGCTATGAACGTCCGTTGGTGGAAAATGGCAAAGTCGTTGGTTGGTACACCGGCTGGAGAGCAGACAGGCCTTTTGCCATCGACATGGCAGGTGAGGACTATGGATGACTTTTGCGTCTGCTCCATTGTTCCTACGGATGTTTCCAGTGTCACAGGGCACTAGACAAACGAAGCTTTAAAAGACCACTTGGGTGAAAACTCTGGTCTTCACATATGCAGAAGACTAGCTATTTAAACCTTCAAAGCAGGCTCCTTGGTTCATTCAAATGGAAATTTATTCTGGGAGTGATTAGAAAATGCTCCTTCCCTTCCATTTTGGCACTTGTCTGTGGGGCCACCCTTTCATCCAACAAATGTTTATGTGCCAGGTGCAGAGTTGGGCTCTGAGAGTCAGTGGTGAGAACGGGCCCTGGCCTTACGTTTTGGTGCCTCTCTCCAGAGGCCTAGCTTGATACAACAACTCACACGCTTATGGATATATTTAATAGTGATATGAGTTTGACAAGCTAATCAGTTTAATGCTTACTGATAAAATCTGTGCTTCTTGATACATTTAGTAACTAATATGTAAAATTAGGGTTACTCATTTTTCATGCATTTTTTTTAATTTTGAATATATCTGTATTTTAAAGTTTTTCTTTTCTAACCGAACAATTGAATTAAATAAGACCCTGGAGCAGACCACAGATTCTAAAATGCTACTTTATCATAAAGTGACTCATTTTCTGTGGGTTGTATAAAATGATGCCTGTGATAACTGTGGAAAGATGCAGTTTGAAACGAGGCTGAGAGGCAAAAAAATAACCAACATCTATAACCTCAAAGACAAAGGCAGAAAAGCTTCAAAATTGATGTCATCAATCTTCAGCTCTGAAAAACTGCTCTGTCTGTCTGTCAGCCTGTGCGTGGCCAATCTTTTGTGTATATTTCCCTACTGCTATCAAAATCTCTATCCTCAGAATTCTGATGGGGTGACGGCTGTGTTCTAAACTGGATTCATCACTTTTATTCTGACAATACTATAAATTGGAGGAAGCAGGTTTATGAAGAATACCAGGTGCGTGAGCTGTTGGATGCTCTTGTGGATGGCAGTGTGGCGGCTCTGTTGCACTGCATTATGAGAAAGATGAACTGGTATATTTACTCAGTGTTTAACATTTCCTGAGTGCCAGTTTTGGGAGACTGTGTGTCATTGTGTCTAACTCCAAGGATAGGCTAGATCTCTTACCCTCTCTCCTTTCTGACTTCTCCATCCCTCTTCTAACCAGCCTTATGCTATGGTCTTCAGTTCTTGTAGCCAAAGAGCTGAGCTGGCATCTCAACCAAAGCATTTACCTGAAGGCAGGCAGAAAGGTAGGTCAGCCATACTTGGGAGGTCCTGGGGATTCTTGGAAGAGGCTTTTCCTCAACCAAGTCTAAGTTTGTGGCTCTGAAAATATAAGACTGACCATAATATGTCTTGGGAGAATCTGTTTTCTTGCTGATCAGACATGTATATAACCTTGAAGAGAAAACTTAGAGGTCATTAGACACATTCTGTCACTTCCTGGGACTTACTTTCCTCATGTGTAGAAGGAAGCAGTGGCATGGATGGCCACTGAGGTCTCCTCTGATGCATTCTATCTCTTCCTGGCTTCCCACCTTGGGTCCCTGGATTCTGAGTGAGGATAGATTTTGGTGCTTACCTTCCTCAGAGCCTTGTTTCAACTCAAACTTCCCAGGCACGTTCGCTTACACAGGATCTCTGCCCATTACCCTGCAAAGTAACTTCAAGGTCAGGGCAACTTGGATGGGTCTTCTTGGATTTTGTTGTATGAACTTTATGTAGATGATTAAGTATCCAAGAAACTCATTGAAAATTTTGCATTGATTACCCCAGAATTTGTATCCAAATAGAGATAACTAAAATTCAAGAAAGGCACACAGGTTCTGTGCATTTTGCCTGGCCTGTGACAAATTATCCGATGTTTTTTCACTGCCACATTTTCTGGGAAACTTTTCTCCACAACGTGACTGATGTTTGGATTTTTCCAAACATTTCAGTATATTTTCAAAGCACAATATAAGATACTAGAGGCCTGGTGCACGAAATTCGTGCACCAGAGGGAGGGGATGTCCTTCAGCCCAGCCTGCTCCCTCTCTAATCTGGGACCCCTTGAGGGATGTCTAAAAGCCCATTTAGGCTCAATCTTACCTGGATCTGGCCTAAATGGGCAGCCAGACATCCATCCCACAATCCAGCACTGCTGGTTCCCAACTGCTCACTACCTGTCTGCCTTCTTAATTGCTTCTGCCTGCCAGCCTGATCACCCCTAACCATTCCTCTGCCAGCCTATTTTCCCCTAACTGCCCTCTCCTGCAGGCTTGATCATCTCAACTGCCCTTCCCTACAGGCCTGAGTCCCCCCCAACTGTCTTTCTTTGCTGGCTTGATCACCCACAACTGGTCCCTCCCAACTACCCTCCTCTGCTAGCCATCTTGTGGTGTCCATCTGTGTTTACATGGGGGCAGCCATCTTGTGTGTTGGAGTGAAGGTCAATCCGCATATTACTCTTTTATTAGATAGGATAGAGGCCTGGTGCATGGGTGGGGGCCAGCTGGTTTGCCCTGAAGAGTGTCCTGGATCAGGGTGGGGGTTCCCTCGGGGCATGGGGCAACCTGGGCAAGGGGGCTGTGGTGGTTTGCAGGCCGGCCACACCCCCCAGCGACCCAAGAGGAGGCCCTGGTATCTGGGATTGAAACTTTGTAGCCTTGAGTAGAGCCAAGCCTTCTGCTTGCTCTGTGGCAGTAGCCATTGAAACTTTGTTGCCTCAAGTGGAGGCCTGGACCAGCCAGGGTGTGCAGAAAGCTTGGCTTCCTCCATGCCAGGGCCAACCAAAGCCTCCCTCCTGCTCTCTCTGTGGCCATAGCCATCTTGGTTGGGTTAATTTGCATACTCGCTCCTGATTGGCTTGTGGGTGTGGGTTATGAGCATGTCTTGTGGGTGTAGCGAATTATTAGATAGGATATTATAAAATATAAGTGATTTGCTCTTTTTGTATGAATTATCCTAGTTTTAAAGTAGGAAAAATAAGAAAACAGCTTTTGTCACACTAAATTATATTCTTCACTTCACACACTAACATGCTCTTTTTGCAAATTACTTTTCAGTAAATTATTGATATTTTTGGAAGCCTTAAAGTGAGAGTAATTTGGTTGATAAGATAATGAGTGGTTCTGATTTTGAGGCAGTTCTAATTCTTCATCTTAAAAATTCACAGCTTTGTTTAAATTCCACATAAGATTCATTTTTTCTCCATGAGAAGAAGGAAAAGATCTTTTGGGCCTTCATGTACAAAGGGTACCTCCAACCCTGTTGTCAGTTTACATGGGCAAACACACCCATGATGTTTGGAAAGATAGGTTGAAGCTGGAAGACCACTTCACTGCTCCACCCAGGACAGCCCGAGAAGGCTACTTGGAAAAGGGTCTGAGATAGTTGAGGGAACTATCAATCTCCCTCTATCCCTCTTCTCCCTCTCTCTCTCTCTCTCTCTCTCTCTCTCTCTCTCTCTCTCTCTCTCTCTCTCTCTCTCTCTCCCTCTCTCGTTTTCACAAGCTGATTAGGAAACAGGAAGCATAAAGAACCAAAATGGTAACCTTTCCACAGCTGTCTTAACTTTGGGGGTTGAGCACACTCAGTAAAAGCCCCGTATCTCTCTGAAGTCACAGCTTAGCCCATCATTAGAAGCTCATTTGAGTGTAAGATATCGCCACTGAAACGTTCCATGTCATTCATAGGGTTGGACTCTGTGTCTGCATTTGGCCATATTGGACTTTGCAGAGGCTACTTTTGCTGTCAGATGAGGAAACGTTGTTCTGAAATGATCCTGTATGCACAATGTCAGTGGGACAAGTTGAGATTATTTCTGTTGCACTGGGAAAATTTTTCTAAAAGTTTTCCAATGATTATTGCAAAAAAAAAAAAAAAACAACGCCCATCTACAAGATGGAAAGAAGCCTCGAGGCAGCCCTGCCCTGGCAGCGGCATGCAGCTGGGCAATGGCCACTCTGCCTAGCTGGTGAGGCCGGGAATGTGTCCATGAGTCTGTACCTCAGGCTTCAGTGCCTGCACCTCAGGCGTCTGCCCACGAACTGGTTCTTGTTGCCTAAAATCAAGGCAGTCCACACAGAGTTTTCAGCTCAGTTTTGAGGTCAGGGTGTTACTTCAAAGTGACAGGCTCACTGTGGCCACTACTAGGGAAGTATGAGTAGGAATCCATGACTTGAAAGAATGAAGCTTAAAGTAATTTTCAGCCTCACCGAGAGGTGTAGATTTGTTCAGATGCAGAACTGAAGGCTGAGGTATTTATTTTGAATTCTCAACATTTGCATGCATCTTTTTCTTAACTCTAGGAGGTGGCAGGCAGGGCCCTGCGACCTTCTAATGACAATATGTACAGCTTCCAGTTGAGTGCTTGGCACCCATATGACCTGTGTTCCTGTAGAAATCCAACTGGGCTTGTGAACTGCAGTACAAGACTAATGATGTGACAATCTGCTGCTAAAATATCCAGAGTTAACACAGAAGGCACTAGTTAGAGGGTTTGGTCCCCAACAAGGTTGCCCTTACTTCAGACCAGCCACACTGTGGGGTACCCAGGCTACCTATATTTCTTGACAAATTTACTATTAATTTGATGTTTCCCACAACCCTCTGAGATTTGATCATATATTACAAGGATCCACAGAACTCAGGATAGTGCTCTACTTATTTGTTTAAACTAGAAAAACATACATGAGGACCAATCCAATGAAAGACACACGGGACGAGATCTGAAGGAGAACCCAAGCTCCTGTGCCTTTTTCTTATGGAATTGGGATGCATCGCCCCTCTCAGCATGCAGAAGTTCCACTGGTGTTAAGAGGTTTTATTGGGGTTTCCCTATGTAGGCACAGTTGATTAAATCGTGGCCTTGTGATTGAGCTCAGTCTCCAGCTTCCATCCCCCGAGGTGAGGGTGGCTCATGGTTCCTGCCTCTAATCATGTGGCTGGTTTTATGATAACCAGACCCATCCTGAAACCGTTCCCTCTATGAGCCACCTCATTAGCGTAATAAAGTCAGTCCTGTCTCTCAGGAAATTCTAAGGGTTATGCAAGCTTCTTGTCAAGAACCTGGCACAAAGACCAGATGAATTTTTTATTATACCACAGGCTCAGTAACTTTCTTCTCATAAGCAAGAGTGTCTCCTGAGCATTGTCAATGGACTTTTTCATAACTCATAATAATGAGACATTGTAAAGCAAGTATGTCAAACTCGTGGGCCATGGGCTGCATGTGGCCCACAACAAATATTTTGGCAGCCCAGCCAATATAACGGTATGTAAGAAACGTTTTAATAAAATTTCATAACTTAATTTTTACAATATCCTGTTATACATAATTATTAATAACGAACTACAATGTTCGCTAATGACTGATTACTATAATTGAGTTGCATTCATTTCTCTTGCACCCCTTGTAAGCCAGGCACACCATTTCTCTCCACTAATACTAGCAGCGAGTGTTTTAGCAGCCGATGGCCACCTCATTAGTCTCGTACTGACTTATTTGGTGTGCGCAACAGGAAATATTTCGCTTTCAGAGAATAAGAAAAATAGGTTTATTTGCTTTATTTTGTAATTTGTGCAGTTACTCAGTGTCTGGTAAGTTAATGTTCAAGATAAAATATTTTTATTAAAATGTTCTATTATTTTATGTTAACAATGACTCATTTATTTCAGCCCTTTGTATTCAGCATGTGTCTATCAAAATAAACCTTTTCTATAAAAATTGAAGCTTTTGTGTGTTTTTTGCGGCCCACATAAACTTAAACCTTGTTTATTTGGCCCATGTTAGCCTTTGAATTTGACATACTTGTTGTAAGGTGATAAAACTTCCTCATGTGTGGCTTAGAGAACTCTATGAGGACTGTTTAGTTTTCTGGCCTGGAGTCCTTGAACATGGTGTCAGCACCCTGGGAATGGGTGAGCTCCCAAAGGAGACTGTAGTGGCCTAGGACTGCTTCCCGGGACCAGTCACTTAAAGTGCCTGCAGGGCTCGGGCAATGTGGCCCAGTGGATTGAGCATTGTCCCATATACCAACAGGTCACCAATGCCATTCCCAGTCAGGGCACATGCCTGGGTTGCAGGCTTAATCCCCAGTAGGGGGTGTGCAGGAGGCAGCCCATTAATGGATATTTCTCTCTCATCAGTGTTTCTATATCTCTCCCTATTTCTTCCTCTCTCTCTAAAATCAATAAAAACATATTAAAAATTTTTAAAGTGGCTACATGAACCCTGGCTGGTGTGGTTCAGTGGTTGGAGCATCAGCCTGTGCACTGAAGGGTTGCAGATTTGATTCTGGTCAAGGTCACATACCTGGGTAGTAGGTTCACTTCCCTGCCTAGACGGGGCATGTGTGCGAGGCAACCAATCAGTCTCAGTCACATCAATGTTTCTCTCCCCCATCCCCTTAAAAATCAATGGAAAAAAATATCCTCAGGTGAGAATTAACAAAAAAATAAAGTCGCTGCAGGAGGAGGAGCCAGGGAAGGAGACAAGGCCCGACAAGAGGGTGTTGGGGTGAAGAGATGACAACAGACCCTGGAGAGCAGAGGTGAGTGAGTCGTGAAGTCAGTGGTTGGATGCCTCATGTTATGGGTATGGAGGGGAAGGTGCTTGGTGGCTGTGGAAGTGTGAGAGTGACCATGTAGGTGATAGTGTTGGAATGGTTCAGAGCAGCCAGGACCTTGTAGACTGTTCCCAGGAAATGAGGTAAGAGGAAGCATGAAGGGCCTGAATTCCAGAGCACTTCAACATCAGTACCATTGTCTGAGGAAAGTTTCCACTAGAGCAAAGAGAGAGAGGAAGCTCGATCCGAGAAAAGATTGAGGAGGTAGGGAGAAACGAGGCTGAGGTCGGGGAGTGGCTGTTACCCAATAGCTACTAGGCATTTATCAAATTTTAAGAAGCCATTCCAGATTCTGTTCATAAACCAGCAAAAATTAAGATTTTTTAAAAATATATTTTGATTGATTTCAGAGAGGAAGGGAGAGGGAGAGAGAGAGGGAGAGGGAGAGGGAGAGGGAGAGAGAGAGAGAAACATCAATGATGAGAAACATTGATCACTGCTCCTGCACACCCCACACTAGGAATCGAGCCTGAATCCTTGATATATGCCCTGACCAGGAATCAAACCATTATCTCCTGGTTCATAGTTTGATACTCAACCACTGAGCCATGCTGGCTGGGCAAAATTAAGATCTTTTTAATACTGTTGTCTGGTATGGTGATAACAGATATATTAATTTAATTCTGGTTTGTTTAAATTGATGTAATTCATTGTATTACCTGAGTTGTACCTAAGAGTAGAAAATATGGTGCTCTTAGAAATTCGAATAATCTGTTAACCAGCATCCCAGTTGTGTAAAGATTGGAATCTGCATATGAGGAAGAAAAATCACATTCCCTGACTGAGGTCTCCGACTCGGATTCACTGTGGGTGTGCCCTCCTTATGCCAGGCATGGGCATAGTACAGGCCCCAGGGAGGGTTGTGGAGTTTGGAAGGTCTTGAGAGGAGGGGTATGATGATAGCACCTGCCTGGCTTTCCCACATCCACCCTCCCCAGTCCCGTCTACTGAGAAGCAAGAGGAATCATTTAGGAGTGCCAGCAGGCCCTTGCTCCCATGCTCCAAGTCCTGCCTGCCCATCCCCACCAAACCTCCCCCATACTCCCTCCTCCCGCTCCACTCGAATTGGGGACACCACCTCCCACAGTTCCTCCTGCACATCCTGACGTTCACCTTGGGGCCTGTACACATGCCCATGCCTGGCATGTTCTTTCAGTAGTTCAGCCCTACTCATCCTTTAGATCTCAGCTTAAAACTCACTTTCTCGGGAAGTCTTTGCTGGCATCTGTACTTCTGCACCGCAACACTCACCACGTGGTATGACATGTGTAGCCGTCATTGTTGATGCTCTCCACCCCACCCCACATGGAAAGCAGCCATGACTGTCCTGCCCTCCACTCCATCCCAGTCCTAGTCCCACATGTATGTACTACGCCCAGCCCTAAAGTGGGCCAAGGAATTGCCTTATACAGAAGTTTCTGTCACTATTGCCGGCTTACTAGGCAATATTTTTTTAAATATTATAAATAATGACTATTAAACTGAAGGTGGTGAAGGGGCCACACTAGGCAGATAACTGAAGCTCTCTTTGCTTGGGCTCTCTAGAAATCACAGTTGTACTGGGCCTTCTTCCGAAATTTGTTGACAAGGGGATTTGTCTGGGTTAATTTAGTTGGCAAGCCCTTTCCTGGTAGACAATGCAGAAATGGACTTCAGCCCAGCCCAGATCAGATGACCATCAAAGCCAGGTGAGCACAGCCAAAATTGACGACATTGTACTTTGTTTTATAAAAATAAATACTGCAAAGAAATGGAATAACCTTGTCACTTGGAAGCCTTTTGTAATTTATGTGTTTTCAATACGTGAATGTTTTGTAGAAGAAAGAGGAACTTATTGAATGTTCTTAGTAGAGTGACTTGACATGTCATATGGTAGTTTTTAATGCAGAGTCTGGGGACTGACTTGCGACCTTGACCTTGGGCAGTGCAATGTGATTGTCACTGGAGTGGTGTACGGGGCCATCCTAAAGAGGCTGCAGTTGCAAGCCTTAACAGCTTACAGAACTGCAGGGATGGCTGGGATGGGGGTAAGGGGTCTTAGGGCATTAGGAAGCCTATTGTTTTTCTTATTCATTTTTTAAATAACATGCATTCCAGAGACTTACGAGCATTCAGTGGCCGCTGTGTGTTCAGCCCTGTCCACATGCACCGTAGCTGTGCTGGGTGGAGGTGGGTGTTTGGGGTCAGGAGCACCTGTGCAAATGTGTGCCCATCATCAGGGTTCTTTCTCTGATAACTGGCGATGGGGGCAGCCATGTTCACATTGGGCTTGGAGGAGGTGGAGATGAAGATGGAGCTGGAGCTAAAGGGACTTTCAATGGTTGCAGGTGAAGTGGGGAGAGGGGGTGCCAGGGCCCTAGCCTACCTCCCATATAGCAGCTTTGTATTTGCATATTGTAATTCTCTTCCAAATTACAATGAAATAAAGCTGACCTTTAGAATTAAGAATTTTGAAAACCAGAAGTTTTACATCAGGAAAGCCCAGCAGACTTAATAATTATTGTTATTGAGCATTTACCAGGCAACAGGCATTTTCAGGCATTCTGTGTGCTTTCTTACATAATCCGCTCAAGACTGAAGGGATATGCTAAATTTTCATCCTCTGCAACTATAAGGGAACTGAGGCCTAGACACACTAAGTAACTTGTCCAAGGCTGCACAGTGATGAAGCAGTGGAACTGGGATTCAAACTCAGGTCAGTGTGTCCCCTCCCTTTGCACTGGACTCTGAACGCTTCTCGCCCACCGACAGCCAGGTGACCTAGTTCTTTTCTCTGAGCCTCTGTTGACTTCATCTGCAGAGCAGAGGAGATGGACGTCTTCCTGAGCAAGGCCTCCCATGCAGAGCACCTGGAACAATGCTGTAGACACTCAATGACTATTACACTCTTAACCAAGAAGTAAGATCAGCTGTGTCTCTGGGCTTAAATGGCTCATACATTTGTCCAGGCCCCCAGTGGTCGGCAAACCGCAACTTGAGAGCCACATGCGGCTCTTTGGCCCCTTGAGTATGGCTCTTCCACAAAATACCACGGCCTAAGTGAATCTATTTTGAACAAGTGACATTAGAAGAAGTTTAAGTGTAAAAAATTTGGCTCTCAAAAGAAATTTCAACCATTGTGCTGTTGATATTTGGCTCTGGTGACTAATGAGTTTTCTGACCCCAGGGGGAGTCAGCTCAGTGCTATGTGACTGTTATTGCGGAGGTCACATCTGGGCCAGGGCAGGCAGTTGTGGAGTAGGGGATCGCTGACCCCAGACCCCACTTGGGCACAGGCAGGCAGTATTTCTAGGTTTCTTAACTGTAGATGAGGGATCAGACACCTGCCTTTTGGTGAGGCTGAAGTGAAAATAGATACGCACAGAAGCTCCTGCTCTTCTATGAATGTTCGAATCCTCATGACATCTAGCCATTTCAAATCATTCTTGAAGGCCGTTCGTTCTTAAGGCCATGCAAACTCTTTGCTTTGGGCTTGCGATGAACTTCGTCTCTTTGCTGGCTGATGAAACTGTGCTCATTATCATTCAGTGAATTAACTCTGTGTAGGATGGCATGTGGTGATAAACATCTTGCTTTAGATAAAGCATCATTAAAAAATGACTTAAGAGAAAAAGAAAACAAAAAGATAATTAAAAAGTTGTTGAGAAGCAGATAGGTGTTCATTTTTTTAATTTCCCAGCTGAAAAACAAACAAAAAGCATTTGAAAAAAATAAACAAGCATTTTAGCTTTCAAAAGAAAATGTCATTTATAACATTCAGATTTTCAAGGTGTTCGAGGTGTAGTGTGCATGTCAGCTTGGCCCTGCTGCTGAGAAGGAAGAATTCTTCTCTCTACTAATGACCGATGGCACAAGGAAGAACTTAAAAGAATGAGTCTTGCCTGGCTGGTGTGACTCTGTGGATTGAGCATCCTCCCATGCACCAAGAGGTTATGGGTTCACTTCCCAGTCAGGACATGTGCCCAGCTCGATCTCCAGTAGGGAGTATGTAAGAGGCAGCTGATCAATATGTCTCTCTCTCCAATGTTTCTCTTTCTCTCTCTCCCTCTCCTTTCCTCTCTATCTAAAAATCAATGAAAACATTAAAAAAGGTAATAAGTCTCACCTTTTCTAATTAGGTGACAAGGGGGTTGAGGGGGAAGGTCCTTTTCCAACACCTTGATTTTCCTAAGAGCCCCTAGGAGAGCATCTGTAGATACAATTCTCATTTGGAATCTGCTATAGATAATTTATTAGTACAAATAATAAGAATTCAAGCTTATTGCTCTGCACCCCTGACCTGGGGGCTGGCATGCTTGCCAGTTTTCCTTGTCACATAGATTGGTTGCCATGACCACCACTGGTGTCCCTCCCTCTCTCCCTCCCCCCTCTCTCTCTCTCCACTGACTTCAGAAGTTAGCTGGGTTCTTTCTGGGCCCCCTGACATCCCCAAACACTCTGCATTGTAGTCTGCCTCCTTTCAAATCCAGCCAAGTGCCAGGTTCAGCCCAGCATTGCCCCAGGCAGATGGGCCTGCGGTAATTAAGAATGGCATCCACTGCCCTCATCCCAGAGTGGGGAGCGTCACTGTCTTCCTGTGTTTGCCTGGCTAATTTCTAGCCACCTCTCAGAAAAGCTTTAGTGGTGCAGGAATCACTTCTCCATGAAGCTCCCACACATATCTCTAGGATAATGCACTTTCTCACTTGTCCTTGAGGTGGCAATCGAGTCCACATCCTGCCTGCCCCCTGCATCTTCTGCTCTTGGGGAGAGAGGGCTCCCAGGTCTTCCCCTGACATCTCCAGATCAGGCACAGGCCCTGGCAGTGGCAGCTTGAATAAATTTTTGCTGAGTTCATGAATTTTAATTTTTTCTTTTCTAGTTTAAAGGTTATCAAAATTAAAAGATACAGCCTTCAACTAATATTTGACAAAGGAGGCATGAACATTCAATGGAGCCAAGATAGCCTCTTCAATAAATGGTATTGGGAAAATTGGACAAATACATGCATAAAAATGAAACTAGACCACCAACTTACACCAAATACAAAAATAAACTCAAAATGGATACAGGACTTAAACATTAGAAGGGAAACCATAAAAATACTAGAGGAATCCACAGGCAGCACAATCTCAGACCTATGCCAAAAGAACTTCTTCACTGATACTGCTCCAAAGGCAATGGAAGCTAAAGAAAAAATAAACAAATGGGACTACATCAAAATAAAAAGCTTTTGCACAGCAAAAGAAACCATCAACAAAACAACAGGAAAGTTCACTGTATGGGAGAACATATTTGCAAATGATATCACTGATAAAGGTTTAATCTCCAACATCTACAGCCAACTTATACAACTTAATAAAAGGAAGATAAACGACCCAATAACAAAATGGGCAACGGACCTAAATAGAACCTTTTCAAAAGATGACAGAAGGAAGGCCAAGAGACACATGAAAACATGTTCAAAGTCACTAATCATCCGAGAGATGCAAATCAAAACGACAATGCAATACCATCTTACACCTGTCAGAATGGCAATCATCAACAAATCAACAAACGACAAGTGTTGGCGAGGATGCGAAGAAAAAGGAACCCTTGTGCACTGTTGGTGGGAATGCAGACTGGTGCAGCCACTGTGGAGAACAGTATGGAGTTTCCTCAAAAAACTAAAAATGGATCTCCCATTTGACCCTGTAATCCCACTCTTAGGAATTTATCCTAAAAAATCACAAACACCAAATCAGAAAGGATTTATGCACCCCTATGTTCATAGCAGCACAATTTACGATAGCTACAATTTGGAAACAGCCTAGGTGCCCGTCAGCAGATGAGTGGGTCAGAAAACTGTGGTACATCTACACAATGGAATTCTATGCTGCCATTAAAAAGAAGGAATTCTTACCATTTACAGTAACCTGGTTGGAACTGGAGAGCCTTATGCTTAGTGAAGCCAGTCAATGAAGGAGAAGCATCAGATGATCTCACTCATTTGTGTATAATAAAGAACATTATAAACTGATGAACAGAAGGATAGATACAGAGGCAGTAAAGCTTCAAACAGACTGTGAAATTACAGCAGGAAGATTAAAGTTAGGTGAGGTAGATAAGAGATCAAAGGACTTGTATGCATGCATATAAGCGTAACCGATGAACATAGACACTGGGGGGTTGGGTTATGTCTGTGAGGGAGGGGGGGCAATGGGGAGATATGTATAAAATATTAATTTAAAAGTAAAAAAAAAAAGATACAGCCTTTTATTCCTTCTGAGATCACATTGCCATTATTATTTAATGGTCAGATTTTTTTAAAGGGGGAATATTGAGCTGTATTCCTTGAGACCTGTATAAAGAGGGTCTAATTCATAGGTCTCAACCTGACTACACATCAGAATTATCCCTAGAGCTCTGAAAAAATACCCAGACCTGGGCTCTATTGGTGATCATTTAAACCATAATCTCTGGGTGTGGAGCTTGGTATTGAGAGTATGTGTATATATTTTTCTAAGTCTTGAGGTGATTATAAAATGCAGCCAGTGTTAAGAACAGCTAGTGTAGGTGGCCACAGACCACTCACATGTTCCTTCCTGTGGTTCATTGTAACCTATTAGTAGACATGGCTCCCTCCCAAGCCATTCCGGGGGTTTGAGATGGGATAGCTCTATACAACAAAACATTTGAGAATGCTCAGTAAAATTATTCCCATGGAAAGCACTTCCATTGGTCAAGCCAGAAGAATGTGAGCACAGAAAAGGAGTTCTTTTGTTATTTTTTTTTAAGCCATAGCAATGGAAAAGCACCACCAACAATGTAAGTTATGCACTGGAAATGCAAATACAGTATGTTTTTTATAGTGGTAAAATATACAAAAACATTTATCATTTAACCATTTAAAAAATATATTGAGCCCTAACTGGTTTGGCTCAGTGGATAGAGTATCAACCTGCCAACTGAAAAGGTCCCAGGTTTGATTTCGGTCAAGGGCATGTACTGTGGTTGCAGGCACATCCCCAGTAGGAGGTGTGTAGGAGGCAGCTGATCGATGTTTCTCTTCCATTGATGTTTCTAAACCTCTCTCCCTGTCTCTTCCTTTTTGTAAAAAATCAATAAAATATATTTTTTAAAATATATTGATTTCAGTGAGGGAAGGAGATAGAAACATCAATAATAGAGAAAATCATTACTGCCTCCTGCATACCCCCTACCTGGGATGTAACCCATAACCTGGGCATGTGCCCTATAATCAGGAATTGAACCGTGACCTCCTGGTTCATAGTCGATGTTCAACCATTGAGCCATACCAGCTGGGATCTTTTTAAACATTTTTAAGTGTATAGTGGCATTAAGAACATTCACATTGTGCTACCATCACCACTATCCATCTCTAGAAGTTAATCATCATCACAAACCCCCCAATCCCTTCCCTAGTACCCATCATTCTACTTTTTCTCTGTGAGTTAGATTGTGCTAGGTAATTAACTTAAGTGGAATCCTATCTAATAAAAGAGTAATATGCAAATTAACCATTACTCTGTTATACCCACAAGTCAATCAGGATCAGGTACGCAAATTAACCCCAACCAAGATGGCTGCAGCCATGGAGCAAGCAGGAGGGAGGCTTGGGTTACCCCGGTGATAGAGGAAGCCAAGCTTTCCACACACCCTGGCAGGCCCAGACCTCCACTCAAGGCTACAGAGTTCCAATTATAGAAGATAAATAAATCGCAACAAAAATGGCAGTAGCCATGGAGCTAGAGAGAGCAGGAGGCTAGGGTTTCCCCCAGCGATGGAGGAAGCCAAGCTTCTGCAGCCCTGGCCTGTCTTGGCCTCCACTTAAGGCTACAAAGTTTCAATTATAGAATATAAATAAATCCCAACAGAAATGGCTAACACCATAGAGCAAGCAGGCTTGGCTCCAGGGGAGGGCAGTTAGGGGTGACCAGGTCTGCAGGGGAGGGGAGTTAGGGGCAATCAGGCTGGCAGGGGAGCAGTTAGGCATCAATCAAGCTGGCAGGGGAGTGGTTAGGTGGTGATCAGGCTGGCAGGCAGAAGCAGTTAGGGGCAATCAGAAAGGCAAGCAGGCAGGCAGGCAGGCAGGCAAGTAGTTGGGAGCCAGCCGTCCTAGATTGTGAGAGGGATCCCAGATTGGAGAGGGTGCAGGCTGGGCTGAGGGACACCCCCTCCCCCTGTGCACAAATTTCATGCACCGGGCCTCTAGTTATACAATATTTGTCCTTTGTGTCTGGCTTGTTTTATTTAGTATGTTTTCAAGGTTTGTGCATGTTGTAGCATGTCAGAATTCATTCCTTTATAAAACGGAATAATTTTTCATGGTATATATAGACCACATTCTGTTTATCCATTCACGCACATTCTGTTGTTTCCACCTTTGGACCATTCTGAATACTGTTATGACCATGGGTGCACAGTCACTGTTGAAGCCCCACTGCTTCCAGTTATTTTGGGAATATACCTAGAAATGGAATTGCTGGATCACATGAAATTGTATATTTGAGGAACCGCCATATTTTTTCCCAAATGGCTGCATCATTTTATGGTCCCATGAACAATGCACAAGAGTTCCAATTTCTACATGTCCTTGTCAACTCTTGTTATTTTAAAAATTATTTAACTTTTACACACTGGGGTTTGAAGAGAGTTAGTTACACAGATATCTTCTCTACCCGTTATCCTGTGTTTTCTGGGTTGAGATAGCGTGGCTTAGTGGCACATTCAGTAATGTAAAGTAGAACATCTCAAAGGTGACAAAAAGCACAAGACAGTGATTCTCACACCGGCAGCACCAAGCCTATTGATTCTGCCATTCTCACCATCCACAGTCATTTCCCAGCAGAGCCCTATTGGCTGTTAGCCAACAGAACTACTCCCCACTCTAGACTTCAGTAGTAGGCATCCCTTCGTGCCCTGCTACCAGCCTACTAGGAAGTCACTCATGGATATTTTAAGTATTCATTCAATTAAGCTTATTTTATTCTTAGGACCAAGTTTTCATCCTTGTTCAGCCTCCTGATTGTTTCCATAGCAGGCTTGTTTTTCTGAGATGGTTTATTGTTTTCGGGGTCAAGATTTAAATGAATCATCCCTAGATTAAATAAAGAATGCATGCTTCTTAGAAATGAAAAATGTTTTATTTTTTCCACAGGGAACAATGGCTGCTAAATAGCTCTTGAGGAGTTTTTAAAACGAGACGAGCATTCTTTTTATAATGTTTTTCCGTGAAGCAATCAGTTTCCACCAGTATCTCAGGGCTGACGAACAGCCTACTTAACAGCCAGGCTGTGCTTCTCGTTCATTTCTGCACTAGAAGAAAATTATTCTAAAGTATAATTGGAAGTAAGTGTGGAAAGCGGTAGTTTTGTCTGCACTTGGAAGCAATAGATTAGGAAGGAATCTTTATCATGGCTGTTACAAAGCATATTCAGTTTTAGAACCATGAAAACCTGAATAAACACTTGCATGGAACAGTGGCAATTTAGAGGTGATGGTAAATAAAGGACACACTCCTTTAATATAGCCCTTGCTTTTGCTCTCTATATCTGATTTAAGTCTAGTGAAAATGATTCCTGAAACACTATTATTCACGTATTTGTTTTTCAGTTGAATAGTTCACAGATGCCAAGGCTGGAAGGTACAAGATTATGAAATAAAAGCACTTAAGAATAATTTTTATTGAGATATAATTTATATATAACATTATTTTAGGTTCAGATGTATGGAGTAATGATTCTATATTTATATAAATTGCAAAATGATCACCACAATAATTCTACTTAACCATCACCACACAGTTAAGATTTTTTTTCTTCTTGTGATGAGAACTATTAAGATGTACTTTCTTAGCAACCTTCAAAGATACAGTACAGTGTTATTAACTATGGTCACCACACTGTACATTACATCTCCAGGACTTACTTATTTTGTAAATGGAATTTTATACCATTTTGACCCATTTTGCCCATTCTCTACCCCCTGCTTCTATCAACCACCAATCTGAGTTTTTTTTGTTTTTTTTTTAGATTTCCACATGTGAATGTGATCATATGGTAGTATTTCTCTTTCTGACTTATCGGACTTAGCATCATATCTTCAAGGTCTATCCATGATGTCGCAGAAGGAAATATTTCCTTTTTTTTACGTGGCTGAGTAATATAACATGGTGTGTGCATGTGTGTGTGTATCACATCTTCTTTATCCATTCACCCCTCAATGGACTCTTAGGTTGCTCCCTATGTGCTGCAGTGAGCAAGGGGGTCCAAATAGCTCTTTGATTTAGTGTTTTCATTTCCTTTGGATAAATATCCAAAGAGGAATTGCTGGATCACTTGGTATTTCTAATTTTTTTAGCAGCCTCCCTACTGTTTTCCATACTGGCTATACCAGTTTACAATCCCAGCAACAATACACAAGCATAGCCTCGTCCAGTGGTTGCCAGCCCGTGGCCCGCAGATCACTGGTGGTCCGTGAGGTCTGAAAGGTTGGTTAGCTGCCTTAGTCAACACTTCTTGTTATTGATATATTGTTGATAGCCATTCTGACAGGTGTGAGGTGATATATGGTTTTAATTTGTATTTCTGTCATTGGGCATCTTCTCATCTGATTATTGGCCATCTGTATGTACTCTTTGGAGAAATGTATGTTTAGGTCCTCTGTCCATTTTTAAATCAGATTGGTGTGTGTGTGTGTGTGATGTTTTGTGTTTTTGTTTGTTTTGGTGTTAAGTTGTATGAGTTCTTTATATATTTTGGATATTAACCTCTTATTGGATGTATCAGTGATGAATACTTTCTTCTATTTTGTAAGTTGTCTTTTTGTTTTGTTGATGGTTTTCTCACAAAAATTTTTAGTTTGATGAGTCTTATTTGTTTATTTTTTTCATTTGTTTTCCTTGTCATAAGAGATATATCAAGAAAAATAGGGGGAGAACCAAGATGACGGCATAGGTAAACACTTACACTGCTGCCTCGCACAACAATTTCAAAACTACAACTAAAAGACAGGATGGTCATCATCCAGAACCACAGGAAAGCTGGCTGACTGGAAATTCTACGACTAGAAGGAAAGAGAGGGGCTCACAGAGACCCAGAGGGGCTGCAAAAAACTGAGGTATAGAGACGCACGCATGGAGAGAGCGGGTGCCGGAGTACCTGGTTGGCTTTCTCTGGCGGGAGGGAGACGGAAACTCTCAAAGGCATTGAGCCCCTTATCCTAAGACACTAAACCCCAGATCCAGCCGGGGGGGAGTTTGGACTGTGAAAAGGGAGAAGTGCACGGAAATTTTGGGGGAGTCACAGGAGGGCAGAAGTCGGGCAGTGCACACAGCACTGTGCGCAGAAGACCGACTGCTGATTGTGCCACTGGCTTTCATAAGAGGGCGGGAGACAAAGCATCCCAACTCAGTCACTTCTAACTCCACTAAGCCCCAGATTCGGGCAAAACCCTGAGGACCCAGATTCATATGGTCCCAGAGTGCAGGAAAGCCAGAGAGGCAGCAGTCTAGAGGCACTGCGAGAGTGCACGTGCACACAGGGACTGCTACAGCAATTACCCAGTCACATGAGACTGGGGGCATGGAGGGTGGGGCTGACTGGAAGGCAAGGCGGTCTGGTAAGCCCTGAGACTCCACCCATCCCAAGCTCAACAGAGAGGCTTTTGCAGTTTTGCAAGTCTGGTATCATAAGGCTGAATACAACACAGTTCTGGCATAGTGAAAATGCCGAGACAAGGTAAGGGATCACAAACAAAAGAAATGGAGGAAATCAAACGACTGGATATAGAGTTCAAAACCACTCTTATAAGGTTTTTCAAGAATATCCTAGAAAAGATGTATAAAGTTAGCGAGACCCAAGAGGAGATGAAAAAGAACCAACTAGAGATGGAAAAGGTCCAACTAGAGATGGAAAAGGACCAACTAGAAATTAAACATACACTGACTGAAATAAAACATATTATATAGAGTCCTAACAGCAGACTAGAGGAAGGCAAGAATCAAGTCAAAAATTTGAAATATAAAGAAGCAGAAAACACTCAACTGGAAAAGCAAGAAGAGAAAAGAATCCAAAAATGTGAAGATAATGTAAGGAGCCTCTGAGACAGTTTCAAGCATACCAACATCAGAATTGTGGGGGTGCCAGAAGAAGAGAGAGAGCAAGATACTGAAAACCTACTTAAAGAAATAATGACTGAAAACTTCCCATATCTGGTGAAAGAAATAGACTTACAAGTCCAGGAAGCACACAGAACCCCATATAAAAGGAATCCAAAGAGGACTACACCAAGACACATCATAATTAAAATACCAAGAGCAAAAGACAAAGAGAATATTAAAAGCAGCAAGAGAAAAACAGTTCATTACCTACAAGGGAGCACCCATACGACTGGCAGCTGATTTCTCAACAGAAACGATGCAGGCCAGACGGGATTGGCAAGAAATATTCAACATGATGAATAGCAAGAACCTACAACCAAGAATACTCTATCCAGCACAGTATTCATTCAGAATTGAAGGGCAGATAAAGAGCTTCACAGACAAGAAAAAGCTAAAGGAGTTCATCAACTCCAAACCAGTATTATATAAAATGCTGAAAGGTACTCTTTAAGAAGAGAAAGAAGATGAAAAAGATAAAGATAAAAAATTATGGCCGAGACTGGTTTGGCTCAGTGGACAGAGCGTCGGCTTGCGGACTGAAGGGTCCCAGGTTCAATTCCGGTTGGGGGCATGTACCTTGCTTGCGGGCACATCTCCACTGTGGGGTGTACAGGAGGCGGCTGATCAATGTCTCTCTCTCATCAATGTTTCTGACTTTCTATCTCTCTCCATTCTTCTCTGTAAAAAATCAATAAAATATATATATTTTTAAAAATTATGAACAACAAATACATATCTATCAACAAGTGAATCTAAAAATTAAGTGAATTAAAAATTTGATCAACAGAATAAACTGTGGTGAATATAATAGAATCAGGAGCACTAAAAGGGAGTGGACTGATAATTCTCAGGGGGTAAGGGGTGAGGATTGTACAGGGAGAGACTGGACAAAAATCATACACCTATGGATGAGGTCAATGGGAGGGAGGTAAGGGTAAAGGGAGGGTTGGGAGCCGGGTGGAGGGCAGCTATGGAGGGGAAAAAAGAGATACAAATGTAATAATCTGAATAATAAAGATTTAATAAAAAAAATACTGCTAAGAGCAGTGTCAAAAAGTTTACTGCCTACGTTTTATTTCAGGAGTTTTATGATTCTGGATCTTACATTTAAGTCTTTAATCCATATTGAATTTATTCTTCTATGTGGAGTAAGAAAGTGGTCTAGTTTCATTATTGTTGCATGTATCTGTTCAGTTTATCCAGTGCCACTTGTTGAAGAGAATGTCTTTAATTCCATTATATATTCTTGCCTTCTTTGTCATAGATTAATTGACCACAACAGCATGGGTTTATTTCCAGGCTCCTTATTCTGTTCCACTGGTTTATTCATCTGTTTTTATGCTATCACCATGCTGTTTTGATTACTATAGCTTTGTAGTATAGTTTGATAATAGGTAGTTGGACACTCCCAACTTGGTTCTTCTTTGTCAATGTTGCTGTGGCTATTCAGGGTCTTTAGTAGTTCTATATGCATTTTAGGATTATTCGTTCTAGTGCTCTGGAAATGCCATTTGTATTTTGATAAATGTTGCCTTGAATCTATAGATTGCTTTGGGTAATATGGACATGTTAATGATGTTAATTTGCCTATCCATGAGCACAGTATATGTTTCCATTTTTTTGTATCTTCTTTAATTTCTTTAATGTTGTACAGTTTTCTGACTACAGGTCTTTGACCTCTTTGGTTAAATTTATTCATAGGCCCTGGCCAGTGTGGCTCAGTTGGTTGAGTGTTGTTGTGTCTAGCAAAAGGTCATTGGTTCCATTCCCAGTCAGGGCACATGCCCATGCTGTTGGCTCAATCCTTGGTTATGGTAGGTATAGGAGGCAGCTGATCAATGTTTTTCTCTTACATCAATGTTTCTCTTTTTCTCCCTTTCCTTTTGTCTCTCTAAAAAAGAGTCAATAAAAACTTTTTTTTTTAATTACTGCTACGTATTTTATTTCTGAAGCAATTATAAATGTGATTGTTTTAGTAATTTCTCTTTCTGATAGTCCATTGTTGGTGTATAAAAATGCAACCAAGCCTTGCCAGTGTAGCTCAGTGGTTAAGCATCAACCAGTGAACCAGAAGGCTGTGGTTTGATTCCTGGTCAGAGCACATGCCCCTGAGTTGCAGGCTTGATCCCTAGTAAAGGGTGTGCCAGGAGGCAGCCAATTTGTGATTCTCTCTCATCATTGATGTTTCTGTCTGTCCCCCTCTCTCTTCCTCTCTTTGAATCAAAATATATTTTAAAAATAATAATAAAATAAAAATGCAACCAACTTCTGAATATTAATTTTGTATCCTGCTACTTCAGTGAATATATTTATCAGTGGTAATTGTTCGGGGTGGAATTTTTATAGGATTCTGTATGTATAGTATCATATCATATCATATCATATTATATCACCTGCAAATAATGAGTTTTCTTTTTTTAAAAAAAATTAATTGGTTTGAAAAAGAGAAAAGGGGGGAGAGGGGAAGAGAGAGAGAGAGAGACATCTGCTGTTCCACCTATTCATACATTCATTGGCTGACTTTTTGCTCGTGCCCCAACAGGGATTGAACCTACAACCCTGGTGCATTGGGACCATGCTCCAAACAACTGAACTACCCAGCCAGGGCTTACTTCTTTTCCAGTTTGGATGCCTTTTATTTCTTTTTGTTTTCTAATTGCTCTGGCTAGGACTTCCAATATAATGTTGAATAGTGGTAAAAGGAGACATCCTTGTCTTGTTCCTGATCTTAAGAAAAATGCTTTTAGTTTCCCCTTAAGATATTAGCTGTGGGTTTGTTATATATGGCCTTTATTATGTTGAGCTAGGTTCCCTCTATTCCCACTTTGCTGAGAGTTATCATAATAGGTGCTGGATTTTATCAAATGCCTTTTTGTATCTATTGATGTGCTCATATAACTTTATCCTTCATTATATTTAAATGGTGGATCATGTTAACTGATTTGTGGAAGTTGAACCAACTTTGCATCCCAGGAAGAAATCCCACTGGATCATGATCTTTTTGTTTCAGTATTTGCAGTTTTATGATAAAAATGCACACGCAATGAAGATTGTGATATGTCATTTCTTTGCTCTAATTGCATTCAGTACTTGCTGTTGAGTATCTTTCTTTTCTTTTACCATCTCAACAAATTCCTTATATTGTTTCATGCAGTACTTCTTTGTCCTTCTGCTATTTCCCCCCATCTTTCAGGTGTACTTAGTGGGTTTGTTTACAAAACTTGTTACAAAAGCTTCTGTTCTGTGGTCCAGAGTGTGCAGTCTTCATGGACCTTCAAATTGTTCTGAAGGTGTATCATTGTCCGCCTGGGGCACCACTCCATGCTCTTTAAATTTTACCAAAAGCCTTTTTGTTTATGTGATCTTTTTGATGAGGGTCAAGTTTTTGAAAACTCGTTGCTTTACAATTTCTTTGGTGGTTCTCTTGACTCCAGAAGAAGCTATGTTACAGCTGTAACTTCCCATCTGGAATTCGTTCCAGCAGGGAAGAGGTTCACAGCTTTCCTCAGCAATTTCACATCATTAGCTGACCAATTTTTACTGCCATTCCCACCATCACCAGCTGATTTCTCTGCATTCTTTAGATGCTTGTCATACATGAGCCTTAGCCTCCTCTTTCTCTTTTCTAATTTGCTCATTTATTTCTTCTCTTTTTTTCCCCCTACTTCTTTGTTGATTATGTGTTTCATTCCAGCACTGTAAACTTGCTAGTTCAAGGCAATCACAGTTTTTCCATTTCTTCCATCATTTTAGCCCACTATGCCTCATTTTCAGAAAAGTGATTTCAGGTCTTGCATGAGTTTCAGAGTTTTTACTTTCCATTTTAATGTCTTTTCTGGGCATGTTTTTCCTTCTTTGCCAGTAATGCTTGTTGTCTAATTTTTTCCTCTTCTTTCTCGTTAGCTAAACAAGCAACTTCTAATTAAACTTGTATTTTATTTTCTTTAGCTTCTTACTCTTTCTATTTTGCTTCTGCTTTTGCTTTCTTTTCTGCTTCTTTCTTGGCCATTTCTTCATTAATTTTTTATTCTTGGATTGTAGCTGTATGCATTGTCAACTACTGTTTTATCCTGTCCATTCCCCCTTTTTCCTTTGTGCTCTTGTTGCTCTATTCTGCTTTTAAGTCCTCCTTTCATCAGGACATTCTGCTTTTTTTATTCTTCAACTAAATAAGGAAATTCTCTTCAAGAATAAAAATTATACCAGAATAAAATACATCTGTATCTTCAAATGACGAATTCATATCACCAATTTGAGGCACACATTTTTTTTATTTGACCATCTGGAATTTCTTTCAAACACTTGGAAGAAATTATCCTTTGCTTCACTTTTAGAAGGAACCAAGTTATCAAAAGTGGGATCTGCAATGTTAAATGCTGGTCTTTTCACTGGATCAGATAACATTTCATAAGCTTTAGCAATGCAAGTGAAGTAGTCATTACCTCCTTCTCTTGGTGCACCAGCTGTTTTCCATTTGTCTGGGTGATGTTTTAAAACCATTGCTTCATGAGCTGCTTTGATCTGTGTCTGTGGAGCTTTGTATCTTACATGGCTCAGCCCAGGTGCTGCATAGTGGTCTTGGTGCTGTCAGTCGCTGGATCAGTGTTTTCAGGATGGGGAATTCTTCTAACTGCCTTCTTCATCTTCTGATTCTTTTGATAACTCCTCCAGTTTCTGAAAAGAGGCAGAAGGATTTCTGTTTAACATCAGAAAGCTTCAAGCCATCTTTCCACAGGTTCAGATTGACAGTGTTGAGGCTGTGACTAGAAATGGTAGGAGAGGTTTCAGTGTATTTCTTGGAATAAATCCGTGGTCAGAGGGTGGGCGATGGTAGTGCTGTGGCCACTGCAGTGCTCAGCAGGAACAGCATAATAGCCCCTAGGCCAGCCTGTGTCCTGAGTGGAGGGCACTTAGCATCACCCTCCTTGGCCCACATTCTTTCTACCTCCTGGTCTGGGTTCCCTTTTCTCCAATCCTCACCAGCATTTATTTTTTGTTGCCTTATTAATGGTAGCCATTCTGGCAGGTATGAGGTGGTACATCTCTGATGACTAGTGACCTTGAACATTTTTTCATATGTCTCTTGTGCACTGTATATCCTCTTTGGACAAATGTCCATTCAGACCTTTGCCACCTTGGCTCTACAAAATATGTATGATTTTTTTTAATGTATTGCTGAATTTGGTCTGCTAGTATTTGTTGAGGATTTTTGCTTCTATGTTCATCAGGGATTGACTTACCACTTTTTTTTTTTAATGTCTGTGATTTTGATCAGTGATGCTGGCCTTATAAAATGTGTTTGGGAGTCTTCCCTGCTCTTGAGTTATTTGGAATAGTTTGAGAAGGATAGCTACTGAGCCAACACATATTATTTCTTGACTTTTTCATAATAGGCATTCTAGCAGGTATGAGGTGATAGCTCATTGTGGTTTTTGATTTGCATTTTCCTGATGATTAGTGATGTTGAGCACCTTTTAATTTTCCTGTTGGCCATTTACTAGTTTATAGGAAAGCAAGGGACTCGGAATAGCCTAAACAATATTGAAAAATAACAAGGTTGAAAGACTTACACTTCCTGATTTGAAAACTTATTATAAAGCTACAGTAGTAAAGAAAGTGTGATACTGGCATAAACATGTGACTTAATGGAAATAAATTGAGAGTCCAGAAATAAACTTACATTATGGTCAGTGGATTTTTGCCACAGGTGCCAAGACCATTCAATAGAGGAAGAACAGTCTTTTCAAAAAATGTACTCAGAGTTATAAATATATTAAAAGTCATTTAATCATATCCTAAAAGGGTCAATTTGATTCGTAGGATGTATTCCCAGAAGTGGGATTGCTGGGGAAAATGACAGTTCCATTTTTCATTTTTTTGAGGAAACTCCTTACTGTTTTCCACAGTGGCTGCACCAGTCTGCATTCTTTTTTATATTATCTACTAGAGGCCCGGTGCATAAAAATTTATGCACTGGGGGGGGGATGGGATTCCTCAGCCAAGCTTGCCCCCTTTCACAGTCCAGAAGCCCTCAGGGGCTGGAGGCAACCCAGCAATCAGAGGAAGGCAATGCTCCATCATGCCTCTGCTGCTGCCACTGCCAGCAACACAAGACTTGGTGGGACTTAGTTACCTGAGCCTTGGGCAACCTTGGGCAACTGGGCAGCTGCCATCTGAGGCTTGGCTGAACCTTGGGCTGGCCCTGGGCGGCTAGGGGACTAAGAGGACTGGGGGACTCCAGAGGCAGGTGTGTGGAGTGGTTGTGCCCACCTAGGGGGTAAGCCTGGCCTTGCTGCACACCTGCCACCCCAGTGGGGCTGAGGAGACTGAGCGCTGCCATCTTATGGCTGTGGGCACTGCCATCTTTGAGGGCATGGCAGTCAATTAGCATATTCCCTCCTTATTGTCTATGGGTGTCACCATCGTTGTGATGGCATGGGGGTCAATTAGCATATTCCCTCTTAATTAGATAGGATATTAGAAAAACCCAGTGACCCTAACGCTGTAACAACCAAGGACCAGTCAACAGGAGGCTGCATGAGGTGAGGCGTGCACAGGTGGATGGGGACTTGACTCTGGATCCCACAGCGTGGTAGGACTCGACTATGGGTCTCGCAGTACAGCAGGACTCGGGGGAGTCCTGTGGCATGTTGGGGTCTGGAGTCCTGGGTCTCACACAATTCCCCATGGATCTGGCTGTCATGCAATTTCACGCACTGGGTCACTGGTCATATATTTTTATTGGTTTCAGAGAGGAAAGGGGAGGGAGAGATGGAAACATCAATGATAAGAATCATTGATCGGCTGCCTCCTTCACACCCGTTCCTGGGGATGGAGCCCACACCCCAGCATGTGCCCCTGACCAGAATCAAACTTGGGACCCTTCAGTCCGCAGGCTGATGCTCGATGCACTGAGGCAAACCAGCTAGGGCACCAGTCTGCATTCTTATCAGCAGTGTACTAGGGTTCCCTTTTCTCCACATTCTCACCAGCATTTATTTTTTTCTTGACTTATTAATGGTAGCCATTCTGGCAGGTATGAGGTGATACATCTGTGAAGATTAGTGACCTTGAGCGTTTTTTCATATGTCTCTTGGGCACTGTATGTCCTCTTTGGAGAAATGTCCAATCAGGCCTTTGCCCATTTTTTAAATAGGATTGTTTGTGTTTCTTGTGTTGAGTTGTATAACTTCTTTATATATTTTGGAGATTAACCTCTTATCTGATGAATCATTGGCAAATATGTTCTCTCATACTGTGAGTTACCTTTTTGCTTTGCTGATGGTTTCTTTAGCTGTGTGGAAGCTTTTTGATCTGATGTAGTCCCATTTGTTTATTTTCCCTTTCCCTCAGACATAATGAGCAAAATATTGCTCCAAGAAATGTCTAAGATTTTACTGCCTGTTTTCTTCTAGGTATCTTATTTTTTGTTGTTGTTGTTGCAATGGTAAATTGGATTGCTTTTTTAGTTTCTCTTTGAGTTCATTATTGGGATATAAAAATGCCATTGATTTCTGGAGGTTGATTTTGTATCCTGATACTTGCCAATTTATTAAATCTAGTATTTTATGGTGGGTTCTTTAGGGTTTTTGATGTAAAATACCTTGTCATCTGCAGATAATGACTGTTTTACTTCTTCCTTTCCAATTTGGATGCCTTTTATTTCTTTTCTAATTGTTGTGTCTGTGACTTCCAACACTGTGTTGAATAAGGGTGGTGAAAGTGGGCATCCCTGTTTTGTTCCTGATGTTAAGGGAAACAATTTTTGCCTATTATTACATTGGTTTTAGGTTTTTCATATAAGGCATTTATTATATTGAGGTATGATTCCTCTATTTCCATTTTGTTGAGTTTTTATCTTTATGGGTGCTAGATTTTTGTCGAATGCTTTTCCTGTGTCTATTGATATGATCATGTGTTTTCACCCTTCATTTTGTTTATGTGATGTATCACATTTATTGATTTGCAATATTGTACCAATCTTGTATCTCTGGAATAAATCCCACTTGTTCCTGATGTATGATCTTTTTAATATATTGGTGGGTCCAATTTTCTAATATTTTGTTGAGGATTTTAGCATTTATGTTCATCAGGGAAATTGGCCGATAATTTCCTTTTTGTATAGTGTTAAGGTTTGGAATTAGGATAATGCTGGCATTGTAAAATTAGTTTGGGAGTCTTCTTTCCTTGTGAACTTTTTGGAGGAGGATTGTGATTTTCATCTATAAATTTATTTAATAGGTGAAAGGATATTCAGACCATTTCTTCATGAGAGCTTTGATGGCTTATATCTTTTAAGGAATTTGTTCATTTTTATATTTTGAAATTTACTGCCATAAAGTTGCTCCTAATACTCCTTTGTTATAATTTGAATGTTTTATAGAGTGTGTACTGCTACTCCTCTCTCATTCTGGTATTGGTAATTTGTGTATTCTTTTTTTTCCCTAAGTATGGGTAGATATTATCAATTTTGTTGATCTTTTCCCCCTAACGGCATGGTTTAAATTTCATTGATCTTCTCTATTGTTTTCCATTTCTATTTCAGTGATTTTGGCTCTTTTATTTATTCATATCTTTTTTTACTATTCACTTTGGGTTTCATTTACTCTTTCTAGTGATAAAGGTAGGATCTTAAGACATTGAGTCAAGTCCTTCCTTTTTATCTAATAAAAGTGTTTAGTACTTTTAAAATAATACTCATTTTCCATGTAAGCACTGCTGTAAATGCCATCCATAGATTTTGGTGGCTTGTTCTGTTTTCATTCCCTTTTGATTCCTCCTTTGAGCCATATATTTAGAATTAATGTTGTTTAGTTTCCGAATATTAGATTTTCCAGATGGCTTTATATTATTGATTTCTATTTTAATTCCATGTGGTCAGAGAAATATTTTGTACAATTTGTATTCTTTTAAATTTATTGAGACTTGATTCATGGCTCTACCGTAAGCTTATCTTGATAATGTATCATGTGTACTTGAAAACGTTGTGCATTCTGCTGCTCTGGGGTGGCTTGCTCTGTGAATGTCAAGTTGGTTGTTAGTGTTGTCTGTCTTATGTATTCTTAACTTTTTAAAATTGTAACATTTTCAAATATGTTTCTATCACCTTCTCCCATCTTTTATTCCTTATTCTGTTTCTAAATTCACATGCGTGTTTGTGTTTGCTTCCTTTTAGTAGTTTCTGTCATTGTAATTGTTATCATGTGTTAATCCTAGCCAGTAGGTTTTCATCTCAAGACATGGTATTTTTCATCACAATGAGATCACTTTCTTTTTATTTTATACTTTTAAATATATTTTTATTGATTTCAGAGAGGAAGGGAAAGGAAGGGAGATAGAAACATCAGTGATGAGAATCATTGATTGGCTGCCTCCTACACACCCCCTACTGGGGATTGAAACCACAACCTAGGAGTGTGCCCTGACTGGGAATCAAATCATGACCTCCTGGTTCATAGGTCAAGGCTCAATCACAGAGCCACTGTGGCCAGCACTTTAGGACTTTTTATGTCTTCCATATCTCTGCTTGGCATGTTCAATCTTCCCCTACCTTTCTGAATATATGAAGAATATTTACAATATTTTAATGTCCTTATTCTATAATTCTGCCACCAGTGTCATTTCTGGGTTTGTTTCTGTTGACTGATATTTTCTTTTAATTACAGGATTATCATTTCTTGTAATATTTGAGGCATATATGGTTTGAAATGGAGACAAGTCACCTGGGAGTTTTTGTATCAAGCATTTTGAATTTTGTTGCCAAGTACTATAAAGATACATACTTGTTTTATATATTATGTATACCATACATTTATACACACATACCCACATTAGGAGTGAAGCGCATCTGAACTGCGTCCCCTTTTTGTGTATTTTACATTTTCCTGGGATACAACTAAATTATTCAGAAGCATTGTGATCCTTTCCGGGCTTGCTCTTAAAAGGTTTGATAGGCAGAACCAGTTCAACCTTTAGATTAAGGCTATTGTGACCCCACAGTGAACACAATAATCTTCCAGCTCCTCTTTCAAGTGCCCCAACTACCATTCCACTCTGGCTATTGGGAATGTAACCTCCCCCATCCCTGAGTGAGCTCCAAGAATCAGCCCACCTGCTTCTCCCCAGGCTCTTTACTGGGCCCCAGGGAGTTACAAGAGCATTTTCTGATCTTCAGTCAGACATGAGCAGAGCCCTCTGCAGACCAGAGGCTCTTCTGTGGTGCTCTGTGCTGTGGATTCTCACTGACTCGGCCTCCTGCTGTGTTTCCTCAGCTTTAGGGTCTGCAGAGCTGTGAGTTCCCAAGGCGGCAGAGTCTGTGGACTACTCCCTTCAGACAAGAAGCTGAGGCAATTGTAGGGCCTGTGTTTTTCTTTTTTCAGAGATCTTTGTCCTGCATGCCTCTTTTCCAATGTCTAGAAACCATTTTTTCAAACATTTTATCTGGATTTAGGTAAGACAGCAGGGAAAACCAGCTCTTGTTGCTATGTCCTGTCCCCAAATGGAAATTACTTGTGGAACTTTGAATGTCTTCCAAATGTTTCCATTTATTAATCAATAAACACCTTCTAAAGCAGGCCCTGACCCTCTGACCGAGAGGGGATATATCTTTACCCATCCTCCGTGCCACTAGAAGTCAAGAAATCCTGCATTTACAGCATAACCAGGTTTCATTTGTACTTTATTTTTTACACAACTGACTAGGACAGAGAATCCGACTCCCATGATTTTTGTAAGGCTCAGAGTATCTTGATAGCCGCTACAAACATCTTTAAAGCTAAATTAATTTCACTAAAAATAATGAAGAGTAAATGTAATATTTGAGGCATATATAGTTTGAAATGGGGACAAGTCAAGATATCCGTCTTGGGTTGAAAGCAATAGTTTAGGAGCTAAAAGTCCTGCTTCCAGAGGGAGATCTCTCTCCCAGGCTTCACAGCAGGTCAGGTGATTCCCCAAAAGGCAACCAGGACTTGGCCTAGTTAACATTGTTCCTGTGTGCTGTGCTCCCTGTGACCTGTCTCCTTTGAAGAGCTTACTGAGCCGGAACCTGGTAGAGAAAGTGGAGGTGGGAGTGAAGAGCATCTGAACTGCCCCACCCCACTGCATAACAGAAGCTAGAAAACCACTTGGCTCCTACGGTCAGCTGCCCATTCAGATCCCTCTACAGGGTGTAGCCTTTCTGGCCCATCCTCTTGCCCAGGGAAGCTAGGAAAGGGCCTTGGAGCAGGAGTGGTTGGCCCTACTGTTGGCTGTCTGCTTGCTTTAAGCTGCAGATTTGCCATGGGCCTCTGCTTTGAAAGCTAGGAAGATATCCCTGAGCTAAGGAGAGCAAATAAATAATCTGAATCTGACTCCCCGAGTGGTCATGATGCCATGAATGTGCTCAGGTCTTAGTGGAGAATGAAGAACATCAGATCCTCTCATTTTCGGGACGACTTCTGCAGTTTGGCTCCTGTATTTTTATGAGAATGAGGAAATACAACCAACACCATGAAACCAGGTGAGAAACAGACCAGCCACTTCAGTGGAAGGCTGAAGGGCAGATCCTCGGAGAAGGAAACAAAGCTGAAGCATATTTACTAACTCATGAAAAAAGCCAGGAACCTTTTAATACTAAAATCAGAGCTGACCTACTAGAAAAGTCATGCATTGTGTGTTAATTTGAACCTTGGCTTTTGGTTGAGGAGACCTGTGGCTATTCTGTCTGAGGAGGCTTCAGACTTGTTAGCAAAGTGGCCAGAACTGCAGGTTGCTACCTAAACTTTCACAAGCCCTTTCCCTGTCAACAGAGGCAGGGGGCTAATCCCACCTGCCACTCACAATATTTACAGTGGTATTGTTTATATACTGTAGTATCTTTTAAAGGGAGCTTTGCTGTTAGTGGAGTGTTTCCATTCACAAATTTTACAGCAGACACCAAGTTGAGAGAGTATGGTACCTCTCTTGCAGATGAGAAAAGGGGCAAGTTTCAGAATCAAGAAAGGTGAAGGGACTTGACCAGTGTCTCAAGTGCAGGGAACCAGGCAAAATCAAAAGGTTCCAAATTTTAGATTCTGTCGTCTTTCTGTTAAAATGTGCTACCTCTCTCCAGGGTTGGTGAAATGTACTTGGACCAGTCCTCAGGCTAATGCTTTATGATTCTTTGTTCTGCCTCACTTAGCACACACTGTACCAAATTGTTTGTGTGTAGCTTAATGGGAAGTTTTCCCATAAAGACAGCATCATCTAGAATGTGGGACTGGCCCATCTTGCCTCTGGAGAGGTTATGAGAATGCTGGTTATGGTTTTTCTCACAGTTCCCCTTTACTGCCTCATATCATGTGGTCCTTACTTTGCAAACTATACTTTTGCAAAAATAAGCATAAACCAATTCAGTTAATGTAGAGAAGGGCAAAAGTTGCTAAGCAACGTTCCTAGGGATTGGTCTTCATAGCTTTAACATGGGGAGGGTGCCTAACTTTACAGTGTCAGCTCAGACATTAACAGCAGCAGGCTGGCCTTCAGGCTTTCAGTTACAAAGGTCTTAACATTTGTTTGCTCAGATAGCTTATAGAGTGTTTAATGGCTAAGCCTTTAATACAATTTATTAAACTACAGATTAAATAGTAATTATCTTTCCTATGACCAAACCATTGAAGGAAAGTGACAATAATTTCCTTCAATACACACACACACACATTCTGCCCAGCCAGCATGGTTCAATGGCTGAGTGTCGACCTATGGACCAGGTCAGTTTCATTCCAGGTCAGGGCCTGGTTGTGGGCGTGCAGGAGGCAGCCGATCCATTATTCTCTTAGTGATGTTTCTCTTTCCCTTTCCTTCTGCTCTGAAATCAATAAAACTACATTTTTTTAAAAAATGAAATATAAAATACCAAATTTATTAAATGGCCTAATATATTCTACACTGATTTCCAACCCACCCACATTATTCAGATTGAACCACATCAGAAACCAACCGAAACCAACAGAGTATTTATTATTCATGTTCTATCAAACTAACTTTCCTTCTATCCCTGTCTTCTAAACTTAAGGAAAACCAGCGCCAGTTTTGATAATCCATTCAGAGATGTTAAAGGAGCCAGAACTGGGCAGGCTCTCATATAATTAAGCTCAATTAGGCTGAGTATGAATGCTTTCCTGCTACATTTAGGTCTTAGTTATCCCCTGAGCGTCAAATGTTGGGTGTGATGCCTTCTGTGAAATAGCAGCTTGTAGCATCCACCCTTTATTATCAAGACTAGACTTTTTACAAATCCCCTCCCCACCGGTGTACACCTCTGTGAAGGCACCAAGCACACTATATTGTAATGTCTGCTTTTCTTCTTGAGACTGTAATACAGGCAATGCTCCTTTTCAACTTTGTGAACTAGGACCTGGCATATAGCATATAAAATTGCTCTTGATGTGATCAAGGTTATAGGAAAAAGAAAAGTATACCAATATTTTAAAGTCTCTTTTTGTGCTTTTTTTAAAAACTTCTCACAAAGGATTTGCTGTAAGCCTTCAAGTCATCTTGTCCAATCCAAAAGCGGTATTTAAGCGCCGTGGATCCCAGCCAGGGATGCAAGAATCTGACTTTCTAAAACAGATAACCACCGTTGAAGAACTGGAACCGAAAGCAAATAACTGCACCAAGGTATTCATTTCACATGTCCTGCTTGATGTAGCTGCATGTTGGCACTGAGTCTAGCTACCCCAAAGATTTCCCTCCCTCCCTAGGTCCTTGTGTGGCACACTCGCACAGAGAAGGTTAATCTAGCCAACGAGCCCAAGTACCACCTGGACACAGTGAAGATCGAGGTGTAAATGGGAGCAGCAGTGGGTGTGGAAGAGGACGTTTGGAAGTTAGGCTACAGAGCATTCAGGTATTGTTCATTTTACTTCAGTACAACAGCCTTTATTGACATCTGATGGACATCTGTTTAGACAGAGCTTGTCAGTTAACATAAGCTAATCAGTTGGTATAAAATGTGTTTCTGTCTTCATTTGTTCTGCATGTTTTCTCTACAACTAAACTGGAAGATCTTTGTACAGTACAGCTAATGACACTGCAGGTACCATTTTTAGTATCTTATATACTTTTCTTTTTTTCCCCATTTGGCCTTATATTTGGTAGAACTGAACAGGTTTTAGAAACAGATGACAAGTATTTTGTCCCCAATTCCTGACTTAGCAACATTAAGTAATTTATGTAAGGTTGGTGGCAGTATACACTGTAGGAAATGAAACCCACAAAAAAAAAGTCTATGGATTCATCTATTTAATATAGGGATAGAACATTTTGTCAATACTAGGCACCATAAAATGTAAACACAATTACTGTCATAAACCTGGATATACCTTCAAGGACTGAAAGTGGCTTTGTTTAGTTACCCTGTTTGCATATAGTGCAGAGAAAGGTCTTCATATTAGCACTATGTACATAAGAGGAGTTCCAAATTACAAGAGGCAGATAAAATTCAAATTCTTTAAATATTGTTAAACTAAGTTTTACAGTAACATCCAGGTTTATCTTCCTTTCACTAACCACGTTCCCTGTTAAGCACATCATAACAATAGCACAGTGAAGGAAATGATGAAATAAAAGAATTTTGATACACTAGAAAACAGTGCTCAGTGATACATTTACATTCTATTTATGATTAACCATTTGATCATACAGTACCTTCCTACGAGATTACTGGCTAATTTGGGGATGGGGTTTATACTGTTAGAGGTATTACTAACATGATAACTATTTTCCTTATATGCAAACATTAGAGCTATAATTTTATTGAGTAAAACTGATTATGCAAGTTGACTGAGCAGCTTCTCAAATAATGTGGTTTATGAAGTTATGAACTATGAGCAAAGCTGCCCTGGACATAAAATAGTTTCTCAACCTGCTTTCACCACATCAAATTTAATCAGTACAAACCAACACAGTTAATCAGATAATTCTTAATGTGAACAAATGGGGAAAAAGAAAAAATATATATGTACATGAATAAACAGGGGAACTAGATGCATTTCAGCAAGGAATGTAGGTGGTAGCTCTGGATGAAACTCGTGTGCAGTCCTCATTTCCACAGCTGTGTGCTGAGAGTCTGACCCGATGAGCTTCCAGACCATCCTGCTGTTGTGCTGGGGGGCTGGGCAAAACCCAGCGCGGGACTCGCATTGCCCATACTCATGCCAGCCATCTGCTGGTTCACCTGCGAGATAACACAGGGCTCAATTTAAGCAGCTCACTTCACTTTTAATTCTTATTTCTTTAACCAAAGTTAGACATTTTTTAAGTTATTAAAAAATGATAATATTTTTATTAGAAGCTGCCTCAAAGAGATACTGAAGCTTAATAGCAATTACAATAAGTAGTTTTAGTCCATGTAAAAATCAGTCAAAGCCCCAGGGTAAAAGCACACTATCACTTGTTTATTTCTCTGCAGAAAGCAACTACAGCTTTCTTCCCATTTTTAACGCTATTATATTTATTCATTTTCTTGCCCCAAAAGATTAATCACGACTGAAAAAAGAAAATTGCCAAAGCAATCTTTCAATTTGTATCTAGGTATAATGAGTCCAATATTCTTTCAACTCAAGTAGTGCTCCAAAATTAAAAATTGTGTATTATAGCTATTCAGTTTTTATTAACATCTTCAGTGGTTCTATATACCTTTTAAATATCAAAGGTCAAACATCTCAAATTTTCATTATTTGATAAGGTAGAAGATTAATGTTTTTCTTCCACTGGAGTCATGTATATATATAAGCATCTTAACCCTTTCCTTGCAGTTCTTAACTTCTAAGATGATAGGTTAAGGAAAGACAAGAGGACTGACTACAGGGTACAAAGTGGAATTAAAACCTATGCTCAGGGTGGGATTGTATTCTTTTTAACAAGTTTGTTTGCAGTTTTTCAAAGACACTAATGTGAATTACATTATTATTGAGGCATAAGTGTCTATAGCGGCAGATCACTTCTGATACTTACTCAAGGTTGTTTTAACCACCTTGTCTTGGCCAATAGCTCTCATGTAGGGAGTACTGGAGAACAGCCTTCAGCAGGCCTGGAAGTAACGGTGACCTCATTCCTTGTTCATCCGGCACATTAATCTGAGCTTGCTTCAGCATTCTGGCACACACAAGCTGTTACTGCCATTTGGTACTTACCATTTTTTAGATCCCCAGAGATTAGAGACCAGTGTTATATAGATATTCCATTAAACAGTAAAAATAACTTGAAGTATTCATAGGATATATAGTGATTTTGCTAATGTTGGATAGAAATCACTTGACTATTCCTTGAATGCTTTCAAAGTGAAACACCTGCCCAGATCAGGAGCCAAAATGCTAGAAGCAGGTGGGATCTCATTGAAGGGTAAAGGGAAGAAAAGTCAGGACAGAGCACATAATATAGAGAAACTCATTTGAAGGAGATAGTGTACTGGTAATGTGGCATATCTTGGCACTGAACTAACTTAGGTAGAAATAGGATTTTATAATATGAAGGTATGTCTGAAACAAATATGGACTTGTTCACATCTTATGGGAATTCTTGAACTAGTGGGTACTCTTTTTAAATATAAGCCTAATTACAGGATAAGTAAAAAGGAAATTCAATGTTATAGAGATTTTTGAACAAAATGATTTTTCATAAATCATGGACAGTAGCCTAGATTTTTTCCCCTAATTTATGAAAATTACACCCTTTCCCAA
This sequence comes from Lasiurus cinereus, assembly GCA_011751065.1. Lineage (NCBI taxonomy): Eukaryota > Metazoa > Chordata > Mammalia > Chiroptera > Vespertilionidae > Lasiurus > Lasiurus cinereus. Next base: position 58,700,208 of record JAAGEH010000018.1, read on the forward strand.
ATTAGTGAAGACAGAGTGGTCCAGACTATAAAACGCCACACAGGGAGCTGGGTAGAGCATGTTACTAATTTCAAAGGTGATAGGGAGTTTAAGATGCCAAGATAATTTCTAGCTGTTACAACTAAATTAGGATGTCTACCGTTAGTTATATTAGTAATGAAAAAGTACTTCACATTTCTTTATAGAATATCAAGTAGGACAAAGACAGGTCATTTGTCTATCTGATATAACTTCATTATCCCTTCTCTTTCTGCCAGATTATTAGATTTAAATACAAATAAAACAACTTAGAAAGTTAAGTGTGATTTCTTCGATTCTGGATAAAATGGAAAATAAAAGACCCTTACCTGCGACAGGTTCCACTGGGGCTGTTGAGCTTGTGGCAGGCCAAACTTACTCGGGGGTGCACCCATCTGTCCTACCATTCCTCCCTGGGGGGCAATCACATTCTGAGGCAGTGGCATCACACCAGTTTGTGCATTTCCCATAAACCCATTGGGGATGGGCATGCCCACCATCATGCTTGCACTCTGTCCCATCACATTGCCCATAAGGCCAGGAGCTGCAGGCACAGGTACACCCATTGATGGAAAACCTTGAAATGCAGTCGGTGCTTGTGAGGTAAATGGTATATTTGTGGGTCCCATAAATACACCTGCATCATAAGAACCATGAAAAGAAAATTAAGAGAACAGAGCTACTGTATACAGCTGCACTTAATTCTATAATCACGGAAAAACAATTGCCATTTTTCTGAACTACACATAGCAAAATGTTTAATTCTGGTCTGACTGCTCCAACTGCTCAGACCGACTCATGGCCTTCACTCTCAGAGCTGGTTATTTCCAGAAGCAGACCAATTTTAATTAGAATAAATACATGGACAGAAAAATATCCATTGTGAAGACTAACCTGCGTAGCATGAAATGATGTGCTGTTTCTCCTAACCTAAATCACTGGTCTCCCATTACCAAATACACAGGTGCAAGTTCACTGTGCCTGGCTTTAAGGGAAGCGGATGGGATCTCATTATTTTAAAAGAGGTAGTCTGACAGATTAAAACTGTAAACAAATCTTACCTTGCTAGTATTTATTTTTTAAATCTCAAATCTTTTTTGGAATTCATGTAATAATTGAGACTGCTTATTGTTTACTTGCAGAGAAAATACCATTCTGTACAGGTATAAACTTCATGCAAATCAAATTCAAATACTTATTCAAAGATAATCCATGTCCTAAAAGCTTGTGATATGTGAACAGCTTGTTAATTCTAAATGAATAAAGTTTTGTGACTCCTGTACCTGCTTTTTAATTCTAATGCTTCATTCCAGTTTTGTAGTTGTGTAAATTGCAACAACAAAAGCACCCATTACATAGAAAAATGGGGAAGAAATATAATTGATATATTATAACCACAAAGGCTCACTTCCAGTAATACCACTGCAGTCCCTGAAAACAGACTTCAAAATAAATTACCAGGAGCGCTCTGCGGCTGCACGGTCCCTGCGCCATATAGGGACAAGATGGAGTCTTTGGAGAGTTGTTTCTTTGTCACCTCTTCTGACTTGGTCGTTTGTTCAGTGAAGAGATCCAGATCCCCAGCTGTTACTGTAGACACAGTGGCGGCTGCTGGTACAGAGGACGTCCCCTGAGACAAATACCAAAACGCACTGTCGAATTGTGCATACTAAAACATGGTTCATCCATTACTTAAAATCCAAGTGAAGTTATGAAATGAGAAATTCAACAACTTGTAGAAGGTAAATGGTGCATTAAAGAGGATCATTCACAATCCCACACAAAAACATTTAGGATAAAGGTATGATTGTTACTATTTTGAATGTATTAATGTAGAAAAGGTAGATTGAAACTACTACTAGAACATAATAAATTGTGTTTACCTACTAGACTGATGCTGAGTTTTTGTATCCCATCCTGACCACAATAGGGTCAACAACAGGTAGGGTATGTGGCTGCTGCCTGAGCATCACCATTCCCGGAGGTGCTCAGGCATCTCTCTCAGCAACTGCTTCAAGGAACTGCTATCCTTGTAATAAAGAACATTCTACAACTACAAAAGACTGTAAGAGGGTCCTGCAAAGGCTGCTTTTGTCGGGGGGGTGGGGGAGTGGGGGGAAGAGGAGGCTTTTCAAAAGCTGCATTGTGATATTCTTATAAACCTAATCTAGATCATTTTGTTGTTGTTTTAAATACATTTTATTTTTGTTTTTAACAGAGAGGAAGGGGGGAGAATAGAGAATTAGAAACATCGATGAGAGAGAAACATCAATCAGCTGCCTTCTGCACACGCCCTACTGGGGATGTGCCTACAACCAAGGTACATGCCCTTGACCGGAATAGAACCTGGGACCTTTCAATCTGCAGGCCGACGCTCTAGCCACTGGGCCAAACCAGCTAGGGCTAATCTAGATCAGTTTTAACCACAACCTTAGAATGTTTCTAATCTATCCAAAAATGAAGGACGACAATACTTCAACCACCCCCATTCTCAACCATATCTTGTATTCCACTTTTGGACAAGGGACAAATGCAAAGAAATGTAGACTTTAATACAAAACAAATATTTTCACTTAATCTCTTCTATCTTGCACACAGGTAGTACAGTGGAACCTTGATTCTCGAATTTGTTCCAGAAGGACTGTATAAGAAGTGATTATGTTTGAAAATGGAATCATTTTTTCCCATTAGAAATAATGTAAACTGAATTCATCTGTTTTAGAAACTCAAATGATTCTCCATTTTAACCTTTCTTATATACAGTGTATGCCAGCTAAAGTTATGCACACCCACTCCTCATCATGGCAATACTTAAGAGTTAAATGGTCTGCATTGTTCCCCCTGCATTGATACCAAGCAGAACATATGAAGTACACCAAAGCCTATATAATAAAAGGCTAATATCAAATTGTCCCCTCGACCAGGAGTTTGACTAGCAGTCAGGCCAGCCAACTGCCCGTTCCCCCTCCCCTTGGCCAGGCTGGCTTGAACCTCAACCATGCACAAATTCATGAACCAGGCTTCTAATATACACACTGAGTGGCCAGATTATTATGCATTCAGAGATCATAATAATCTGGCCACTTAGTGTATTTTCTCAATTCTAGTGGTAATTATACATATAACAATATGTGTAATAAAAATACATGTAAGTAGTCTTCTCAATAAGATATAACTTCTATCTTAAAACTTTCCAAACAATTCCTATAGGTTCATTTTTTCTAGAGAAAAGGAAATATTTTACCTCAAAATTTATGCTGTAATGAACCAAACTGGCTGCTTATTTGTAAAGTATAAGTTGAACAGAATCTTAGTTATATGCTTAAGAGTAATCAATATTCCTGAAATTTCATATATTTCACCTTAAAGACAAATACTGCATGACTGCATTTATCACTTATATGAGTAAAAAAAATAAAATTCATAGAAACAGAACAGAATGGTGGTTGCAGAGGCTGGGCATGGAGGAAATACAGGGAGCCTGGTAAACGGGTACAAACTTTCAGCTATAAGATGAATAAGGTCTGAGGATCTAATGCATAACAACATTGTGACTACAGTTGATTATACTACTAGCAGCCTGATGCACGAAATTCATGCAAGAGTAGGCCTTTATTCCCCTGGCTTCCCAAACCAGCTTCCCTCGCAGCCCTGGCTTCATCTGGTCTAATTAGCATATTACCCTTTTGTTATTATAGAGACCAGTACATGAAAATTCATGCACTTGGAGGGACCCCTCAACCCAGCCTGCCCCCTCTCACAGTCTGGGAGTCCTCAGGGGCAAAAGGTGACCCAGCGATCAGGAGAAGGTGACACCCTCTTCACACCTCTGCTGGCAGTGCAAGCCTCAGCTGGCCCTGGTTACCTGAGCCTCGGGCAGCCACCATCCGAGGCTTACCTGCACCTCGGGCCAGCCCTAGGGGGTTGGGGAACTGAGGGAACTGGGGGACTCCAGAGGCAGGCACACGCAAGGCCAGGCCTGCCCCTTGCCATGCGCCTGCTGCCCCTGCAAGGCTGAAGGGACTTGGTGCCGCCATCTTTGAGGGCGTAACAGTCAATTAGCATATCCCCTCCTTACTGGCTGTGGGCACTGCCACCTTTGTGACAGCATGAGGGTCAATTAGCATATTCCCTCTTTATTAGATAGGACTGCATAATGAAAATTTCCTAGGAGAGTAGAACTTGTGTCCTTCCCCATTCCCCCCAAAAAATAAAAATGTGTTAATTAACTTGATGGTGGTCCTTTCACAATGTATACATAAATATCAAGTTATTATGTTATGCATTTAAAATGTTACAATTTTATTTGTTAAAGTATTTAATGTATTAAATACTATACCTGAAATAGTGTTTAAGGTATTAAACAATTTATAATTTTAATAAAGGCTAAAAAAGAAATTCCATGTAATGTTCAGAAGTCAATTCAAAATTTCTTTACCATTAATACTGAAGAAAAAATGCTGATCATTAATATTATGTTCTCAGTTGTTTTTTTAAACATCACCAAAATAAAAAAGATAGGTTTTAAGGCTAACTTAAAACAATTTATCTTCATAAAAAAGAATATGAATACTGAATTTGCTAGAATTTCTTATTCCCAGTTTTTACAGAAGAAAATAAGTGTCTTAGGGATGGCTCAATAGAGCACAAGAAAAGAACTACTGGCTGCCAGTCAATAGTTATACACCCCCAGTTTAAAAACCTCAGAGGTAAGTGGCTTTGATCTCAGACAAGGCTGAAATAGTAAGAGTTTTCCTATTTGTTCATTCTAAACACCGTCGTTTATCTAAAGCAAAAGTTAGCAAACTTTAGGCAGTGAATAGTTACGCTTTGTGGGTCATACAGTGTTGGAACTATTCAACTTACTTTTTAGTAGGAAAGCAGCCACAGACAATATGCAAATGACTGGAAGTAGCTGTATTCTAATAAAACTATGTGCAGACAAGCTGCAGGCTTAGTTTGCCAACCTCTGGACTAAAGAATAGGAGGCTTTCAAATCAGGGATGGAAATTGTGAAACTTTTCAGAAAGGAAATAAGAAGTGATTGTATAAAACAATACTCTTACAACATACCTGAGCTGGGGGCATGACAGTTGCAGGTAAAGGATTAGAAATCATTGGTCCAAAGATATCCAGATCATCATTCAGAGCTGGCACTGTGGTTGTGTTCCCATTGGTCACTGGTGCCTCAGCAGGACCATCTAAAAAGAGCATAGATTGTCTTAAAGTAGAATCTCTTAGTTCTTGAAACATGGCATTATTTTAAATACATATGGTTAAAAAAAAGAACAGTTCAAAAGTTAACAAAATATATCTTCCCCTTCTACTCTAGGTTCTATCCCCTTTACTCAAAGAAACCATTTCCAATTTTATTTATTCTTTCAGATAATTTTATCCACCATATTCTATATCCAAATAGAACACACACACACACATATATATATACACATACATACATAAATATTATATATTTTTTTTATATTTTAAAGTTTTTAATAAATGGTATCATACATTAACATTATTCCAAATCCTGATGCTTCCTTATGTGCCAAGGTACTGTTCTGAGTATTTTACATATATTAACTTATTTAATCCCCATAACCTAATGAGACAGATACTACTTATGAGTTGATTAGCTAAACTAGGATCTGATACCATGTTCTTACAAACAATGCCTCTTTAAAATGTGTGTGTTTTGGATATCACTTCATAGCATGTACTAGTATATCAACCATAGAAATAAATTCTGATGATTTAAAATGTCTGAAATGTTGCATTTTAAAGTTACTATAAGGAAAAAAAACTGGATAAAAAGAAAACATACATTGGTTCCATAGAAGTATCCATAAAACTTTAAATAAACCATTTCTTGGCAGTACGAAACCAATGAGCTGTGTTGGGAAAGGAACTCTGCTAGGGACAAACATTCTGTATCAGTTCCTACTTACCCTATCATTGAAAAAAACTTTTAAAATATCTCCTTTTACATTAATGCAAAAATTATACAGTGCAAGGGGTGGGAATTGGAGTGAGGTGAGGGGGAATTTCAGAGCATGGTATTCTAGGACATGGAACATCTCACATGGTTCTGTTTTTTTGTGGCCACAACCAAATAACAGTTCTGAGCATCACAACTCCAATCTATAGGACTTATGTCCTAATCAGACTTCTATTTTAACAATTTACAATTTCATTTGACCTCTCTTTGATGTAACATACACTGAGTGGCCAGATTATTAGGATCTCTAAATGCATAGTAATTTGGCCACTCAGAGTATATACTATATAATAAAAGGCTAATATGCAAATTGTCCCCTCAACCAAGAGTTTGACCAGGAGACAGGCCGGCCCATGTCCCTCCCACCCTGGCCAGGCTGGCGAGACCCCAACCATGCACAAATTGATGCATCGGGCCTCTAATACACACACACACACACACACACACACACACACACACACACACAGTGGCCAGATTATTATGTGTTCAGAGATCATAATAATCTGGCCACTCAGTATATGTTGTTAATGAAAGATCTATGTAATCTGTATTTCTACCACAACCCACAGAAACTCATAGGTTCCTTCTCCTTTTTGAAGTAGAACTATATAAATTAATATCCTGTTTGGAGCTTTAGAAAATCACAGATTAAATTTCAATTAATAAATTGTCACAATAAGGTATTTTTTACTACCTAATTTATAAAAGGGTATGTAAAATCCACAGAAGTTAGTTTGGAAGAAAGCAACTGCAAACATTTTTCAGTCACTCCCAATGATATAACATTATCAGAGCCATATACCTAGGACTATGGACAAGTTAAAGGTGAAGCAATAAAGCAATAATAAATACAGATTATTACTAATTTACAAGATATAGAATTTTAAGCTAAGACACAACTATGACATAAAAGCATTCAAATGTCTCACACATGAAAGTAATTTTTTTCATTTCTAACCATTTCAAAAGGCAACATTCATTATGAAATTAGACCTCTTTCAAGATCTATTTTATATTTTCCTTCCATTCCACATTCCATTTACATGATGTATACAGCACATTATGTACATAGCACATCATGTAAATATGAACCAGAAATGAAACAGCATAAAAGAAAAAGGTATTCTAGATTAAAAACACAACTAAAGGAATATCTTTGTGATAGTACAACAGCTCAATAAATAAACTCAGTCCAATTCCATGTAAACCAGTGGTGCTTTAACCCATAAACTGTAGCAAGCAAGGTAGAGAAACATCCGCATCAAAGACATGTTTAATTCCATAACAAATTATGACTTATCTTATATATCTGCAATTTCAACTACAAACAGAAGCACATGTCCTCCCTGAAACAAACTACAACCAAGAAAAAAGTTTAAAACAGGAAATAGTTTTTTCTAATTTTACAGTTAAATGTTTTTGCTTTTTGAAAGAATACCAGTAAACACTAAAAATTAGGATAAATTTAGGGGGGGAAGTCCTTAAACATGGGAAAATACTATTATAGTAGAACCCTGGTTCTCAAATTTAATTCATTCCAGAAGGCTGTTTGAGAAGCAATTTGTTTGAAAACAATCATTTTTTTCTCATTAGAAATAATGTACATTGAGTTAATCCGTTCCAGACTCCCAAATGGCTCTGTTTTAACCTTCCTTGTATACAGTACTTGTCCAATACATTGTTTAATTTATAAATACTTCTTAAATTTATCAAACCACCCCCTAGTATCCTTAAACGAATTTTTTTTTTAAGGTATACTTTTAATGATTTGAGAGAGAAAGGGAGAGGGAGAAACAAATGATTGAGAGTCACTAATCGGTTGCCTCCTCACACTCCACACTTGGGGTGGAGTCCACAACCAGGGTATGTGCCCTGACGGGGAATCGAACCTTAACCTCCTGGGGGGTTCATAGGTCAATGCTCAACCACTGAGCCACAAGTGCTGGCCTTAACTTTTTAATATATCGCTGCCTCTGAAATGCTATCACTGACTTAACTGCTTTTCATTTATCCAATCAACAACAGTTTTTCTACCTATTCAATTGCCTGTGATTATTTTGTGAGCACTTTCATACCTTTAGTAACATGAGCACTTTTAATGGTCTCTTTATGTTTTAAAATTGTGCTAACGATAATCATTTATTTCGCCATCAACAAAAGCAATCTCTCCTTTGTTGTCTCAGAGACTTTTTGTCATGCTAAGGTATCAGCCTGAAGGGGTAAGTCAGGTAGAAAACTGAACAACTTTGTCAAGACCTGAATGTTTGAAATGGGAGACATTGGGAGTCATTCAAGAAACGATGTTTGACTCTTATTACCTTTTTTCCTTTGGTAAATTAAGTACTATCAACTGATTTTTACCACAGGCCCTGTCAATCTAGTCAAAACAGCAGTGAGCAAAGGATGCACTGTGTGAGAACCAGGGGGTGAACTAATACAGCAAATGGCCTATTTTTATTACTTTTATATTGTACATCTTTCAGAAATTTTAAGTCTGTTCTAACTAGTGCATTATATTTCATTAAGAATATTAACTTATTTATACTTTCAAATCTAAATCCTATCTGGTAGTACCGTATCTAATCTGTAAAACAACATGGAGCATTTCATTTGGTTTTTGAAGTCTTATTTTACCCTTCACACCTTAGGATCACACATATATATAACTAGTAAAAATAACAGCTAACACTTAGTATAATGCTTGTTTTGTACAAAACCTGAAAAAATACAAATACATACACATAAGCACAAGCATTTGTTCAATGTTTATAACCATGCTATAAAAGAGGCAATATCAATTATCCTCATTTACAGATGAAAAAAAAAAGGTACACTTGTCTAGTATCACAGAACTAGAGCAAAGCCTGAGGTTGTAATCCTCCTCAATTTTTACTTTAAAAGCAACACATTCTTGTAAAAGATGCAAACCCTACAAAAATGAGTAAGAGTTCCCTACTATGGATATTGGTGATGACTGCACAATAATGTGAATGTATTTAATGTAACAAGTAAAACTGGTTAAAATCTTAAATTTTATGTGTATTTCACCACAAAAAAAGTATCTTACCATGCCTTTTCTATGCTTATAAACAATGTATATACAACAATATAACAAGTTTTCTTTAAATAAAATTATATATGTGTGGATGGGGTGGGTTGCATTCTAGGATATTGCATGGACCTACATTAAGTGATTATTTAATCCTTCACCAGTGGGCATTTAGGTAATTTACAGGCTTTCACCATACAAAAACAGAACAGTAAACACCCACAGTTCTTAATATAAGACCCACACAGCTCACTTCCTTCACTGCAAGGTAACATAACTTCTGTTTCTACCATTGCAAAGTAAACAGCTCCATTTTCACATTCCATTAAAACATCTTTGAAGAACTGTCCTCCTGTAAGCTCAGAAAGGCATTCTGCACAAACAACAAAGTTGGGCTCTCTTTGTAACCACCTACCACAATTAGAGGAGCATCCATGAAAGTTAACTCACAATGTTAGTCCAAGGGACTTTGGAATCCTTCAGAATGAGAGAGAGGAGCATCTGCTTAGGGACAACAATCGTGTGGCCAGGCTGACACTATGTTCAAGTGATGGGGAGAATTTTCTCTTCGCTCCGAAAAACTTTTACGGGCCTGACCAGGTTTCCCTCTCTACAGCCATGTGATAGGCACAGGTGATTCTCCTCTGCTCCCACACCTACAGCATACTTGCCCTGTGTTTTCTTTAACCCATTCTTCTACCCATCTGATCCCCTCATATGATGGATTTCACCCCACCAATTTTCCTTGTTACTACAAAAGCTAAGCAGTCACAGAATTTTTGAAAAACAAACCTTTAACCTAATTGAAAACTTCTCAGCCTTGCAAAAATCAGTAAATACAAGTTCCCAGTGGGTTTTCCCAACGGATTTCAATGTCTGTTAATTTGACTCACTACAGTTGGTTTGCAAAATACATTTTTTAAAAAGGTAGTTTCAATTTACTTTGAAGGTTGTTTTTGTTTTCAGTATTTAAAAAGGACAGTTAAAGACTAGTTATTATCATCCTGTAACCATTATGTTTCCTATACATTTTTATAGAATATTTACACGTTATCATCATTTTTGTCTCCATGAAATATGAGAAGGGCCTCTCCTTCCATTATCTCCAGTTATAGAAACCAGGGCACAAAGAGATTAAAACACTTGCTCAATGTCACATCCCTAGTTCAGTAGCAAAAAACCTGCACTGATGGTCTTCTGACCTCCACACTAGTGAGTGCTCTTTTCCTTAAACTACATTTCATCAAAATTCAGGTACTTATAACTGACCCTAATTACAAATAAATCACTTAAAATTCTGAAAATAAAGACCAACCTTTAAATAGTTCATAATTATTTCTACTCAGTTAGAGATGCAGAGAGAGAGTGCAGAAACCATTCAGCACCACACTCACAGCTCCTCAGTGTCTCCCCACTCCATTCTCCTCTTACTAAGCCCAGTGTCTTCTCAGTTTACAGTGAGGGATGCAGGTGGATGTGGTCATCACTGAGCAGATTGAGCTGAGTGTGGTGTATAATCCATCAGTCAACAATATTCACATATCATTGGGAGTTCAATGCATCCTTCTGATCCTGGTTCCACTAATTTGCTGACTAAATGATTAAAAGCTCAGAAACCACAAAAGCAACAGAACACTAGGATATTGAAAACAGTTTCTCAGATATATATAAATAACTTAAAAATTTAGAAATAATAAATCAAATAGCTTAAGAAAAATAAGTCTGCATGGATTACAGTTTGTGTGCACAAAATTCACACGTGCACACACCCAAACAAATGGAAACCTCCTCCAAGGTGGGGCAGACCTCAGATTAAGCCACACAGTGCCTGCTAAGAGAGAAGTAGATGTCTGTGCATAACATCAGACTTCACCACGGACATGCACCTCATGTGGTGTTCCTGGCTCAGCTACAGACTGGTGGCAGGAGCAACCAGCAACAGGAGGAGGCAGCAACCCCTTTTAATCAGTATGCAGAAACAGTAATTGGTGGACAATAAAAATAATGGGAGATCCAGAGTACAAGAAAAGCCTAAGGCAAATGGAAGAAATTTAGCTGGTACAACATCATAAAAAACGATAATGAAGCACAAAGGACCCCTTAAAAAGGCAATGAGCAAACAGAAGAAATGTAGTAAAATGAAGGAATTTTGATCTTAAAGGCAAGGACATCAAGCCTACATTTAGTTGCTATAGGTAACCATTTTCTATGTTATCTTAAGATTTCATACTAGTGTTTTTTGAGTTAGTAGATCATTGTTAAACTGCACACAAGTTTACAAGAAAAGGTTAAAATGATTTAAGTTAAAGGAAAAATGTTGTTAAAGCAGTGTTGCATCTCACATGAACATACGGCATTCCCAGCATGCATTTACTGGCCTATTTCACACCATGACACTGATAGATGCTTAAAAAGAAGGTAACATTTCAAATACGACAAGGTCATGAAGGCCAATCTCTACCACCGAGAAATCCTCAGCTGATTCTATTAACTGTGGCTATGCCAGAACTCATCTGATACCAATAATCCAAATGAGTTAAGGTAAACAAAGTATTTACAACAATATTTAGTGGCTTCTTCTTGGCACATTTCAAATTCCTTTGAACAATAATTTATAAACTGATGAGAAATGAAATAACATTTTCCATTTTTATATCACACTTTTAACTAGTACTTTGCCAGGTACTCCGATCAGACACAAAGCATCTCAGGTTAACTATCACATTACTAAGATTTACACAATACGCCTAAGATTTCAACAGAAGTCTGGTCTTGCACCTGGGAAATTAAGCTGATATAACCAGTTTGAGAAGCTTCTCCTGGTGCCCCAAGCACAAACAGGTGCCTTTTCCTTATCCAGAGCTAAAATAGACAGTTGCCTTACCTTTCTATGGAAGGCCTTGGGACAGGGGATTGGCTTTATACCAATTGCAGCCACAGTAGTTGGCTGACCTCCCTTCTGAGGCAACAAATGATTCTGGAGCCCACAAGATGTGGCCACTTCCATTGTAGGCCACATCACCCATATCCAGTCACTCAGGCCTGTTAACTGTCCCTCCTAAAGGCCGAGGTTGCATGTAAAGTGGCAGCCTTCCCAAGTATCTTTACAATTTTACTAGGGGCCCAGTGCACGAATTCATGCACCTTGAAAGGAACTGTGGGCCTTGAAGCTGCGGTAGGCACTGGGGTGGGTCTCGGCCCATCCTCCATGCTCCTGCCTGGTCCCTCCTGCTGCAGCACCTGGTCCCATCTGCCAGCAGCTCCCCGCTCCCACCGCCGCCACTCCCACATGCTGATGGTGCCGGCCCCATGTGCACCTGTTGACAGCGCAGAGCAATTGAGGCTGGTGCCAGCAATGGGTGCGAGCAGCAGCTGCCACTCACACCCGCTGACAGCGCCAAGCAATCAGGGCCAGCACCAGGCACCAGAAGCAGGTGCGAGTGGTGGCTCCAGCAGCAGGTGTGAGCAGAGCCAGCGCCTGTAGCAGTTGTGAGCACTTGTCAGGATTGAGGCACAGAGGAGAAAAGAATTTTCAATAATCAGCAGAGGCTCACCCAGGTGCCCTGCCTTGGCCTGGCACCCCCTCTCACCTGCTCCACCATCCCACCACATCTGATGCCCACCATGTTCCATGCGCACCCCCTGGTGGTCAGCGCATGTCATAGTAACTAGTTGTTCCACCACTTGGTCTATTTGCATATTAGGGTTTTATATATTGAGACCTTTAGTTTTTAATGGCATCTGATTACACTTAGGTTGACAGGCATGCCTCAGTATGCTGTAGGCCTCTGTACTCCATCATGGCATCAATCATGCTTATGCTCAGAGCCACTGCCCATTCCTTCCTAGCCTCTCACCAGGAAGAGAGAGTGCAGCTTAGTTTAATGCTTAGCACAAAGCAAATGCTCAATGAATGATTGATGAATTGAAATGCTTTCCAAACACAGATTATGAGAGGATTTCTTGGTGACAGTAGAGCCATGGTAGAAACAAGCCAGGTGATTGATCCTACTTCTGTTGGGAGTAAAAGTAAAATAATGACACTATTTTTGAAAAGTAACAGGGATTTGCCTACAAAAATCCCTCTTCATCTTTGCCCTGCTTAACCACTGCCTCATTTAGCAGTATACTCCCTTTGAGTCTAGAGCCACATTCTCGTAAAGAGCCTGTACCCTTGCTCTTGACATCTGGCTGGCTCCTCCTCCTATGTTTTTATAGCCAGATTCCACAAGACTGTTCAACTATGGCACTACAACTGCTACATTCCTGGCTTGGATCCTTACCCAGGGCTTCCTCTCTCCTATCCTTCAGTGACAAGATGGGATTCTCTCTCTAAATCAGAAAAGTGTCCTTCACAGTCCCTATGTACACAGCAGCCCAGGCATCTGCATGGGTTAGTCTCCTCTACCAGCCACCTCAGAGGCCAGAGCACATCTTACTCTCCTCTCCTACAGATAGGTTCCAGGTGTGCTATCATGGCACCTGGCTGGAACTCCGAAGCTGTCTGCTCCCGAAACCGTTTTTTGTTTTAAATATATTTTTATTGATTTTTTACAGAGAGGAAGGGGAAAGGATAGAGAGTTAGAAACATCGATGAAAGAGAGACATCGATCAGCCGCCTCCTGCACGACTCCTACTGGGTATGTACCTGCAACCAAGATACATGGCCCTGATCGGAATCGAACCCGGGACCTGTAAGTCTGCAGGCCGAACCGGTTTCGGCCCGAAACTGTTTAAAGCTTCTTTTCTACTGAAACCACTCAAAGCTTTTTTCCTTAATAAAATTATTACTTGGAGTTCTTTTATATTAAAACATAACTTGGTGCTTTACACAGGTGAGGCACCAAGAGCTGTGTTTATCTGGGAAGGTGCTTAACTTTATTCATTCATTCCTCCATAACACATTAGATTTTACTTGGAACAAGTGGGCACAAAAAAATTTCACTTACTGCTCCCTCTGACTTAGCAGCAGCAAAAAAATTACTCTGAATTGAAGAAAATATAATTTAAATTTGGGAGTTTCAGCATTATTCCAGATTTCAAACTGAATTCTCGAAACCAATTCTCTAATAGATCCCACTTCCTCCCTTAGCAATAACTTCATCTTCTAGTTTCCAGACTGCAACTTCATCCCCCACTTGCACATACAGGTGCATTTTTCTGGTATTTACTAGAGTTCCATGAACTCTGTTGGGGCTCAATAAATATTAATTGAATTCATCCTTTATTGAATGTCAGAGGCATTAGCTGATCATAATCTATTTGCACAAATGATAAAAAAAATGTCAAAGAGCAACCTGAGATTTTATGTATTGCTAATCTAGTTTAAGGCAGATAAGAATATGGTAAGAAAATGGATGTTATGTTTTTCATTACTGCTTCTGACTGAACACGAACATTCAGCTTTGAGTGTACCCTTGCTACAGTGAAAACTGCCAAGTCTAATTCTTCATCGGTGACTACTGAGGCATCATCCTGAGAAAGAATGAATTTAAAGTGAAGACAGCAATGATTAAAGAAGGCTGTTTCCATGAGATGCAGTGATTCTCTCCTTAATGGCAAATCTGTCTTCTTAAAGCTTTATAAATTTTCATGTTACCCAAAGAACCCTTTTTATTTTCTACCCCTGAAACCATTTAAAGCTTTTTCCTTAATAAAAATATTACTTGAAGTTCTTTTATATTAAAACATAACTTGCTTTATAAATGAAATAAACTCAGGTGTTACCTTGTAAATTCAAGTCACAAATGTCCATTTGAAGCATATAAAAATTTTCAAGCTATAGACTGTTTTCAAGTGATTAAATAAATATAGGTGCATGAGAGTTAAGTGGAACTATTTGTGTTTATTTTCAATTAATCTTTCTTAATGCTAAATAGGCAATTTTAAGGCTAACTGACTAAAATGACTGAAGTGGTCTTAAAAGACGACCTGAACCTCTGTTCTGTTCACCGCTCCCTTTCCAAGCCCCTCTGGCCGGCTTTGAAGCAGGGATGCCCGTATGAATGGGTATGACAGTACTGTGCAGAGGAGCCCAGCAGCACTCTTCATCGTTCAGGAGATACACACATTGCTGTCTTAGATTGCTAAGAAGTGGTTTAAGAAGTAAACTTCATAGAACTCATAATTTTAAATATCTTAATTTATATAAATGTATAAATATCTATAAAATAATATACTATTTTAAAGCCTCAAATATAAATATGAAATACCAAATTGTATAAAACAAATTCCTTCCTAAATGCTTAACAAATGGTGAGAGACTAGATTTCTTTGAGGTTGCCCAGTTTCCTCAGTTTTTCAGGCAGCTACAAATCCTCCACTGGCCAAAGATCATGCTTTATGGCCCTGGTTTTCATTCCCAAGTTACCTCTTACTGACCTCCTCTGACCTGATGTTCAGGCTATAGTCTCGGCCCAGCACTGTACACCAGTTGCTGTGTTTCACATTTATTTATGCCATTAACCACAGAGGGATTCTTATTTACATTTCCCAGGTAAGGAAAAGTGGAGGGGAAAAGTGAGTGGGTGAGAGTATGTATAAAATACTGTCTACTATCCTGAAGGGTTGTAAAGGTTGTAAAGGTGGCAATGAACCTGTTCCAGGTACTACAGCTGTCAAAGCCCTGTGTGGTGCTTCTTGATGGCAGAGTCTACCTTCCACTGTAGAGGATGAATATTGTTTCCCTAGCCTCATTACAACTAGAGTGAGCTCATATAATACAGTTCTGGTCAGGAGGACCCTGAGAACAGTGCTGGGGAAATTTTCTGGGAAAAGTTCTTCCCAAGAAAAGAAACTTATAGGAAAAAATAACCCTTTAGATGTGGTCCTGTAAGGATTAAGAACTGAGAGCTGTACCAGCCATTTGTTGACCATGAGGGTACAAACCTAAAGATTAAAGCTAGTGCTATGCTGAGGATGGCAGAATGGGAAGGAAAGAGAAGTGTGATTCCAGACCTTGCTGTTTCAACACTGCACGGCCCTAAGCCACCAGGCCTGTAGATTTCTCATCTAGTAAAATAATTAAATGTCTTATATGTTTAAGCCACTTTTAGGCAATCAGAAGTAGCGTCATTCACGTCAGTTTTCACTCCATGAAGCACCTAAATATTGTCTCTTTGCTACCTTGTCCACCAGAGGTTCTGTGCTGTTCTAGCACAACCAAGTAGTGCTGATCCTAAAGTTTGGAATATCATGGAGATCCCGCCCCCTCACCACCCATTTCTGGTGCCAGCAAATATCTGCCTACTGCCAGTTCTCTAATAGCAATACGTATATTCACCTATCTGCATTTTCTCTCCTCTATAGGTGTGATTACTAAAAATAAAACCAATTCCTAAGACCCCACCCTCTTTGAAAGAGTAGTAATAGTTTATAATAGCTCACTGAACACACTCTTCTGAGCCAAAGCAATGTAAGTTTTTGTCAGGTTTTAAACCATATATGAAAAACATAAAAGACTATAAAATTACTTCAGGCACTTTAGTATTAGAGTCTTGCTTCTCTTTACCCATCCCCTGAAGAAGGTGTGCACACAAGTACATACACATCCTCCTGGTCTGGTCATGCGTAGCTGGACACTGGCAGTCTTCTAGGCCTGCCTCCGCTAAGTCTGGTATTCTTCTACTCAGCTCATTCCCAAACTTATTTTCTTTTACAGCATATGGACTTTGAGCAATAGAAATTTCTCCATAGGAATTCTCTGCTTTAAAGTCAGTAAAGCACTTTCTACTGGTATTTTATTCTTTAGTTAGTTTATATCCAAAAAAATCTTTTGGAAACAAAAAAAATTTTAGATAAAGAAAGGGTAATGGCGTTATCTCTTTCATTATATAAAACTGGAATATACATTATTACACAATTAGGTATGTTATATATTATACCTATGATTAATTAACATTGTCAACCCATTTTAACTTGATCCTTGTGATAAATTTTATTTCCTGAAATATAAGCATAAACAACAAGCTTTAAAACTTGCCCCAAACTGTATATTCCTTGAGCTTTTTCATTAAAAAAAAACTGAGGGAACTTTTATCTATTCCTTCACAAGCATACCTTGAACATATTGCAGGTTCAGTTCTAACCACCTCAATAAAATGAGTATCACATAAATTGAGTCACACTAATTTTTTGTTTTCCTAGTGTACATAAAAGTTATCTACATTATAGTATATTAAGTGTGCAATAGCATTATGTCTAAAAAAAAGCAATGTACATGCCTTAACTTAAAAATACTTTATTATTAAAAATCACTAACCATCACCTTACCCTTCAGCACATCAATCTTT
This sequence comes from Lasiurus cinereus, assembly GCA_011751065.1. Taxonomy (NCBI): domain Eukaryota; kingdom Metazoa; phylum Chordata; class Mammalia; order Chiroptera; family Vespertilionidae; genus Lasiurus; species Lasiurus cinereus. Next base: position 58,717,564 of record JAAGEH010000018.1, read on the forward strand.
CTGATGAGATGGCTGCTGATGACCAGGCTAGGCTGGTGGTTGCTGAGCACTGGGGTGGCTGTGGCAATTTCTTAAAATAAGACTACAATGAAGTTTGCCATAACTACTGACTCTTCTTTTCATGAATGATTTCTCTGTAGCATGCAATGCTATTTGATAGCATTTTATCTACCATAGAACTTCTTTCAAAATTGGAGTCAATCCTGATTGAAGATGGCAGCCAACAGGACAGCAGTGAGGAAGAGAGTGTGAGTGAGGGAGCGAAAGGGGAGTGCATGGACGTGTGGGGCATGTCTGTACTTGTGAGTGAGGGGCAATTATATTCCACAGGACTGTTGGGGGCTGGTGGACCAGGCTTCCCTAGCTGGGCAGCCTCTACTGCTGCTGAAATCTCTCCTGCGGCGGCTGGCTCTGCTGCAGAGACCACGCCATCTTGAAGGGGAGAGTGACTGTGACCAAAAGCCCGCCCTCACCTCCACCTGGGGGAGACCTCGGATACTTCCCAGGACCCTATAACCACAAGGCCCAGGGACCAGCTGCGTTGGCTGTGAACCCACGAACACTGAGACTGCAGCATCCCTGGCCCTGAGCTCCTAAAAAGTTTGACAAAATAGTGGCCAAATAGGTGGACGGGCCTGCACCTTCTCACGGAGCAGAAGGAATATCATCCACCTGGAATTGGCAAATTAAACACAGCTAGTGAGGCAATCCGTGGCCCCAAAGGACAGAGGATGTCTGGAGAATGGGAGGCTCAGGGATCTGGGCTGGAGAGAGAGAAGCGCAACGGGCTCTAGAGGGTCAGAAGGAAACTGCGCTGCACCAAGCCTGTATCCCTTGGGGAAATGCCTAACACTCAACTGTGGAAGGGGGTCCACAGGGCTGCTGGCAGCCAGAAACTCTGGATCTTAGTCCACAGCCATGGGAGGCTCTGCCCAGAAAGGTGGGGATGGAAGTGTAGGGGGAAATGCACAGCGGCGCAGTTGTTCTGTCTTTATATTTTCCTTTTTTATTCTTTCAATTACACTCACCGAGACTGTGATGCAGGGGAAGGTGGTTTTGTGGAAGCTGGGAGCAAAATATGGAGAGCTGACTGGGAAGCCAGTTCTGAGACAGTCCGGTCCCTACAACCCTGAACAGGGTTTTTTTCTCCTGAGGACTGGCCTTCTCTAGCAATGCAGCCGCACCCATCCCTTGAGCTTGGTAGGGAAACAAGGATTCTGAATACACCCAGGGAGCCCTCAGGGACTGGGTTGAGAAGCCATTTGGTCCCAGAAACTAATACAGCAACACAGCAACCTAGAGCCCGTGTCAGAAATAGGCGCTTGTGTAAATACGACTGAAAGCAGGCAGAAAAACAAAGCGGGCAGATTGATCCTGCATGCCTGAAACCAAGGTGGTGGAATCTGATACAGAGAAGTGGTGGGCTGCTGGGAACTTCAACACGGTGCTGACTACGTAACAGGAAACTGAGACATGCAGACAGAATAATAGAGAGGGGTCTTAAACCAGCCTGCATGGGACATTAAAACTCAGCTTAATATAACCAATGAACAACAGACACTGGGGGGTTGGGATATGCCGAGGGGGGGGGGCCCCGGGGGGGACAATGGGAAGATATGTATACATGTAACACAATAAAAAACAAACAAAAGAACTCAGCTTAAGCAAAAAACACTTCATTACTTCATTTATTTCTTTTACTTAAAAAATTAAAGTTTCTTTTCTTTTTTCTTTATTTTTTTAAATTTATTATTACTATTTTTTATTATTACTAGAGGCCCAGTACATGCCATTTGTGCACTGGAGGGGCAGGGTCATTCAGCCCAACTTGAGCCCTCACAGTCCAGGACCCCTCTGAGCATGTCTACATGGAGCGAGCCTAAGTTGGCAATTGAACATCCCCTGAGGGGTCCTTAATGCTGCTGCAGTGGTGGGAAAAGCTCCGGCCTCCATGGCAGCTGCGCTCGTGAGCCATGAGCCTGGATTCCATCTGAGCGGCGCTCCCACTGTGAGAGGTGCACTGACATCCAGTGCGCTCGCCCTGTGGTCAGTTGAACATTTGCCCCTGGTGGTTAGTGCACATTATACCGACCAGTTGATTTGCATATTAGCCTTTTATTATATAGTTTTTTAACCTTTTATTTCTTTACATTCTATTTTTATTTATATAGCATTATTTTACTTTTTCTCATTTTTTCCTTTTTGCCAGCCTTTTCTTCACGTCTCCCTTTTCATCCTATTTCTCTTCTCATGTCCCTGCTTTAGTTTTTCTCTTTTTACTTCTTATTAAAAATTGATCTTTATCTGCTTTATTGACAATTACTATTATAGTATCTGTTGGCTTACTCATATATCTAATTTCCTCTTTCCTGCTCCAAGTCCATATACCCTTCTCTTTTCTCTTTCTGCTCTAGCCAATTTTTTCCTTGTTTTTGTTTTTCCTCTCCTCCCTTGCTCTCTTCTTCAACTAACTGCTTAGTTTCACCCACAAAACTCAGACCTATCTGTTCTCTATATTTTTCTCTTCCAAAAATAGATGGATTAAAGGGGAAATTTTTTTCGTATATATATTTTTTATATTATTTTTTTAATTTATTTTATTTTATTTTATTGAGTTATCTGTTTTTTACTTTTCTTCTTATATACTCATTCTCTTTCAACCTCCTCTATACTGAATCGTAGCTATTCCTCCATTCATTCAATTCCTTTACCTTATCTTCTGGAAATAAGCTCTGCCTCTTTAGATTCAGCTCCCCCTCTCCCTTTTTTTTCCTGGGTGTTTGTTGGTTACATTTTTTGGTTTACTTTTTAATTTTGTCAAGTTTTCTCCCCATATAAGTATGTTATTTCCCCTTCTTTTTTTTCCTCTCTGACCTTTTTCCTCTTCTCATTTTTGCGCGCTTTTCTCTCCCCTAATTTTCTTTTCTCTGGTGGTCATCTTTATATGGGATTATCAGTCATGAATACATTTGTGTTTTGTTCCCTCTGTATCATGTCTTATCCAGTTGTATTTTGTGCCTTTTGGTCAACATAATAAAGAGATATGTAACCAGACATCCTGAGATCAAAAATGGGGAGACAAAGAAAAGCTCCCATACGAAAGAAAGGGAAAAATCACTGGAAAAGAAATTAAATGAAATGGAGGCAAGCAATTTGTCAGAGGAAGAATTCAAAGCAATGCTCATGAGGATGTTGAAAAAGATGTGTGAGAACCAAGAAGAAATGAAGAGTGACATAGCTGCAATAAAGAACACAATAGAAAGTATCACAGTAGACTAGAAGAAGCTGAGGACCACATCAGCGAGCTAGAAGAAAAGATAGTAAAAAAAAACACACAAGCAGAGCAGCAACTGGAATAAAACGTTAAAAAGCAGGAGGAGAGCCTAAAGGAGCTTTGAGACAACACAAAACGAAACAACATCCACATAATAGGGGTCAACATAAGAAGTAGAAACTGAGCAAGGAATAGAAAATATGTTTGAAGAAATAATGACAGAAAACTTCCCTGATATTGGGAAGAAAAAAGACACACAGAAATCCAAGAAACTTATACAGTCCCAAACAAGATGAACCCAAAAAGAGCAACACCAAGACACATGATAAATTGGCAAACACCAACGACAAAAATGGTGACAGAGAGAAACAGAAAGTTAACTATAAGGGATCTACCATTAGACTATCAACTGATTTCTCAACAGAAACACATCAGGTTAGAAGGGAATGGAATTAAGTATACAAACTGATGCAAAGCAAGAGACTGAATCCAAGAATACTGTACCCAGCAAGGCTATCATTCAAAACTGAAGGTGAAATGAGAAGCTTCACAGACAAAAAAAGGGCTAAGGAAGTTCATTACCACCAAGCCAGCAATATAAGAAATGCTAAAGGGACTGCTGTAGAGAGAAGAATAGGAAAGGAAGAAGGAACATAAGCATAAAGAATAAAATGGTGGAGGAGGAGAAAATGGCGGTGGAGTAGACAGACGCGTCTGGAGCTTTGTCACTGGGCAGAGGGAGAGAGAGCGGCTGAGAGTTGCATTGGGAGTGTTTGTTGGCAAGCTAGGAGTCAGTTGTCCTCCAGGGGAAGGCGAAGAACTGCTGGAAGGGGCTCTCCCGGCCAGGCAGCCCCACTGCCACGGGGTTTTTGTTGGCTGGAGCCACCAGCGCGAACGCGGAGCCCGAGCCATCTTGCAGTGGGAGGTGGATGTCTGCGGCGCTCTGAAGCCTGTGGCTGGGCACCCATCGAGCAGCCAGGAACCCGGGGACCCAGAACTCCGCTCTCCAATCAGCGCAGACACGAGGCGGAATCAGAGATCCACAGAGCACACGGAAAGGTCAGATTGCGCCTGACTTAAGGGGGAGGTGGATGTCTGCCGAGGTCTGAAAGCTGCGGCTGATGGAGGCACCCAGAGAGCAGCCAGGACCCAGAGCGCGGCATCCCAGGCAGCTCAGACACGCAGACTGAGGATTCAGAGATCCACACTGAGCGCACGCCCGCAGAAGGGTCAGATTTCGCCTGGGCCAGGGTGCGGTCTCCTACCCCCACAGGGCAGAGACGCGGACACTGTGGGAGCCGGGCTGCAGGAAAGCTGCCTCTGGAGAGGTCCGAGGAGGTGGTCAGGGCGTGATCTCTGAGTGTGAAGGCAAACCCTCTGAGCTGTTGACAGAGGAGAGCTCCAGAAAACGACTCTTTTTTTTTTTCCTTTTTCTTTTTCTCTGGGGCAGAGGGACAACCTGGGAGTTATGCAGTGTCCAGGCTGCAAAACCCCCACGAACTGGTTTTGGGAACCACAGAGTAGCAGGATCTGAGCACAGCCTAGAGAGGTCCTGTGCTTTGTCTCAGAGATCAATTCCGAAACACTACCACCCAATGGATGACACACAAATTGACTCTCGCATAACCACAAGAGAATAAAGAGATTAAAACACCAAGAGGGGAACACAGGGAACTGCAATAACTCCCATACTGGGAAACAGGAGTGCCAAGCAGAATAATAGTGGAAGTGAAGGACCATTCTATTTTTCTTCTTCTTTTTTTTTTCTTTTTTCTTTTTTCTTTTTCTTAATTTAATACTTTATTTTTAATTTTCACATATTTTAATTAAAAGAATTTTTTTTTCTTTCTGCCTCAATTGATTTTACCTTTATAATTACTACATTTTTGTTTTAAACTAGTATTATTAATTACTACTAGTACTTCACCATTTTTGGAAAAAAAAAGTGTCATTTTGTTTTCTCTTTATTTTATTTCGGGATTAGAGTTCTACATTCTATTTTCATCTTCCCTTTAGCATAATTTTACTCCAACTCAACTCCACCTTTATGCCAACACTTTCCTCCTAACTTTCCCCATTCTGCTGTCTTGTTTCTCTTTCCCTTTTCCAACTTCAGATTCTCCCTATTTTTCTCTTTACCGGGTTAAAATTTCACCCCATTTATATATCTAATTTCAAATCCCCTACTACAAGTCCACACAAACCTCTCCCCTCTTGTCTTCACTAGCCAAAAAGTTGTTTTTTCTCTATATCCTTTTGTTGCTATTTGCCTGAAAAGTGATTATATCGATTTTTTGAAATTTTTTTTGAGAGATTGTTTTAGTTTATTCTACTTGTTTTATTTTGCTTTTTGCTTGCTTTGTTTTCTACCTTTCTTTTCCCTCATCTCCCTCGATACCAGTTGCTATTTGCAATTTGCATCAATCTCTAGGTACTGGTTGCTGGCCTTTATTGGGATTAGTGACTGTTCTATTGAACTTCTCTCCTGACATCTATATTTTGTTCCTCTTTTCTCTCTTATACACTTTCTTTTCTCTCTGACTTTTTTCTCTTCCTCTTTCCTTCTCCTTTTTCTCCTTTTTATTTTCTCATTTTATTTTATTTTATTGTTCATTTATTTATCTTTTTTTTTCTCACTCTCCCAATTTGATTTTGGCACTTCTTTCTTTTATTTCTTCCTCATTTTCCTCTTCTTCTTTCTCTATTTACCCCTAATTTGTCCTTCATTGGTGGTCACCTTATTTGTGATTATTAACATCTTGAATACATTTCTACTCAGTGCCTTGTGTGCTGTACCTGGTCATGTTGTAGTTTGTGCCTTTCAGTCAACGTAGGAGAGAGCACTACATAACCAGACACCCAGAGAAGAAAGACCATGGTCAGAAAAAGAAACAGCCCACAAAAGTCAGAAAGACAGGTTTCACCAGAAAAGGAAGTAAACGAAATAGAACCACAAATAAGCCTACCAGAGAAAGAGTTCAGAGAAATTATCATAATGTGGTTGAAAAGAATGGAAGACAAATTTGACAATATGAGTAAGAGCCAAGAGGTAACGAATAAGAACCTAGAGGAGGCGAAGAAGCATGAAGAAGAAATGCAGAAGAAACTAGAGGAGGTGCAGAATAAACAAGAAGAAATGCAGAAGAAACTAGAGGAGGTGCAGAATAAACAAGAGGAAATGAATAATGACATCACTGCTATAAAGAACTCAATAGAAAGCATCAAAAGTAGACTAGAAGAAGCAGAGGACCGCATCAGTGAGCTAGAAGACACGGTAGGAAAAAATACCCAAGTACAGCAGCTTCTAGAAAAAAAAGTTAAAAAGCAAGAGGAGAGTCTAAGGGAACTTTGGGATAACATAAAACAAAATAACATCCGCATAATTGGGGTTCCAGAAAGAGTGGAAACTGAACAAGGATTATAGAACGTGTTTGAAGAAATAATGACAGAAAATTTCCCCAATATAGAAAAGAAAAAACCCACACAAATCCAAGAAGCTCACAGAGTCCCACGCAAAATGAACCCCAACAAACCGACACCGAGGCACATTATAATTAAATTGGCAAACACCGACGACAAAGTAAGAATCTTAAAAGCAGCCAGAGAGAAACAGAAAGTTACCTACAAAGGAACCCCCATAAGACTAGCTACTGACTTCTCAACAGAAACTCGTCAGGCCAGAAGAGAATGGAATGAAATATACAAAGTCATGCAAAGGAAGGGTCTGAATCCAAGAATACTGTACCCTGCAAGACTCTCAATCAAAATTGAAGGTGAAATCAAAAGCTTCACAGACAAAAAAGGACTAAGGGAATATATTACCACCAAACCAGCAATGCAAGAAATGTTAAAAGGTCTGCTGTAATAAAAAGAAAGAGGAAGCGAAGAAGGAACTCGGGGGTAAGGACTAAAAATGGCAACAGATAAGTACTTATCAATAATAACTTTAAATGTAAACGGATTAAATGCTCCAATCAAAAGACATAGGGTAACCGAATGGATAAGAAAACATGATCCATATATCTGCTGTCTGCAAGAAACCCACCTTAGGAAAAGAGACGCACACAGATTGAGGGTGAAGGGATAGAACATGGTACTTCAGGCAAATGGAAATTAAAAAAAGCTGGGGTTGCAATACTTATATCTGACAAATTAGATCTCAAAGTGAAGGACATAACAAGAGATAAAGAAGGACACTTCATAATACTAAAGGGAACAATCCAACAAGAAGAAATAACTCTGGTAAACATATATGCACCCAATATAGGAGCACCTAAATACATAAAAAAACTCTTGGAGGATATTAAGGGAGAGATTGACAGCAATACAATCATAGTAGGAGACTTTAATACCCCACTGTCACCATTGGACAAATCCTCTAAACAAAAAATCAGCAAAGAAACATCAATCCTAAATGACTCACTAGACCAGATGGAATTAATTGACATCTTCAGAACATTTCACCCCAAAGCCACAGAATATACATTCTTCTCCAGTGCACATGGGTCTTTTTCAAAGGTAGACCATATGTTGGGTCATAAGAAAAGTCTCTTCAAATTCAAGAAGATAGAAAGCATATCAAGCATTTTCTCAGACCACAGTGGCATAAAACTGGAAATCAACTATAATAAAAACAATAGAAAGAAATCAAACGCATGGAGACTAAACAGCATGCTTTTAAACGACTGGGTAACCAGAGAGATCAAGGAAGAAATAAAAAACATCATGGCAACAAATGACAATGACAACACAACAATACAAAATTTATGGGACACAGTGAAAGCAGTCTTGAGAGGGAAGTTCATAGCCCTACAAGCCTACTGCAAAAAACAGGAAATAATGGTAATAAATCACCTAAACCTACAACTCCAAGAGCTAGAACGTGAGCAACAAGAAAAGCCCAGTGTACTCAGAAGGAAGGAAATAGTGAAGATCAGAGCGGAGATAAACAACTTGGAGACCAAAGAAACAATTCAAAAGATCAACAAAACAAAGAGCTGGTTCTTTGAAAGGATAAACAAGATTGATGGACCCCTAGCCAGGCTCACCAAGAAGCAAAGAGAGAAGACCCAAATAAACAAAATCAGAAATGAAAGAGGAGAAATAACAACAGACCTTGTGGAAATACAAAGGATTGTTAAAAAATACTATGAACAACTCTATTCCAACAAATTGGACAAACTGCAAGAAATGGACATTTTCCTAGAAAAATATAACCTCCCAAAACTCAATGAGGAGGAAGCCAAACATCTCAATAGTCCAATAACTATGGAAGAAATTGAAGCAGTAATCAAAAAGCTTCCAGCAAATAAAAGCCCGGGTCCAGATGGCTACACAGGAGAGTTTTACCAAACATTCAAGGAAGAATTAAAACCTATCCTCCTCAGACTATTCAAAAACATTCAAGAAGAAGGAATACTACCAAACACCTTCTATGAAGCCAGCATCACCCTAATACCAAAACCAGATAAAGACAACACAATGAAAGAGAATTATAGGCCAATATCTCTCATGAACATAGATGCCAAAATCCTCAACAAAATTCTAGCAAACCGGATCCAGCAGTACATCAGAAAGATCATACACCATGACCAAGCAGGATTCATCCCAGGAATGCAGGGATGGTTCAATATCCGCAAATCAATAAATGTAATACATCACATAAACAAATTGAGATAAAAATCACATAGTCATATCAATTGATGCAGAAAAAGCATTTGACAAAATCCAACATCCTTTCTTGATAAAAACTCTCAGCAAAGTGGGAATAGAAGGATCATACCTCAACATCATAAAAGCCATATATGATAAACCCACAGCTAACATCATACTCAATGGGCAAAAACTAAAACCATTTCCCCTAAGAACAAGACAGGGATGCCCACTCTCACCTCTCCTGTTCGACATAGTACTGGAAGTATTAGCCATTGCAATTAGACAAGAAGAAGAAATAAAAGGCATCCAAATTGGAAAAGAAGAAGTAAAGCTGTCCTTATTTGCAGATGACATGATATTGTACATAAAAAACCCAAAGGATTCCATTCCAAAACTAATTGACTTAATTAATGAATTCGGCAATGTAGCAGGATACAAAATTAATGCTAAGAAGTCTGTGGCATTTCTATACACTAACAATGAAATTATAGAAAGAGAAACTAAAAAAGCAATCCCATTTACCATCGCACCAAAAAAATTCAGATACCTAGGAATAAACCTAACTAAAGAGGTAAAAGACGTTTATGCAGAAAACTACAGGACACTGAAAAAAGAGATAGAGGAAGATGTTAACAGATGGAAGAGCATACCATGCCCATGGATTGGGAGAATCAACATCATTAAAATGTCCATACTACCCAAAGCAATCTACAGATTCAACGCACTACCCATTAAAATACCAACGACATATTTCACAGACCTACAAATAATTCTTCATAGATTCATGTGGAACACAAAAAGACCACGGATAGCTACAGCAATTCTGAGAAAAAAGAATAAAGTAGGTGGGATCTCAATACCAAAGCTATACTACAAAGCAACTGTTCTCAAAACAGCCTGGTACTGGCACAAGAACAGACATATAGACCAATGGAATAGAATAGAGAGCCCAGATATCCACCCAAACCACTATGCTCAATTAATATTTGACAAAGGAGGTATGAACATTCAATGGAACCAGGATAACCTCTTCAATAAATGGTGTTGGGAAAATTGGACAGATACATACAAAAAATTAAAACTGGACCACCAACTTACACCAAATACAAAAATAAACTCAAAATGGATACAAGACTTAAACATTAGAAGGGAAACCATAAAAATACTAGAGGAATCCACAGGCAGCACAATCTCAGACCTATGCCAAAAGAACTTCTTCACTGATACTGCTCCAAAGGCAATGGAAGCTAAAGAAAAAATAAACAAATGGGACTACATCAAAATAAAAAGCTTTTGCACAGCAAAAGAAACCATCAACAAAACAACAAGAAAGATCAATGCATGGGAGAACATATTTGCAAATGCTATCACTGATAAAGGTTTAATCTCCAAAATCTACAACCAACTTATACAACTTAATAAAAGGAAGATGAAGGATCCAATAAAAAAATGGGCAACAGACCTAAATAGAACCTTTTCAAAGGACGACAGAAGGAAAGCCAAGAGACACATGAAAAGATGTTCAAAGTCATTAATCATCCGAGAGATGCAAATCAAAACGACAATGCGATACCATCTTACACCTGTCAGAATGGCAGTCATCAACAAATCAACAAACGACAAGTGTTGGCGAGGATGCGGAGAAAAAGGAACCCTTGTGCACTGTTGGTGGGAATGCAGACTGGTGCAGCCACTGTGGAGAACAGTATGGAGTTTCCTCAAAAAACTAAAAATGGATCTCCCATTTGACCCTGTAATACCACTCTTAGGAATTTATCCTAAGAAATTACAAACACCAATCAGAAAGGATTTATGCACCCCTATGTTCATAGCCGCACAATTTACAATAGCCACAATTTGGAAACAGCCTAGGTGCCCGTCAGCAGATGAGTGGATCAGAAAACTGTGGTACATCTACACAATGGAATTCTATGCTGCCATTAAAAAGAAGGAATTCTTACCATTTGCAGCAACCTGGTTGGAACTGGAGAGCCTTATGCTTAGCGAAATAAGCCAGTCAATGAAGGAGAAACATCACATGATCGCACTCATTGGGGGATAATAAAGAACATTATAAACTGATGAACAAAAGGATAGATACAGAGACAGTAAAGCTTCAAACAGACTGTGAAATTACAGCAGGAAGATTAAAGGTAGGTGAGGTAGATAAGAGATCAATCAAAGGACTTGTATCTATGCATATAATCATAACCAATGAACATAGACACTGGGGGGTTGGGGTATGCCTGGGAGGGAGGGGGGGCAATGGGAAGATATGTATAAAAAATTAATTAAAAAAAAAAGAATAAAATGGCAACAAACAAGTACCTATCAATAAAAATCTTAAACATAAATGGATTAAATGTTACAATCAAAAGACATTGGGTAGCTGAATGGATAAGAAAACATGACTCATATATTTACTGTCAACAAGAGACCCACCTCAGAACAAAGGATTAACAGAGACTGATAGTGAAGGGATGGGAAAAAAATTTTCAGGTGAATGGAAATGAAAAACTAAAGTAGCAATGCTTACTACCTGACAAATTAGACCTCAGAGTGAAGGCCATAACAAGAGATAAGGAAGGCCACTTCATAATATTTAAAAAAATCAGCAAAGCAACATCAATCCTAAATGATTCACTAGACAAGATGGAATTAATTGAAATCTTCAGAGCATTTCACCCCAAAGCTACAGAATATACATTCTTCTCAAGTGCACACAGGACATTTTCAAGGATAGATCACATAACAGGACACAGGCAAAGTCTCTTCAAATTAAAAAAAAACAGAAACCATATCAAGCATCTTCTCAGTCACAATGGCATAAAATTAGAAATCATCTAAAATAAAAACAATGAAAAAAATCATAGGTTAAATAGCATGCTATTAAACGATGACTGGGTTACCAAAGATATCAAAGAGAAAATAAAAAGCATCCTGCTAACAAACAACAATGAAATCACAACAATCCAAAATCTATGGGACACAGTGAAAGCAGTACTGAGATGGAAGTTCATAGCTTTACAGCCTTATCTAAAACACACACACACACACACACACACACACAAATGGTAATAAATTATCTAACCCTACAACTCAAAGAATTAGAAAGAGAGCAATGAGAAAAGCCCAGAGTAAGCAGAAGGAAGGAAATGATAAAGACCAGAGCAGAAATAAACAATCTAGAGATTTTTAAAAAAAATTAGTAAAATCAAGAGTTAGTCCTTTGAAAGGATAAACAAGATTGATGAACCTCTATCCAAGCTCACCAAGAAGCAACGTGAGAGGATCCAAATAACAAAATGAAAAATGAAAGAGGTGAAGTAATAACAGACCTCACAGAAACACAAAGGATTATTTAAAAAATACTGTGAACAACTTTATTCCAACAAAATGGATAACCTAGATGAAATAGACATATTCTAAGAAAAACACAAGCTTACAAAATTCAATCAGGAAGAATTAAAAAACCTGAATAGGCCAATAACTACCAAAAGAAATTGAAGCAGTAATCAAAAATCTTCCAACAAACAAAAGCCCTGGTCCAGATGGCTTTACTGGGGAGTTCTACCAAACATTCAAAGACCTAAAACCTATCCTCAGAATATTCTAAAAAAATTCAAAAGGAAGGCACACTTCCAAGCTCTTTCTATGAAGCCAGCATTACCCTAATTCCAAAACTAGATAAAGACACCACAAAGAAAGAGAACTACAGGCCAATATCACTGATGAACATAAATGCTAAAATCTTCAACAAAATTCTAGCAAATCAGATCCAGCATTACATTAAAAAGATCATACACTATGACCAAGTAGGATTTATTCTGGGGATGCAAGGATGGTACAATATCTGCAGATCAATAAATGTGATATAACACATAAACACATTGAGAGACAAAAATCACATAGTCATATCAATGAAGAAAAAGCATTTGACAAAATTCAGCACCTTCAGCAGAGTGGGAATAGAGGGATCATACCTCAACATAATAAAAGCCTTATATGACAAATCTACAGACAACATTATATTCAATGGGCAAAAACTAAAACCATTTCCCCTAAGAACAGGAACAAGACAGGGATGCCCACTTTCACCACTCCTGTTAAATATGGTACTGGAAGTGCTAAATCATAGTGAGGAGAAAAGAAGAAGAAATAAAAGGCATCCAAATTGAAAAAAAAAAACGGTCATTCATAGATGAGCTCATATTGTACATAGAAAACCCCAAAGATTCCATCAAAACACTAATAGACTTAATAAATGAATTCAGCAATACAGCAGGATACAAAATTAACACCAAGAAATCTATAGCTTTTTATAAACCAATAATGAACTCACAGAAAGAGAAACTAAAACAATTCTATTTATCATTCTACCAAAAAAATTAAGATACCTAGGAATAAACTTAATCAAGGAGATAAAATACCTGTACAGGACATTGAAAAAAGAGATGGAAGAAGACATAAACAAATAGAAGAATATATCAAGTTCATGGATTGGGAGACTCAACATCATTAAAAGGTCCATACAACCAAAAGCAATTTATAGATTCAATGCAATCCCCATTAAAATATGAATGGCATATTTCACAGTTCTAGAACAAACTTTCCAAAAATTAATCTGCAATAAAAAAAAGGCCCCAAATAGCCACAGCAATCTGAGAAAGAAGAACACAGTTGGAGGGATCACAATACCAGATATCAAGCTATATTTTTATATTGCCAAGCCACGCTTCTCAAAACTGCCTGCTATTGGCACAAGAACATACATATAGACCAATGAAACAGAACAGAGAACCCAGAAATAGATCCAAGCCATTATGCTCCATTAATATCTGACAAAGGAGGCAAGACAATAAATACAATGGAGTCAAGCAGTCTCCTCAATAAATAGTGCTGGGAAAATTGGTCAAATACATGCAAAAAAAAAAAATGAAACTAGATCGCCAACTTACACCATACATAAAAATAAACTCAAAATGGTTAAAGGACTTAAATGTAAGATGGGAAACCATAAAAATCTTACAAGACTCCATACGCAGCAAAATATCAGACATATGTAATAGCAATATATTTACCAATACAACTGCTAGGACAATGGAAACTAAGGAGAATATAAACAAATGGGACTATATCAAAATAAAAAACTGCTGCACAGCAAAAGAAACCATCAACAAAACAAGAAAGCCCACTGCATGGGAGAACATATTTGCCAATGCTATCTCAGATCAGGGTTTAAAATCTCCAAAAGTTACAGGGAAAGCATACAACTTAACAAAAGAAAGGTAAACAACCTGATCAAAAAACGGGCAAAGGATCTAAATAGATACTTTTCAAAAGAAGATATAGAGAAGGCCAAGAGACATATGTAAACATGCTCAAAGTTACTAATCATCCCAGAGATGCAAATCACAAAACAACAATGAGGTACCATCTCACACCTGTCAGAATGGTTATTTTCAACAAATCAACAAACAACAAGTGCTGCCGAGGATGTGGGGAAAAAGAAACTCTCATGCACTGCTGATGGGAATGCAAACTAGTGCAGCCACTGTGGAAAACAGTATGGAGTTTCCTCAAAAAGTTAAAAATTGAACTCCCATTTGATCCAGTAATCCCACTTCTAGGAATATATCCCAAGAAACCAGAAACACCATTCAGAAAAGATATATGCACCCCTATGTTCATAGCAGCGTATTTTACAATAGCTAAGATTTGGAAAGAGCCTAAGTGCCCATCAGATAAGTGGATCAAAAAACTGTGGTACACCTACACAATAGTATATTACACTGCTATAAAAAAGGAAATTTTACCATTTGCAACAGCATGGATGGACCTGGAGAGCATTATGCTACACAAAACAAGCCAATTGGAGAAATATAAATAGCACATGATCTCATATATTCATTTTATATATATATATATGCATATGCAACTGAATAACCGAATGACCGGTGGCTATGATGTGCACTGACCACCAGGAGGCAGACGCTCAATTCAGGAGCAGGCCCCTGGTAGTTAGTGCATTCCCACAACCAACCTCCTGTGACCCCTCCCCAAGCTGGCCAACCTCCTGCTGCACCAATTGGCCCCAACTGTCATCCAGACAGAGGCCCCCCTCCTATGAATTCATGCACCGGGTCTCTAGTGTGGGATATAATGAACAACATAAACTGATAAAGAAAAATAGATCCAGAGACAAGGTAACACTGAACAGACAATGAGAGAGAAGATGGGGGGGGATGTTAGAGATCAACCAAAGAACTTATATGCATGCATATATGCATATTAGCATAATCAATGGACACAGACACTAGGGCTATTGGGGGGGGGGTAAATCAGTAAAAAAGGAGACATATGTAATACTTTAAAGAATAAAACTAAATTAATTAATTAATTAATTAATTGGGAGTCAATCCCCTCAAAACTTGTGATTGCTTTATAAACTACTAGAGGCACAATGGGGAGGGGAGGGGAGGGTCCCTCAGCCCAGCCTGTGCCCTCTTGCAGTCCGACAGTCAGACATCCTTAGTGCTGCTGCAGAGGCAAGAGAGGTTCCCGCCACTGCCACTGAGCTTGCCAGCCATGAACTCACCTTCTGGCTGAGCAGCTCTCCTCCTTGTGGAAGCACACTGACCACCTGAGGGCAGCTCCTGCATTGAGCATCTACCCCCTGGTGGCCAGCGTGCATCACACCGACCAGTTGTTCCACCATTCAGTCAATTTTTGCATATTAGACTTTTATTATATAGGAAGTTTGTGTAATAATATATATCCTTTGTTATCGTTTCAAAAATCTCCCCAGCATCCTCACTAAGTGTAGATATCTCATGAAACCACTTCCTTGCCAATCAACTCTTAACAAGCAACTCCTCATCCATCAATTTTTATGATGAGGAGAAACCAAGAGGGCAGCATAGGTGAACACCTAAACTACTGCTCACACAACAATTTCAAAACTACAAATAAAAGAACGAACTCCATCCAGAACCACAGGAAAGCTGGCTGAGTGAAAATTCTACAACTAGAAGTAAAGAGAGGAGCTCACAAAGATTCAGAGGAGCTGTAAAATGCTGAGGTACAGAGACATGTGCGTGGAGAGGATGGGCGGCAGTGTGCCTGTCAGGCTTCCTCTAGTGAGAAGGAGACGTAAACTCCCAACTGCACTGAACCCCACTTCTGATTGCACTAAACCCCAACTTCACGCGAGACTCATACAGGGGGTGTCTGGACTGTCATGAAAAGGGAAGAGTGCACAGAAACTTAGGGGAGCCATGAAAGGCAGAGGTCTGGAGGCGCAAGCAAAGAGGACTGACTGCTGATTGTATTGCAGGCTTTCTTTAGCGGGAGGAAAACAGAACCTCCCAACTGCACTGAAATCCAGCACAACTGCTCTGAACCCCAGTTTTGGTGGAGACCCTGGGTACCCAGACTAGTAAAGGTCCCCGGAGCACACAGAAACAGCAGAGCTGGAAAGGCAGACGTTTGCAGGTGCATGCGAAAGGCAGAGGCTTGGAAACGCACGTGCATGTGCACAGAGAAGGCTGCAGCAATTACCCAGAGGCACTGAGACCCAGGAGCTGCCATGTAGGGCAGGGATGACGGGAAGCCAAGGCTATCTGCTTAGCCCTGAGACTCCACCACATCCAAGCCCAGCACAGACGCTGTTGCAATCTTGCAAATCTTAAGGCTGAGTCCAGCACAGAGCAGCAGACATAGCTGATCTGCACAACCAACTGGCTTGGAGTTCAATTCCCCCCAGTGATACCAACAGCAATCAAGACTTAACTACAACAAGACTGTACACACAGCCCACAAAGGGATGCACCAAGAGTGTCCACCTCAGGTAACTGAGGAGGCAGAGCTACTGGGCCACATAGGACACCTAGCACACAAAGGTACTCTGCCAACTCAGGGAAGCAGCCAAAATGCGAAGACAAAGAAACATCACAAATAAAAGAAATGGAGAAAAACAAACGACTGAATATAGAGTTCAAAACCACGCTTATAAGGTTTTTCAAGCATTTCCTAGAAAAGATGGATAAATTTAGAAAAACTCAAGAGGAGATGAAAAAGGACAAACTAGAAATTAAACATACATTAATTGAAATAAAAAATATTATACAGAGACATAACAGCAGACTAGAGGAACGCAAGAATCAAGTCAAAGATTTGAAATACAAAGAAGTAAAAAACATTCCACTGGGAGAGTGTTTCTTGAAAAATCCAAGATGGCGGCATAGGTAAACACCTACACTGCTGCCTCGCACAACAATTTCAAAACTACAACTAAAAGACAGAACGGACATCATCCAGAACCACAGGAAAGCTGGCTGAGTGGAAGTTCTACAACTAGAGGGAAAGAGAGGGGCTCACAGAGGCCCAGAGGAGCTGCAAAAAGCCGAGGTACGGAGACGCGCGCTGAGAGAGCGGGAGCCGGAGAACCTGGCTGGCTTTCTCTGGCGGGAGGGAGACGGAGACTCCCAACGGCATTGAACCCCTTATCTTACGACACTAAACCCCAGATCCATCCGAAACTCATACGGGGGGAGTTTGGACTGTGAAAAGGGAGAAGTGCACGGAAATTTAGGGGAGTTGCAAAGGATCGGAGGTCCGGTCACGCACGGCACCACGCGGAGGACGGATTGCTGATTGTGCCGCTGGCTTTCGCAAGTGGGCGGGAGACAGACCCTCCCAACTGCGCCGCTTCTGAGTCCACGGGGCCCCTGTTTTGGGCGAAACCCTGGGGACCTAGACTCGTGTGGTCCTTGTTCGCAGGGGAGCCGGAAGGGCAGTGGTTGGAGGCGCTGCGGGTGCGCGAGCGCACAAGGACCGCTCCAACCATTACCCAGTCACGTGAGACTCAGGGGCCGTGGAGGGCGGGGCCGACTGGAAGGCAAGGCGGTCCCTTAAGCCCTGAGACTCCACCCCTCCCAAGCTCAGCAGAGGATTCTGCGGCTGAATCCAGCACAGAAGTTTCCCCGGCACAGTGAAAATGCCGAGACAAGGGAAGGGATTACAAGCAAAAGAAATGGAGGAAAAAAAACGACTGGATATAGAGTTCAAAACCACGCTTATAAGGTTTTGCAAGAATATGCTAGAAAAGATGGATAAATTTAGTGATACACTGACTGAAATAAAAACTATTATGCAGAGTACTAACAGCAGACTAGAGAAAGGCAAGGATCAAGTCAAAAATTTGAAATATAAAGAAGCAGAAAACATTCAACTGGAAAAGCAAGAAGAGAAAAGAATCCAAAAATGTGAAGATAATGTAAGGAGCCTCTGGGACAGCTTCAAGCGTACCAACATCAGAATTGTGGGGGTGCCAGAAGAAGAGAGAGAGCAAGATACTGAAAACCTGTTTAAAGAAATAATGACTGAGAACTTCCCACATCTGGTAAAAGAAATAGACTTACAAGTCGAGGAAGCACACAGAACCCCAAAGAAAAGGAACCCAAAGAGGACTACACCAAGACACATCATAATTAAAATGCCAAGAGCAAAAGAGAAAGAGAGAATATTAAAAGCAGCAAGAGAAAAACAGTTTATTACCTACAAGGGAGCACCCATACGACTGTCAGCTGATTTCTCAACAGAAACGATGCAGGCCAGACGGGAGTGGCAAGAAATATTCAACGTGATGAACAACAAGAACCTACAACCAAGAATAATCTATCCAGCAAAGCTATCATTCAGAATTGAAGGGCAGATAAAGACCTTCACAGAGAAGAAAAAGCTAAAGGAGTTCATCAACTCCAAACCAGTATTATATGAAATGCTGAAAGGTACCCTTTTAGAAGAGGAAGAAGAAAAAGGTAAAAGACAAAAAATTATGAACAACAAATACACATCTGTCAACAAGTGAATCTAAAAATTAAGTGAATTAAAAATCTGATCAACAGAATAAACTGGTGAATATAATAGAATCAGGAGCACAGAAAGGGAGTAGACTGATTGATAATTCTCAGGAGGACAAAAATCATAAAGCATCAAACAGACTGTGAAATTATAGCAGAAAGATTAAAGTTAGGTGAGGTAAATAAGTGATCAATCAAAGGACTTGTATGCATGCTTATAAACATAACCAATGATCACAGACACTGGGGGGTCGGGGTACGCCTGGGAGGGAGGGGGGGCAATGGGGAGATATGTATAAAAAATTAATAAAAATTAATTTAAAAAAAAAACATTCCACTGGAAAACAAAAAATAAAAAATACAAAAATGTGAAGATAGTGTAAGGAGCCTCTGGGACAATTTCAAGCATACCAACATCAGAATTATGGGGGTGCCAGAAAAAGAGAGAGAGCAAGATACTGAAAACCTATTTGAAGAAATAATGACTGAAAATTCCCCCTCCTGGTGAAAGAAATAGACTTACAAGTCTAGGAAGCGCACAGAACCGCACATAAAAAGAATCCAAAGAGGACCGCACCAAGACACATCATAATTAAAACACCAAGGGCAAAAGACAGAATATTAACAGCAGCAAGAGAAAAACAATTAATTACCTACAAGGGAGCACCTATTGAATTGTCAGCTGATTTCTCAAGAGAAACTATGCAGGCCAGCCCAGAGTGGCAAGAAATATTCAAAGTGATGAATAGCAAGAACCTACAAGCAAGATTACTCTACCCAGCAAAGCTATCATTCAGAATTGAAGGTCAGATAAAGAGCTTCACAGATAAGAAAAAGCTAGAGGAGTTCATCAACACCAAATCAGTATTATATGAAATGCTGAAAGGTATTCTTTAAGAGGAAGAAGAAAACGGTAAAGATAAAAATTATGAACAAAAATATATAGCTCTCAAAAAGTGAATCTAAAAATCAAGTGAATGAAAAATCTGATGAACAGAATAAACTGGTGAATATAATAGAATCAGGGGCATAGAAAGGGAGTGGACTGATAATTCTCAGGGAAAAAGAGGTGAGGGGTGGTACAGAGAGAGACTGGACAAAAATCATACACCTATGAATGAGGACAATGGGGGAAAGTAAGGGCAGAGAGAGGAGTGGGAGCCAGGTAGAGTGGAGCTATGGGAGGCCGGGGGGAAAGAGGAACAATTGTAATAATCTGAACTATAAAGATTTATTTTTAAAAAAATCATACACCTATGGATGAGAGGTAAGGGCAGAGGGTGGGGTGGAAGCCAGGTGGAGGGGAGCTATGGGCAGATAAAAGAGGAACAACTGTAATAATCCGAACAATAAAGTGTTACTTAAAAAAAAAAATTTAGCCAAAACCGGTTTGGCTCAGTGGATAGAACGTCGGTCTGCAGACTGAAAGGTCCCAGGTTCAATTCCGGTTAAGGGCATGTACCTTGGTTGCAGGCATATCCCCAGTAGGGGGCATGCAAGAGGCAGCTGATCGATGTCCCCCTCTCATCGATGTTTCTAACTATCCCTCTCCCTTCCTCTCTGTAAAAAACTCAATAAAATATATAAAAAAATTTTATTATGTGATTACAGCAACTCATTTAGATTCCTCTTCTCATTCTAATGCTCCTGCTATTTCCACCACATCTACAGCTGACCTTCCTCTACTAAAGATCTGAACCCCTCAAAGACATCTATGAGGGCTGAAAACAACTTCTTCCAAATTCCTGTTAATGCCAATATTTTACCTCTTACTGTGAATCATGAATATTTTTTACTAGAGTCCTGGTGCAGGAAATTCGTGCACAGAGGTAGTGGGGTATCCTTCAGCCCAGTCTGCTCCCTCTCAATCTGGGACCCCTTGAGGGATGTCCAAATGCCCGTTCAGGCCCAATCCAGGTAGTATCAGGCCTAAACAGGCAGTCGGACATCCCTCTCACAATCCGGAACTGCTGGCTCCCAATTGCTCTCCTGCCTGCCTTCCTGATTGCCCTAACCACTGCTGCCTGCCAGCCTCTTCACCCCCTAACCACTCCCTGCCAGCCTGATGCCTAACTGCTCCCCTGCCAGCCTGTTTGCCCCTAACTGCCAACCCCCCATAGGCCTGTGTCCCCCCCAAATGCCCTTCCCTGCAGGTCCAGTCACCCCCAACTTCCCTCCTCCGCTGGTTCAGTCATCCCTAACTGCCCTCCCATGCAGGCTTTATCACCCCCAATTGTCCTCCGTTGCAGGCCTGTTCCCTCCCAACTTCCCTCCCCTGCTGGCCATCTTGTGATGTCCATCCTGTGTCCACATGGGGGCAGTCATCTTGTGTATTGGAGTGATGGTCAATCTGCATATTACTCTTTTATTAGATAGGATGGAGGCCTGGTGCATGGGTGGGGACCAGCTGGTTTGCCCTGAAGGGTGTCCTGGATCAGGGTGGGGATTCCCTTGGGGCATGGGGTGGCCTGGGCGAGGGGCCTGTGGTAGTTTGCAGGCCAGTCACACCCCTGGCGACCCAAGCGGAAGCCCTGGTATCTGGGATTTATTTATCTTCTACAATTGAAACTTTGTAGTCTGGAGCAGAGCCAAGCCTTCTGCTCGCTCTGTGGTGGTAGCCATTAAAACTTTGTTGCCTTAAGTGGAGGCCTGGGCCGGCCAGGGTGTGCAGAAAGCTTGGCTTCCTCCATCGCCTGGGGCAACCCAAGCCTTCCTCCTGTTCTCTCTGTGACTATAGCCATCATGATTGGGTTAACTTGCATATTTGCTCCTGACTGGTTGGTGGGCTTGAGTTGTGGGTGTAGCGGAGGTACGGTCAATTTGCATATTACTCTTTTCTTAGATAGAGTTGCATCTAGGATGGTGAATCCATTCCAGAAGGTTTTCAATTTACTTTGCCCAGATCCATCAGAGAAATAACCATCTATGGTAGTGACAGCCTTATAAAATGTATTTCTTAAATAATAAGATATGAAAGTCAAAATTATTGCTTGATCCATGAACTGCAGAATGGATGTTGGTTAGTAAGCATGAAAATAACATTAACCTCATTGTACATCTCCTTCAGAACTCTTGGGTGGCCAGATGGATTGTCAATGAGAGTAATATTCTAAAAGGAATCTTTTTTTTCTGTGTAGGTTTCAACAGTGATTAAAATATTAAGTAAACAATCTTATAAACAAATGTGCTGTCATCCAGCATTATGTTTCATGAATAGAGCACAGGCAGATTAGAGTTGGCAACATTCTTGACGGCCTTAGGATTTTCAGAATGGTACAGGAGCATTGGCTTCAACTTAGTCTTAGAGTCAGTGGGTTCCCAAACAAGACAGTCTAGTCAGCCTGTCCTATGAAGCTTTAAAGCCAAGCACTCACTGATCTCTCTAGCTATGGCATGTTTTTCCAGTAGAAGGCTCTTCATCTACATTGAAAATCTGATGTTTAGTGTAACCACCTGCATTAGTTATCTTAGCTAGATCTTCTTGATAACTTTGCTGCAGCTTTTACATCAGCCCTTGCTGCTTCACCTTGCACTTATAGAGATGGCCTTTTCTTAAACTTCATGAATCAACCCTTCTACCTTCAAACTTTTCCTGCAGTTTCCTCACCTCTGTCATCTTCACAGAATTAAAGAGAATTAGGGCTTTGATTTAAGGAAATACTGTGGCTAGTTTGATCTCTTATCTAGACCACTAAAACTTTTTCCATATCAACAATAAGGATACTTTACTTTCTTATCATTCATGTTTTTTCCTGGAGCAGCATCTTAATTTCCTTCAAAAACTTTTCCTTTGCATTTACAATTTGGCTATTTTGGGCAAGAGGCCTAGCTTTTAGACTATCCTGACTTTTGACATGCCTTCTTCACTAAGTTTAATCATTTCTTGCTTTTAATTTAAAATGAGAGATACACAACTCTTCCTTTTGCTTAAACACTTAAAGACCTATGTTGGGTTATTAATTGGCCTAATTTCAATATTGTTGTGTCTCAGGGAATAGCGAGGCCCGAGGAGAGGGCAAGAGTTAGGGAGTGGCCTGTCAGTAGAGCAGTCAGAACACACAAATTTATGGGCTAAGTTGCCATCTTATGCGAGCATCATTTGTGGAGGCCCCAAAACAATTACAACAATAACATCAAAGATCATTGGTCACAGATCACCATAATGAATATAATAATGAAAAAATCTGAAATACTGACAGAATTACCAAAATGTGACAGAGACACAAAGTGAGTAAATACTGCTGGAAAAATGGCACCAATAGACTTTGCACAATTCAAGGTTGACACAAACCTTCAATTAGTTAAAAAAAAAATTTTTTTTTTTACAGTGTATGTGAAGCACAGTAATACAAAGAATGCCTGTATACATTTCAACATTTAAAATAATTTAAAATAACACATGAAATGTTCTGGTAGAAACTTCTCTAGTAAAGTAAGCCTAAGAAAAGATCATTTTAATCAGCAAATACACCCTGAGTCAGCTTTTTATTACTAAGATTAGAGGCCCAAAGCACGAAATTCGTACAAGGTGCTCTGCCCCTGCTGCAGCAGCGGCTGCTGACCTCTGCCTAAGCCCCGGCCTACCGTGACAGCCGCCTCGGCTCTGGCAGCCCAGCTTGGTCTGGAATGTCGTGGGGAAGGACTTCCAGTCTAATTAGCATATTATGCTTTTATTATCATAGATTATACTTGATTCTTTGTGAGATGCCTTTGGGAGCACTAAGAGGATGGCATCCTCCCTGACACCTTCCCCAGTCCAACCAGTCACACACATACCCACCCCTCTGTGCCCAACAGAGCTGCTGGCCAAGACCTCCAGACAGGGGCCAGGCTGCTTTTAAGTATGTTTGCAGTGCACAGCTGGACCCAAGAAGGAAACCCTACAAAAGGAGGGTTTTCCACCTTTGGTGAAAGTCTGAACTGAAACCTATAAGGTCACATTTAATACCAGCAATTTATGATTCTTTTCAAGGCTTACATTTAGAGCACACCTTTACCCTTTAATATTTTACTGGTATTCTCAGACAGGATCTTCCACCCTAAAATAACAACTGCTGAATGAAAGTATTAGTGTGTGAGGGTGGAGGAAAAGAGGGGTAACCCTAATGGTTGCTAAGCAGTCTGCCAGTTTTTATCATGTAAAAACTAAGTAATAACCAAGGAAGAATAAACACTAGCCTAAGAAAATTATTTCCGGGTCTAGAATAACTACGCAAATAGGGACATGTAAACACACACACACACACACACACACACACACACACACACACACACACACAATCATGCCCTAAGAGCTTTCAATTCTCTTCTAACTTAGGAGGTACATATCCACGTCAAGTGGTATATGTCCCTCAAGTTTGATTTGAGTCTACAGCATCCAGGGATTGTTCAGTTTGGCCCTTAATTAATTGGGGCCACAAGATCTTAGGTTATATCCGAGACTAGAGAGTAGGTAAAAACCACTTCTGAAGCACTGAAATAAATAGTATTTCTACAGTACTCAAACAGGAATTAACACCTAAATATAAAGTAGTTCTTGCAGGTATAATCAGGAACATAAAGCAGAGGTCAGCAAACAACAGCCCACTGCCTATTTTTAAAGTTTGCTGAAACACAGCCATGCTTATGTCTAGTTGCACACAACAATGGGGGAACTGAATGTTTACAACAGAGATCACATGGCTTGCAAAGTCAACATATTTGGCCCTTTTCAAAAAAAAAAAAATGCTGATCCTTGCTAAAAAGTATAGAGAGAGCATTTTATGTTTGTCCTTGAGATTGGGAATAGACCAGGAAAAGTGAGATGAAAAAAGTAGGGATAGCTTGAGTCATCAGATTGAAGATAAGAATGTAGGCTCACCCAAGTCTCATATAAAGGGAAGATCTAATTATAGTTATATGCAGCTTCACAATGGGAAATGTGTTGTTAGGAGATTTTATTGTGCAAACATCATAGAGTGTATTTACACAAATCTAGATGTTACAGCCTACTACAATAATTGCACATGGCCTACTTTTGTATGCCTGGCAATGCAGGTTTGTTTACACCACAAATGCATGAGCAATGCACAAGTGCTAACGTGTTACCATGGCTACGAAGTCACTAGTGAAAGGAATTTTTCAGCTCCATTAAAATCTTATGGGATCTCTGTTGTATGTATGATCCGTTAGCAACTAAAAAGTCATTATGTGGCGCATGACTGTACTAAAAAATTATCTTAACTATTATCCTATTTTGAGACTATTCAAAGTGAATTAAATGAGCTATGTAGGGGTTTTCTCTGTATTTACTAAAAATGTTTTAAGTTAATGCCTGTTCTGGTCTCATTCATATGGGAATATGCTTTCATTTTTGCATGAGTATAAATTATACTGCTCCCTCCTCCTCACCATGTTTCCATTTAAAGGGTGGGACCAGAGTCCTATTAGGGGAAAATGGCATGCTTAACCAGAAAAACAGTCTGCTGCCCAAGGTAGATACCAATAATAAAGCCTGATTTAGGACCACTGTATGTTTTGAGTTGAAGGAGACCTGTGATTCTCTGTAGTCTCCTAGGTTTTCATGAACTTATTAAATCTCATGTTTAATACTCCTTCTAAAAATGTCTCAAAATATTTTTTTTAAAGAATTTAGGATACTGATAACAAGTATGAATGAAGAGCTGTATGTGCTCTGTGTAAAATACTCCCAATTTCCTACTGCTGAAACTCCATCAGCAAATTATCCTTCTTTCTGACCTTATCTCCTGCCCCTCCTCCCACCTTTGGAACTCTTCTACTATATGATCTAAAACTGTCAGTCACCAGCAAATTCCTCTATATATCCTTAACCTCTTCTTCAAACATCCCCTTTACCTTCATGCCTTAAGCAAGCGTAATTTCTCCCCTACAGACAATTTCCTGAAGTTTTCCTGTTGTCTAAAAGAGAGCTGTCTCAGGACTTACAGTGAAAGAAATTAACATTAACAGACACAAGCCATTAAGGCTTTGGGGTTGTCTGCTATGTAGCATGGACAGTAATCACCAAGCCCTAAAACCTTTGGTATTGACTTTGAGATTAAGAAGACAAGGAAACACTTATTCCTATAAGAAAGGCAGAAAACATCAAATGTTCTAGCAGAGACACCCTCATTGACTTCACCCATAGATTGAGAGTAAGATAAATAAATACTGATATAAGTTGAGCTTGGGAGGTTATTTGCTATGCAACATTATTCCAGTAACAGTTAAGTAACTAAGGCCAGTCTTTTAGATCCCATTTGTCTACTAGATCCCATTCCCCTTTTTGCTCTTTAAGACACTGCTATAGTAATTTTTCTTGTCCTGAATAATCAGATTTACCTGTTCTACAGGTTTATTCCCAAAATAAACCTACATTTTCAATTGGTCAGAAAATCCTATTGCCACTATCTTTGAAATATATCCAGAATCTGATTACTCCTTTTAACACTGAATGCCACCACCTACTCTCAGCCATCCTCCTCTCTTACCTATTGGTCTCCCTGATTCCAGGCTTGTCCTGCTACAATTTACTCTTAACATAGTAGCTGCAATAGTTTGATCATGTACTTCTTTGCTCAAATCCTCCTAATATATTTCCAGGATACTCAAAGTAAAAGTCAAAGTCGCAATCTAACTGCCTCTCTCTTCACCCCTTACCCCTCTCCCTGTAACCCTCCTCCCCTGCCCCAGATCATTCCCCTCTAGCCACACTGAGGCTCTGCACTTGCTGTGCCCTCTACTTAGAATGCTCTTGCACCAGTTTCTTCAGGTCTTTGCTCTTATGATATCTCGGTGAATACTCCTAATCCTATTTAAAATTACAGCCACTCATTTTTGCTTTCTTTTCTTATAACACTTACTATATATGACTCATGATATATTTTACTGAACTGTTTATTCACTGTTTCCTCAGATAGAATGAAAATACAAAGACTTTAGGTATTTTTAACTGTTTTTTTTATAGCTACAGTGGTACCTCGAGATACGAGTTTAATTCGTTCCGTAACCTTGCTCGTATATCAAGTTGCTCGTATCAATTGAAATGCCGTTAATACGTTCCAGTCCCCAAAATGCCACCCCAGTTGTTCTTGTTACGTGTTTTTGAATAAGAAAAATGTATTTATAAATGACAAATATTGTATAAAAACATAATAAAAGAGAATGTAAAGGAATAAACTGGTTTTATAAAGTGTATTTACCTACTCGTTACACTCTTAATGCTACACTTTATCCCTAAACTGAATGTAACTTAACTAATCTTCACTGAACTTAATTGCTACTGGTCTTTGCATTTTTGGCTGATTTAAAAAAAAAACGTGTCCAACGAGGTTTGCCTCTTCCTCCCTTTCAGAATGTTTCTGAAATGGGTGAGGCAAGTTTCATTGAACAGCTCCGATGCATGACCAGTAGCAACTTTTTCGGGGTGTTTCTTTTCCACGAAGTGTGACACCCTCTCTCACATTCCTAAGATCTCCTTTATCTCACTTGTAGAGATATCTTCCACCTCTGGCTCCTCCTAAAAACCAATTTCTTGGAGAACCTCCGCATGTTGCTGAGACTGCAACTCTTGTAACTCCTCCGTGGTGAGTTCCAGCTAGTACTCCTCGACAAGCTCATTCACGTCTCTCTCATCCACCTCCAGGCCCATGGATTTTCCCAGAGACACTATCTCCTCCTCCACTGGCACCTTGGGTTCGAATCCTTCGAAGGTCCTTTCGGCTATGGCCTCAGGCCACAGCTTCTTCCATGCAGAGGTCAAAGTCCTCATTATAACACCCAGCCAGGCCTGATCAATAATTCTGAGGCATATCACGATGTTAAAGTGGTTCTTTCAGAACTCTCGAAGGGTGAGGTTTGTGTTCTCCATCACCTCAAAGCAGCGCCAGAACAGGTGCTTGATATACAGCTTTTTAAAATTAGAAATCACCTCCTGATCCATGGGCTGCAGGATAGGAGTGGTATTGGGAGGTAGGAAGAGAACCTTTATAAACTTGAACTCTTCAAGGAGTTCATCTTCGAGGTTCGGTGGGTGAGCAGGAGCATTGTCGAGGACGAGGAGGGCTTGCATGGTTAAGTTGTTTTCCTGTAGATATTTCTTAACAGAAGCGCCGAAAACCAGGTTTACCCACTCCACAAAGAACTGCCTGGTGACCCATGCCTTCGGGTTTGCCCTCCCCATAACTTGCAGTTTATCTTTTAAAATCTTATGTGACTTAAAGACT
Organism: Lasiurus cinereus; assembly: GCA_011751065.1. Lineage (NCBI taxonomy): Eukaryota > Metazoa > Chordata > Mammalia > Chiroptera > Vespertilionidae > Lasiurus > Lasiurus cinereus. Next base: position 58,745,580 of record JAAGEH010000018.1, read on the forward strand.
CTGGGGTTTTCCGAATGTTATACGAGCAGAGGCTTGATCTTGCAGGTGCCACTCGCATTGGCGCACAGTGCGAGAGTTAGCCTATCCTTCATGGGTTTGTGGCCTGCCATCGCCTTCTCCTCTGCCATTATATAAGTCCTATTCGGCATCTTCTCCCAGAAAAGCCCTGTCTCGTCACAGCTGAAGACTTGCTGGGGGATATATCCTTTGGCTTCTATCAGTTCGGAAAAAGTTTTGAGGTAATCCTCAGCTGCCTTCACATCCGAACTTGCTGCCTCACCATGCCTGATGATGGAGTGAATGCTGGACCTTTTCCTGAAGTTACCAAACCAGCCTCTACTGGCTTTAAATGAGTCTTTGGATGCTTTGTCCGTGGAAGTGCGCAGGGTGTGCTCCAGCAAATCACCGTAAATCACTCACGCCTTCTCACATATGATGCCCTGTGTTAATGTATCCTTTAAGCTGCTTCTCCGTCACCCACACCATCAGTAGATTCTCCATCTTTTCATGGAGAGAGCTACGGAGCTTAGAAATTATTGTAACGCCCTTAGCTGGCATTATACCCTTTATCGACTCCTTCTGTTTAAGCACAGTGCATAACGTTGAAGTACTACGCCCGTACTGCCTCGCCAAGTCAGCCACTCGCACACCTTGCTCATATTTTTCTATGATTTCACGCTTTAATTCAACAGACATCATCCTCTTCTGAGCACTGACCTTTCCATTCACTTTCTTCGGACCCATGGTTATAAAAAGAAATGTGATAAAGTATGTAAATAAATGCACAAAAGATGCTTCGACAACGAGGTAAACAACCACACTGACTGAGGCGTGGGAAACTATGAGATGCTCGAGTCTCGGTAAACTGGTGGGTCATGTGCAGCCGATTACTCGTATCTCAACTGTTGCTCGTATTTCAAAGCAAAAAACCGCTTGCTCAATGGCTTGTATCTCAAAAATCTCGTATGTTAGGGCACTCATATCTCGAGGTACCACTGTACCTCCCGAGTTCTTACAATGGGTCCTGGACACATAATAGACATTTAATGAGTATTGGTTGAATGAGTGAATTGGTCTGTAGGGAAGACAGTCAGATCTAGTTTATATCTTACATTTTTAAGTTATAAACCAGGCACTGACTGGAGGAAAAATGCTGCAATGAGGATAAAGATGAATATAGTTTTAGCAAGATTTTTTTCTTACTTTACTACTGTCTTTTTACTTTTATCTCATCTACATCAAAGGAAATAATTCAAAGAAATTATGAGGACTAGAATTCAACATAATTATATTTAGAGCCCAGGACTTAAGCTCTATTTTCAAAATTACAGTTCTTAAATATTTTAATATACTACTTATTTTTACAATCATAGGAGATTTTTCACCCTAGGTTGTGTATTTGGATATTATATCAGCTTTCTAAGAAGTGAATAAAATGTTCAATTGTAATTCTTGAAACTGAAAACAATTTACCCAGTAAGAACTAAGATCAATTTTCAGAAAAGCCATGTATGAAGTTCAACTCTCCCCTTCAACTGTTATTTCCTTTTAATTATTAATCTTTCTTCAAACTAAAAAAAAAATGTTTTTAATTAATTACTGCTTAAAAGCTCAAATATTACCAAAAAAATCACTATATATCAAGCTATTTTAAAAGAGAAGAAAATTTTAAAAAGAGCTGACAATATTGGTAGATAAGCACAGTACAAGCAATCCTTGAATGAAAGTCTGTTTACTTACCAGGCAGACAACATATATCTATTAGCTATGAGAATATACAACAGTAAATTAAAATGAGCCTTATTGTCATCAGGTATATAAAATGAACCTAGCTAGTAGATATGGGTAGAAAGTGTGATGCTTCAGAAAATTAAATTTTCTCTAACCCAGCATATTTTATAAGGCTATCCCAGAATTATTTTGCTAGGAGACCTCTCCTCGGCCCCCATCCCCAACACTGACTCAATTAGAGAGGGGCAGGGGAAATGAATTTATTCTTTATTTTAAATGTTGAAATGTCAACAACTATCAAGTCTTTGAAGATTACTTTGATATCTTTCTTTCCCCAAGGAACTCATTACTTGGATTTCCAAGATGGTGCTGACAGAGACTAGCAACCTTATTAAAGACTTCCTTTTTTATGGGAACTCAGCAAAGTAAACATAACGTTTTCAAATTCAGTTAACAGTTATCTTTTGGTATACTGATAATAAAGCTATTACATTCATTTGAAGTAAAGGTTTCAATTGTTTTGTAACTATAATGGTGACTTGAGCTTTTCACATTACTTACCAAGTCCTAAAAGATCAACTGTTGGCTCTGCAGCGTTTTTAGGGCTGGTGCTCTTTTTAGGCTCTAATTGCTGATCTTCTTTCTTCTGTAGCTTTAAAGTAAATAATCAGATGTATTAATTTTTCTTAAACCAATCAAGCCTTTAAAACTCAATTATACAGATTTTGTATAAAGTTAGTGTAATAAAGCATATGAAGCACAGTGTAATGAAGCTTAGAACATTTATTATTGTATAAAAAAACAAGTAAACATGATTATTGAGCTCACAGTAATAGACCTTACATATTAATACCTCAAAATAGTGACTATGAATATAAAAGCCAAGTGACCGGAATGGCAGAATGACTGGTCGCTATGAGGCGCACTGCGGCAGCCAACCAGCTCAATGGGGTCTCCAATCAGCCCCCCCAACAGCTGCCCATGCTCTCCCCAGGCCAGTCCAGCCCCCAGGTGCCCCCCCC
>JAAGEH010000018.1:58748342-58772824 GCA_011751065.1 Lasiurus cinereus
CCCCAATCAGGGGCAGGACTAGCTGGCCAACAGCCCATGGCCCCTCCCCATAGCCAGCCTGGCCGCAATTGGAGGCAGGGCTGGTCAGCCAACCTCCCACAGCCACCCCAGGATCCCCCCGGCCCAGCCCCAATCAGCCCCCATCAAGGCAGGCCAGCCAGACCCCATCCATGCATGAATTTGTGCACCAGGCCTCTAGTATAAATATAATCTCAATGTAATTGTTCTTAACCATTTAATTCCTTCATATGAAATGACACTTTTTAAAAGAACTGCATTTGACATTATTTGCTAACTATTGTTAATGTGCACCTATTAGTAGAAGATTGTAGGCCTGGAAGTTTTTATGAGCACAGTTTACTTTCCTCACCTACAATACTGAACGTTAGACCACTATACCAAGAAAAGCCTAATGAAATGTTATTTGATAATGTTTTTCCTGAGTCTACACTATCAGTTACAATCTAAATATAATATTCTAGTTCTCAGGAGCTCAAATCACACTTACATACTCCAAACCATCTTTCCTTTTCATACAAAAAAAATGCTATATAGGACTGAATAAAAAACCTTGTATTTACTGAATTTTTAACTCAAAAGACTACCTCTCTATAAACAAGAAAATAAACCATTCACTTATTCATTTCTTTCTCAAACTATTTCTATAAGATCATTTCTTCTATACTTAAAGAATTCATAACTTAATTGAGTTCATTTTTTGTTAGCTATACAGATATATAATTTTTAAGAACATATATCTATACTTACTTTTTAATAACTACTGTCTCCCTCAGAATTCTTTTTAACCAACTAGCCTACCATCACAGATATCAATTCTTTAATAACCTTCTGAAATACAAAATTATCAGGCTTAACTATATATAATTTTCAGAAGTTTAACATAATATACTTCACACTCTATACTTTTCAACCTCTAGTATAAATAAGATTGACCTTGCTTAGCTAAATAATTTTAAAGAAACGATCATTTATAGTAACAAAGTAATTCTTTTCAACTGAACACTTAAGTTGCTAGAACATCCTCTTGAGGCAAATTGTAGCATCTGTCCACTTACCCCTATTCTCCATGATACAGCCAGGCAGAAAACATGGAGGAATAAGTAGAGCATGCTTCTAGCCCGCAGTTATAGCAGAGCATTAATTCACACCCAGCCTTAAGTCTCTTACTTTTGTGCTATTATATTCATGGCAGTTGAGGAACTTATTTCAGATTTTTATTTTTATCCAATTTGCTATTTTGTGAATAACATGTTCAGAGGAACTGATTCTGTCATGCAATGTCTACCTCTCTATAACCAAGAAAATAAAACATGTGCCCAGTTCAAAAAAAAAAATGCTGAAAAGAACAGAGTCCAGGATTGAGCCCTGAAGAATGTGGCCAACATCTATGATATTGATATCAATCCAATTAACTGTATTCTCTGGGTAAAGCTGTCCATCCAGCTCACAATCCACCTACAATCAGATCATCAGGCCCACCCGTCTACATCTTAACCAGAGGATAGCTAAGAATCTTGACCATTAAGCTTAATCTAACAGGAATTGCTCTTTGGGAACCCATGTAGGCAACTAGTAAGTAATGTTAACACTTTGAAAAAGAAGTCATTAAAAGAAATCCCATTTGAATTTTGCATAGAATTCATATCAAGCTCAATGTTACAGTATTCAAAATCCACTTATATTTTCCTTGATAAAATTTGTACATTTGTCTATCTCTAAACTTCTGGGTCTCATCTTATTTTTTACAGTTTCTCAAAGAATGTTGAACACCAAATCACAGATCCAGGAAGTCAGAGAATAGCAATCATGATAAATGCTAAAAATAATCTACACCTAGTCATATAATTTTCAAACTACAGAAAAATAAAGAAAAAATCTTGAAAGAAGTGAAAGGAGGAAAACAGTTATCTACAGAGAAAGAAATATCAGAATTATATTTAACTTCTTAGAAACCATGCAAGAAGAACCATACAAGCCCTTCAAATATTTAAAGTATTGAAAGAAAAAAAAAACAAACCTAGCATTCCGTATCCTCCAAATTATCTTTCAAAAGTGAAGGAAAACTAAAAAACTTAGACAAACAAAAATGAGGGAATCTGTTGCCAGACGACTTGCCTTGCAAGAAATGTTGAAAGTTTTTCAGAGTGAAGGAAAATGATATAGGTTAGAAAATCAGAACTACATAACGAAAGGAAGAAATTAGAGAAAGAAGGAAAACTGACATATATATTACAGCAGTGCTTTCCAAACTATAAATAAAAAAACAATATAAACATTTGATATTTTAATATTACTATTATAATTTTAACTCTTCCTTCTCTCTTTCTTTACTATGCTTAGAAGCTAATGATTTTATGGCTCATCATATCATCAGGTACAATGACCAAAACAAAGCATTACCAAACATATGTGCATAGTATTATATTATGTCAGCCTGTTTTATCAGACACCTTATATTATTTCAAATTTTTCTTCATAGCCAGGTAAGGAACTCTCTAGAAATCATTAGCAATTTATTACTAGATCACAAAAACCATAGTTAATAATTTCGTCTGTTCACTGCTTGCTTTAAGATGATGCACTAAGTCTATAGTGAAAACAAGTTCACAAAAACCACTCAATTCTCAAACATATAGGATGTTTTCTCTAAACCTCTTGGTTTTAATAAAGTAAAACATCTAATGAAATAACATCACTATTAGTAAAGAACAGAACTAATACTTTATAGCTACTTTATTTCATATGTTACTTTAAATAGTTACTAGAGGCCTGGTGCATGAAAATTCATGCACTGGAAGGGGGATCCCTAAACCCAGCCTGCCCCTTTCACAGTCTGGGAGCTATCAGGGACGGAAGGCGACCCAGCAATCAGGGGAAGGCATAGCCCCCATCACACCTCTGCTGCTGCCATTACAGGCAGCGCAAGCCTCAGCTGGCCCTGGTTACCTGAGCCTTGGGTGGCCCTGGGCAGCTGGAGGCTAAAGGTGGGTTCGGCTGCACCACACTCCTTTCACCCCTTCCCCAGTGAGGCTGAAAGGACTTGGGGGCTCAGGTAGGGCTGAGGGGACTGGGCGCTGCCATCTTTGTGATGGCATGATGGTCAATTTGCGTATTCCCTCTTTATTAGATAATATTAGCGAGATGACATTATTTGATACTTAATATGTCTAAATTCATAAGTATTCTAGTAATGTGGTAACAAATCCACCCAAAAATATAATTTAATGTTACCACACCAACACAACTACAATAACAACTTTAATTAATGGAATTCACATGCATTAAACCGATGTTTTTATTTTTTACTTTTATTAGTAAACTAGAGGCCCGGTGCATGAAATTCATGCATGGGAGGGATGTCCCTCAGGCCAGCCTGCACCCTCTCCAATCTGGGATCCCTCTCACAATCCGGGACTGCTGGCTCCTAACCGCTCGCCTGCCTCCCTGCCTGCCGGATAGCCCCTAACAACTCTGCATGCCTTCCTGATTGCTCCCAATCATTCTCCCCTGCTGGCCTGATCTCCCCTAACTGCTCTCCCCTGCCAGCTTGATCGCCCCTAATCACTCTCCCCTGCTGACCTGATTGCCCCTAATGGCTCTCTCTGCCAGCCTAATCACCCCTAACCACCTTTGCCTAGGCCCCTGCCACCATAGCTTTGTCTGGAAGGACGTCCAGTAGACATCTGGTCTATCCAGTCTAATTAGCATATTACCCTTTTATTAGGAAAGATGGTTTTATCTCTTCTCTTTATTTAAGAAAAATTTCCTAAGGTAGGTTATTAGCTGGAGAGAAAATATATCCTGAACATTAAGCTGTATGTCCCATTACTGGTGGTTGTATCACTTGAATAAACCCCCTAAGGATTATCCAACACCTCTGGCCTCTATTCATTCAAGACTCACTCTACAAAGTGACTTGATAGTGAGCTGTTTGCATTTCACGCAAAGTAAATAGGCAAGAACTAAACTTTTTTCTTGGTCTTAAGTAGCAAATACCCTTCAGTTACCTTCATTTCCCTAAATTGTGTCAGTCCTCATGTCCAACTTTCCCAACAGCAAAATCTAAAGGATCATTTTTGCCAATCATCCTTTTGCACAAGGACCATTTACTCCACTGACAATCTTTCTGCAACTCCCCCCCTCAGAAAAATTAAGCCTCTACATGTGGGCTAGAGAAACTTTTTTCTGCTAAGGGCCATTTGAATATTTATATTATTTGCAGGCCATACAAAATTATCAACTTAAAAATTAGCCTGCCATATTTGGTCAAACATTTAATTAACTCACCCCTAATGCCTTGGCAGGGCCAGACCAAATTATTTCTCGAGCCTTATACAACCTGTGGACCAGACATTTCCACCCCTGCTCTATATGCTTAGCGCTATTCTAGGCACTGGTATTCTACTGTAGTCATTTGGGGGAAGTGCACAGGAAGTGGAAAGGGGAGAAACAGACAATAAAACAACTGATCACAAATAAACAAGAAGCATTATGTTCTACAGGGTACATTAGAATAGAATGTTGTAATCAAGAGTGACTGGGGACTGGCTACTTAGCTACTTTATATTCAGTGTTCAGGGTAGGCCTCTCTCTCTGCTCCTATTTAAATTAAAATCTGAATGACAAGAAGAAAGCACCATGGGAAGATGAGGAAAAGCATCTTGGGCAGGACATATAGTGCAAAGGTTCTGAGTTCACAATGAGTCTGATTTATTCTGGGAACACAAAATAGGGATGGCTGAAGCACAATACTTAAGGGAAAGAGTGGAAAAGGGTAAAGTCAGAGACACACACATGGGCAAAAGGCTTCAATGTATCCTATACAATGAAGAGGTAATAGCAAATTGACCCTCACACAAGATGGCCACCCCCATGTGGTCAAATATGGCCAACACAAGATGGGCAGCAGGGGAGGATATTATGGGTGATCAGGCCAGCAGGGGAGGGCAGGTATGGGCAACCAGGCCTGCACAGAACGGCAGTGCAGGAGCACCAGGCCTTCAGGGGAGGGCAGCTGGGAGCAACTGGGGAGCAGGGGAAGGGCAGTTGGGGGCAATTGGGCCATCAGGGGAGCAGTTAGGCATCAATAACACTGGCAGCAAAGTGGTTAGTGGCGATCAGGCAGGCAGGAGAGCAGTTGGGAGCCAGCAGTCCCAGATTGTGAGAGGGTGCAGGCTGGGCTGAGGGACATCCCCCCCATGCACGAATTTCGTGCACTGGGTATCTAGTAAGGCTATATAAGACAAAGTCTAAAGATGTCATTCTATGTATAATGGGAAGTCACTGGTAGGTGTAAAGTAAGCAAGTAACATAATCTGAAATACTTTTAAAAAGACATAGTAGATAAACAAGAAGAACATTTAAGAGGCTATTGCAGGGGTCTAAGGAAGAGATAATGGTGGCTTGATGAAGGACGATATAGTTACCAGGATATTTACTGATGGAAGTGATGAGTCAAACTAAGTCAACTCAGATTTTACTTTAAGCAACTCAGTAAGCTGACTAGTGATGTGGTTTCTTGAGATGGGGAAGGCAGCATATAAAGATCAAGAAGTCTGGTTTGACCATGTTCAGCTCAAGACATCTGTCACATGGAGATTGACAGGAAGCTGCTGAACATACAAGTTTAGAGTTCTGAGGCTGGGTCAAGTTCAGAGATACAGATTTGGCAACCATTATCATATCTTTGATAAAAAAAAAAAAGCTTTGGAACTAGTTGAGGGCATTTATGCAGAAAGTGCAAAAGAAGGGAGCCCAGCACTAAACTGAGGAAATATATTTAGGGGTTTGGAAAAAGAGATGAAGCCAACAAAAGATAGTTACTAAAAAAAAAATAGGCACTCAATTTCATGTGAAAATAAAATCAGAATAGGATCCATGGAAACCAAAGGAAAAAGAGAATTACCATTTGAATGGAAAACTGATTGGAAGAAAGTAAGAACAGAAAAATCAACTGGAGTTGGCAGCATGGAGATAACCAGTGACCTTGATTTGAGGAGTGTTAAGAGAAAGAGTAAAACAGAAACTGGAGTAAAATGCAATGAGGAAAAAACCTTAAATAAGAATATGTACACAATAACCAAAAATGACCCTTTCAAAAAAAAAAAAAGTGGTAGCAGAGAAGCAGAGAAACCAAGATGGTGGCATAGGTAAACACTAAACTGCTACCTCACACAACAATATCAAAACTACAACTAAAAGACAAAACGGACACCATCCAGAACCACAGGAAAGCTGGCTGAGTGGAAATTCTACAACTAGAAGGAAAGGGGAAAGCACATTGAGACTCAGAGGACCTGCAAAAGGCTGAGGTACAGAGACGCATGCAAGGAGAGGACGGGCGGCTGAGTGCACAGCTGACTTTCAAAAGCGGGAGAGAGACAGAAGCTCCCAACTGCACTGAATTCCAGTTCCCGGACAGTTTCTGGGAACCCAAACTAATTAGGGAAAAAACTGTCTGGCAGCTTTCTCTCAGAGGTGCCTGCAGCGATTACCAAGAGACACTGAGACCAGGAGCCTCATAGTGCAGGGATGATGGGAAGTCAAGGCTGCTGCTCCACCCTGAGACTCTGCCCTATCCAAGCTGAGCACAGAGGCTTTTGGAATTTTGCAAGTCTTGTCTCATAAGGGTTCTCCAGCACAGAAGTTCTCCCAGTGAATATACAGCTGATCCTCACAGCCAATTGGCCTGGAGGTCAATTCCTTAGAGTGATACCAACAACAATCAAGACTAATTACAACAAGGCTGTGCACACAATCCTCAAAGGGGTACACCAAGGATGTCCACCTCAGGTAACTGGGAAGGCTGAGCCACTGGGTCCTATAGCACACGTAGCACACAAAGCTACTCTACTAATTCAGGGAAGGAGCAAAAATGCAGAGATGAAGAAACATAACAAATGAAAGAAATGGAGGAAAGCAAACTTCGAGATATAGAGTTCAAAACCACAGTTAGAAGGTTTTTTAAGAATTTCCTAGAAAAGATGGATAAATTTAGCGAGACCCTCAAGGAGATGAAAAAGGACCAACTAGAAATTAAACATACACTGATTGAAATAAAAAATACTATACAGAGACATAATAGTAGACCAAAGGAATGCAAGAAGCAAGTCAAAGATTTGAAATACAGGAGAAACCAAGGTGACGGCATAGGTGAACACCTAAGCTGCTAACTCGCACAACAATTTCAAAACTACAACTAAAAGACAGAACGGACACCATCCAGAACCACAAGAAAGCTGGCTCAGTGGAAATTCTACAACTAGAAGAGCAGGACACACGAAGACTCAGAAGAGCTGTAAAAAGCTGAGATATGGACACACGCTCATGGAGAGGATGGGCGGAGAAGGGTCTGGCTGGCTTCCTCTAGTGGGAAAGAGACAGAAAATCCCAACTGCACTGAACCCCAGCTCCAGGAGAGACTCATAGGGAAAGTCTGGACTGTTGTGAAAAGGAAGGGGTGCATGGAAACTTAAGGGGAGCCGCAAAAGACAAAAGTCTGGGGGCTCACGAAAGTGCATGCGAAAGTGCACACACAGAGCGCTGACTGCTGATTGTGCCTGGCTTCCTCTAGTGGGAGGAAAACAGAACCTCACAACAGCACTAAATTCCAGGTCCAACTGCACTGAACCCCAGTTTCGGAAGAGACCCTGGGGACCCAGATTCATATGGGTCCTTAGAGCGCACGGAAACTCAGGGAAACCAAAAGGCAGAGTTCTGGAAGCTCGTGCACATGCACATGCAAAATCAGAGGTCTGGAGGCAAGCCCGCATGTGCAGACACAGCTGATCCTCACAACCAATTGGCTTGGAGGTAAATCCCTCCCAGGGATACCAACAACAATCAAGAATTAACTACAAGACTGTACACACAGTTCACAAAGAGGAACACCAAGAGTGTCCTCCTCAGGTAACTGGGGAGGCAGAGCTACTGGGCCACATAGGACATCTAGCACACAAAGCTACTCTACCAACTCAGGGAAGCAGCGAAATATGCAGAGACTAAAGAACAGATCACAAATGAAAGAAATGGAGGAAAACGAAAGACTGGATATAGAGTTCAAAACCACAGTTAAAAGGTTTTTTAAGAATTTCCTAGAAAAAAAAAATGAATAAATTTAGCAAGACCCAAGAGGAGATGAAAAAGAACCAAGTTAAACATACACTGACTGAAATAAAAAATATTATCCAGAAACCTAACAGCAGACTAGAGGATTGCAAAAATCAAGTCAAAGATTTGAAATACAAAGAAGCAAAAAACACTCCACTGGAAAAGCAAAAAGAAAAAAGAATAAAAAAATGTGAAGATAGTGTAAGGAGCCTCTGGGACAACTTTAAGCATACCAACATCAGAATTATGGGGGTGCCAGAAAAAGAGAGAGAGCAAGATATTGAAAACCTATTTGAAGAAATAATAACTGAAAACTTCCCCCACCTGGTGAAAGAAATAGATTTACAAGTCCAGGAAGCAAATAGAACCCCAAACAAAAAGAATCCAAAGAGGACCATACCAAGACACATCAAAATTAAAATACCAAGAGCAAGACAAAGAGAGAATATTAAAAGAAGCAAGAGAAAAACAGTTAATTACCTACAAGGGAGCACCCATTCGAATGTCAGCTGATTTCTCAACAGAAATTATGCAGGCTAGACGAGAGTGGCAAGAAATATTCAATGTGAATAGCAGGAACCTACAAGCAAGATTACTCTACCCAGCAAAAGCTATCATTCAGAATTGAAGGTCAGATAAAGAGCTTCACAGATAAGAAAAAGCTAAAGGAGTTCTTCAACACCAAACCAGTATTATGTGAAATGCTGAAAGGTATTCTTTAAGGAGAGGAAGAAGAAGAAAAAGGTAAAGATAAAAATTATGAACAATAAATACATATCTATCAACAAGTGACTCTAAAAATCAAGTGAATAAAAAATCTGATGAACAGAAAAATCTGGTGAATATAATAGAATCGGGGCATAGAAAGGGAGCAGACTGACAATTCTCAGGGGGAAAAGAGTGTGGGGGGTGGAGGGGAACTATTGGGGGAAAAAGAGGAACAATTGTAATAATCTGAACAATAAAGATTAAATTTTTTAAAAAGTGGTAGCTAGAGATGAAAATAATTGGAGGTAATAAGATACAGTAGAATAGAAAAAAATTAGGAAGCAGGGAGGGGGATCAATAAAGAATAAACGTGTGAAGGTAGAATATTAGAGCCCACATTTCACCAAGAGAAAAGGTAGGGCACCAAGGGAAGCTATTTTGGTGGTAGAAAATAAGGAAGTTCCTGTAAAGCTATTTTTTCAATCAAATATGAAGCAAAAACATTACTGAAAATGGGGTGTGCAGCATGTTTACAGAGCAAAAAGAAAGCATGAAATAACCCTGGAAAAGTAAATGGAAAGAGGAAAATGAAATAGAACTGCAAGTCAATGCCCATTTGAGATTTGCAGCTATGATGGAAGTGAGACCCAATCAGCAGACAGAGTTTCTGCTGAAATGAGACATGGAATAGGACAATAATTGAGTTGAATCAGTACTTGCCAGACAGGACTATCATCAGGGAGAAAAAGGTAGTCATAAGGAAGTAAGTAGAATGAAACTGTAGAATTTAAGTCTGGAGGTCTATTTAAATCATTCTACTCTGAGGAACCTATGTTCTACATCACATCTTCAGCAATATTTCTTCTTTTGATTGTTAACTGCTTAGGCTCTATCAAATTCTCATTTGACATAAGTAGCACTGATATTTATCATATCCTTGATAAATAAAGTAATTAGAGCAGTTTTTCAACATTATCTATTTAAGATCTTTTCATAGCATAATGGGTCAATTGCAGTGACTGGGTAGTAAATTTTTTCAATAAGGACTTCCTACATTCAATGACTAGTATGCATATTAAAACTTCAGAAAAGGAGCCGAGACTGGTTTGGCTCAGTGGATAGAGCATCGGCCTGCGAACTGAAAGGTCCCAGGTTCGATTCCAGTCAGGGGCATGTACCTTGCTTGCGGGCACAACTCCAGTAGGGGGCGTGCAGGAGGCGGCTGAACAATGTCTCTCTCTCATCGATGTTTCTGACTTTCTATCCCTCTCCCTTCCTCTCTGTAAAAAAAATCAATAAAATATATTAAAAAAAATAAAAACTTCAGAAAAGGAGATATGAAAATATCATTGAAAGATGAACTGCAATTAAACCAGAAAACAAAATATACATACATCTGGAAGTATACCTTTCTCCTGCTTTCTCCTGTCCTTTCTTTAAGAAATACTTGAGGGATTACTATGCACCAGAACAGTGAATGATTAAGGGTAAGGACTTATACAATGAAGCCTTACACTCCTACTTGTAGGTTCTCACTAGCTTCTATGGAATAAAGGGTAGAAGAGGGCTTATGGAGAGACCATAGGTAGAAAACAAAAGGTTTCCTCCTCTCTTCTCCCTTTTTCTCCCAGACTAGCTCTTAATAGAAACACTTTTTTTTCCCTGATGTCATCTTTAAACCCCCAATGTTGAATAGGATTCATTACATAAAAAATGCTCAAAAAAATGTGTATTAAAAGTAGAACATCTGGGCAAAAGTACAGAAAATTGATGGTCCTGAAGAAAGCTGGTGTAAATGGGACCAAAACACTTTTGACCCTGGAGGCTTTTGGAAATGAACTATCAGGCAGGCTGGCTCCTAACTCATAGAGGAAGGAGACAGTATCAAGAAGATCAGTTTCCCAAGAGCAAATCACAACTGAATCCATTTGATCAGATTCTTAACTCTAAAGGTTAGGGATTTCTGTCAGACTTGTTTACTGCTGTATTCCAAGTGCCTAGTAGAGTGTCTGTCACATATCAGTCACTGGGCACACATCTGTTAAAATAATTTGGGAGTATCTTTAGGTTATGCAGATGATGTGACCTATCTAAATATGCTTATAAACTATGACCTTAAATTATCACTTTAAACTTTAATCATGAACACTGAGGTCTTTCTGCACCAGAGTCCAGATTCTTTTTACTATACCATGTTGTCATTATTTAGCATAGATGGTATGCTAAATCATCCTTGTAATATTAGAAAACTTGTCCCAAAGACATAAATAGCTTGCTACTTTCCAATGGGTATTAATTGTTTAAATTAATCCATAGCAGACATTCATAAGAAAATAATGAACTCCCCATCAATGGCCTCCTTTTTAGAAAGATTAACTCCAGCAATTATGAGATGTGTGACCCTAGGTAAAATGCCACTCTTTGAATCTTCTGTTTCTCCTTTGCATGATGACTATCTTAAAACTATCTGTTTAATGTGAGAATTAGCACACATAAAATGCTTAGTATGATTCATGGCACTTAGTAGATATTTATTTAAATCCCTTGACTTTCCTCTCTTCTTTCTTTCTGCACTTTGGCTATAACAGTAGTATACCAAGAGGCCATAGAATATATTGGTTAAGTGCATACACTCTGAAGACAGAATGTTCAGATTCAAATCTTGGCTTGGCTACTCAATAGCTGTGTGACCAAGAATATATTACCAAATCTGTGTCTCTCAGGTTCTCATCCGTATATGAGGATGACAGTATAAACCTCATGGATATATATAATATATATAGGGTGTCACCAAAAATGTAGACACAATTTAACAGCTGATAGCTCAACTGATGTTTCTTTCTTTTCAGATGTAACCCACTGGAATAAATAACGGTATTCAAAGTGTGTTTTTGGAGACACTCTATATAAAGGGTTTAGAACAATGGCTGGCATATATTAAGCATCAAATAAGCACTTACTCTTTTTATTACTTTCGCATGATCCAGCAAAACTAATTGTTGAGCCCAAACTGGTTTGACTCAGTGGATAGAGCATTGGCCTGCGGACTGAAAGGCCCCAGGTTCGATTCCAGTCAAGGGCATGTATCTTGGTTGCGGGCATGTCCCCAGTACAGGGCATGCAGGAGGTGGCTGATCGATGTCTCTCTCTCATCGATGTTTCTAACTCTCTATCCCTCTCTCCTTCCTCTCTGTAAAAAATCAATAAAATATATTTTTTTAAAAAAAGTAACTATTGACCCTTTCCAACTTGGCTGCAACAATCTTATTGTTTATTAGTCCTCACTGGAGGGTATTTTTCCATTGATATTTAGAGAGTGGAAATGAGTAAGGGAGGAAGGGAGAGAGAGTGAAGAGGGAAGGAGAGAGGGAGAGACAGAAAAAGAGAGAAGTGAGAGAGCATATCTTGGTTGCCTCCCCATACAATCCCCCACACATACACAGGGGATGGAACCTGCAACCCAGGAGGTATGTACCCTTGACCCTGACCAGGAATCCAACCCTCAACCCTTCAGTGTGGGTCGAATTATTCACGGAGCAACACTAGCCAGGGCTTGGCTGCAACATTCTTACACACAGGCTTTAACTTAATAAAACTACTTTTTATCAGAGTATTTATTGAGGACATAGTTTTATTATTTTCTATTAAAGGAAATTTCTAATCTACTGTGAGGGACTGTAAAGCTTGCATGCTTACTGAACAAAAATCTTTCTTTTTTTTCATTAAATAGGAAATGAAAGCTTTGCACATGAAGTAACTGGATTTCTTTTATTTTTATTGCCTCACTGGCAATAACGCTTTAAATGATTGCAAAAACATTTAGAAATTCCATGACAGAAAAAAATGTTGCAATTTACTATAAGCCTGTAATAGAACTTGAAATATAGTCTTCTGCCACAACTTACACATTCTTTATTACCACAATTTACTTTAATAATGGACAAGTATTAAAAAGCTATTATAACTTCAACTGGTTCCTTTTTCTTTTAGGGTTGAGGGCATTTTAGTATACAGTTATTTAACTGACAAGTAAGATTATTATCATCTTGGTATTACTTTCTGTAAAACAATAATTCTTATTTTAGCTACTCAATTCTTTCTTTTTTAAACTAGGTAAAACAGTGAGAAAAAAAGCAAACTGTCTTGGCTGAAAGAACTTTCATGTTGTAGTCACAAGTGTTTCAAGCTATTTAAATTATTTACTCATTGAAAGATAACCTCAATTGCCAGAATATTTTGTATACTAAATTAGCACTAATTAATAAAAATCTTAGTTTCTATACCCACCACTCTTTTTTTAATGACAATATCAAGTTTTTTGAAAAGGCTAAATGACTGTTAACTATCATACAATCTGAAGAGAATATAAATTGGTAAAATGACTATGATATAATCTTAGGCAAACAAACTAAAACTGGACATATATATTTCCTATGCCGCAGGTATACACCCAATAAGCGATGTGAATATGTTTCTTTATTTTTATTTTTATTTTTTAAATTAAATCTTTATTATTCAGATTATGAATATGTTTCTTAAAAGGCATGTATAAGAATATTCATAGTAGCTTTATTCATCTAAGTCCTAAACCAAAAACTATTCGTGTCAACCAACTGTAGAATAGAAAAATCAAGCATGCCACAGGTAAACACGAGTCATATTTAACAAGAAAAGAACACACAAAAAACATGATTGAATCTCACAGACACAATGATTAGCAAAAGAAACCAGACAGGACGGGGGAAGGGTAAAAATGAGAGACGTCTGTAATACTGTCAATAATAAAATAAATTATTTTCAAACATAAAAAAAAAAGACACAGAAAAGTAGGTGCTTAATGACTTCATTTACATAAAATTAAAAGCAGATCAAATGTATCTATATTGACAGAAATTTAAATAGTGATTAACTTTGGGAGAGGGCTGAGTAGGAGGACCAAGAAAGTGCGAGGTGCTAGGAATACTTTGAATCGTGATCTGTGCATTGGTTACACTAGTGTATAAAGTTGTAAAAATTCACTGGGCTATAAACTCAAGATCTATACCAATTCCAGTATGTAATAATTATAAGAGTTTCACCAAAAGGCTGGTGAAGCTTGGGGGCTCAACAAGCATGAGCCCTCTATGCAGTTTACCTGTTGGAAATGGGCTACCTGGCACTTCCTCTAAACCTAAATAGTATTGTCTGCTGCCAGACAGCTCTGGGCATTTTACTGCTGTTGGCCAAATAAATACCTGAACAGCTATAAGCTATTCCCCAAACTGACAATGCTTCTGTACTCTTTGAAACCTAACCCTTTGAAGTGTATATCTTCACCTTGCCTTAGGACAAATTGTATTAATAAAAGCAGGGTCCTGAGTCAAGGAGGGGAGGCTTCAGTTCCTTTAGCTGAAGATCCTCTGACCTCCAATGCCATTCAAAATTATCTTTCGTCTCCGGACTCTTTAATCATCTACCTGCAGCCCCTTTCTCCAGAATGCTGAACCCTTTGTAAGGCTGGGAAAAGAACCCCGGCAGTTATACTTCAATAAAAAGGTTAAGAAATTTTAAAAACTAATTTAACTCTAAAATAAAATCTCTATGAAGTTACAAAATGTCTCTTTCAGATAGATATAAACTCACGATATCATTACAAATTTGTTGAATTGCCTTAATTATTCTTTAAAAAACAAGACATCTTGAGCCCTGGCTGGGTATAGCTCATTTGGTTAGAACATCATACCAATATGCAAAGGTTGTTGGTTCGATCCCCAGTCAGGGCACATACAAGAATCCACCAATGAATGCATAAATAATAGAAGAACACCTCTTTCCCTTTCTCTTTTTCTCTCCCCTCCCCCTCAAATCAACAAATAAGATTTTTCAAGAATAGCCCTGACTGGTTTGGCTCAGTGGATAGTGTCAGCCTATAGACTGAAGGGTCCCAGGTTAGATTCCAGTCAAGGGCATGTACCTCAGATGCGGACACATCTTCAGTAGGGGGTGTTCAGGAGGCAGCTGATCGATGTTTCTAATTCTCTATTCCTCTCCCTTCCTCTCTGTAAAAAATCAATAAAATATATTTTTTTCTAAAAAAAATTTTTTCATAAATAAAAAATAAGACATCTTGAAAACAGGACATCTCAAAACCAATTTCAAGTGCCACCTAGAGTGACATTTTCTAACATTAGTTTTACTGAGAAAAAGGATAGAGAAGTCAAACTTTAGACTCTATAAGGACTAAACCCAGCAGCTATTTATTGATTGTCCCTTGAATTACAGTTAATGGTTGTATTGATTAGCTTATTTATATGTAGTAGGTTAACTTACTTAAAGAAGAGAGTCTGAAGATTTAAGCATTCTTCCACTGTGGTGAAAAGCTGGCTTCTAAATATTTCTATATATAAAACCCTAATACACAAATAGACTGAATGGCAAAACAACTGAACAACCAGTTGCTATGACATGTGCGGACCACCAGGGGGTGTGTGCGGAACATGGCAGGCGTCAGCAACAGGTGGCAGAGCATGTAATGTGGTGGGCACCAGCTGTGGTGGGATAGTGCAGCAGGTGAGCAGGGGATCCAGACCAAGGCGAGGTGCCAATTGCTGTCATAAGGACGAGCCTCTGGTGCTTACTGAAAATTTTTTGCTCCTGCATGCTGTGATCCCGCCCAGCACTCGCACCTGCTACTGGCACCAGTCCTGCTTGCAACTGCTGCCTGCAGCAGATCCGCCGCTCACACCCACTGCCAGTGCTCGGCACTAGTCCCAATCACTCGGTGCCATCAGCAGGTGCAAGTGACAGCTGTTGGCCATGATCGCCCAAGGGCTGCTCCACCTATTCCTGCTCCTGAAGGGCAAACGGGGCAGCAGCCACCACATGCCCCCCACTAATGGCACTGGCCCTGCTCATACCTGCTGCTGGTGCCGGCCACCATCGCTTCACGCTGTCAGTGAGTGCAAGCAAGGCTGGTGTCGGCAGCACGTAGGAGTAGCAGGAGTGAGACTGCCAGCAGACCTGGGACTGGGAACCAGAGCAGGGCAGGGGCACGGAGGATGGGACAAGACCCGTCCCTGTGCCCAGTGCAGCTTTGTGGTCCACAGTTCCTTTTAAAGTGCACAAATTCATGCACTGGGACACTAGTGTGTATATGTGTGTGTGTGTGTGTGTGTGTGTGTGTGTGTGTAAAAGCCTAAGTGACCATTACAACTGAACAACCAGTCAAACCAGTCACTATGACACACACTGACTACCAGGGTGCAAACACTCAGTGGTAAGGGGAGGAGGAGGGGGAAAGGCGGGGAACCACGCAGTGGCAGGGGGCCAGCATCCGTTCCTTACTTGCCTGGCCCGGAGACCTTCACCTCTTCTCCTGACCTCGACAGGGCCTTCAGGCCCCAGGCTGGGTCAGGAAACCAAGGGGGAGGGAAGGAAGGTGAACAGACGCAGCCCCTTTCCCAGGGGGATTGAGGGCCGTCTCCTTACTTGGGGCCAGCAGCCAACCTCCTAAGCCCCTGTCCCTCCCCCCGGCTAGCCAACCTCCCACGGCTCCTCCTCCGTTTTTTCCCCCAGTTGGCAATCCCCGATCGGCCTGGCCCTGATTACAGGGTCATCTAGTTTATTTATAAGAAAACTAGAAGCCCGATGCATGAAATTCATGCATGGGTGAGGCTGGGGTCCCTTAGACTGGCCTGTACCCTCTCCAATCTGGGACCCCTCGGGGGATGTCCAACTGCCAGTTTAGGCCCAATCCTAAACTGGCAGTCGGATAGCCCTCTTGCAATCCGGGACTGCTGGCTCCTAATAGGTCACCTGCCTACCAGCCTGATCCCCGTAACTGCTCTCCCCTGACAGCCTGATCCCCCCTAACTGCTTTCCCTTCACAGCCTGATCCCCCCTAACTGCTCTCCTTTGCTGGCCTGATAGCCCCTAACCGCCTCTGCCTCAGCCCTGCCACCATAACTTTGTCTGGAAGGTCGTCTAGAAGATGTCCAGTCTAATTAGCATATTACCCATTTATTAGTATAGATAACCTAACTCACCCTGTATAATTAAGTGTGTCAAAGTAAAAAAAAAAAATTCTGCTAGCTTTTACTGGACACAAATTCTATTACTGGCTCAAAATTACCTTTAGTAATATAAAAAAATTTTTAGTTTTTCTCTAGTCTCTCTACCAAGTCATACCATATCTATCACCATCAAATTAAACTGCTTTCTTCTCCCTTTCTTCTCTTTACAAAGCTCATAACATCAATTTATATTGTTTTCTTACATTTTACTATATAAAAAATAGTATGAAAAATCTATAAACAATATCTCTATACAATAGATATTGCTTATTTTTGATAAATTTCTATTTGGTGTG
This sequence comes from Lasiurus cinereus, assembly GCA_011751065.1. Lineage (NCBI taxonomy): Eukaryota > Metazoa > Chordata > Mammalia > Chiroptera > Vespertilionidae > Lasiurus > Lasiurus cinereus. The sequence goes on from JAAGEH010000018.1 coordinate 58,765,528, forward strand.
TATCTTAGCTCATTTAAGTGAAATAAACCAGTCAGTGAAAGAAAAATACCACATGATCTCACTCATTTATGGATAATAAAGAACATTATAACCTGATGAACAAAGATAGAAACAAAGGCAAAGAAACATCAAACAGACTGTCAAATTACAGAAGTAAGGCTGAGGGCGAGGGGGAGTAAGAGATCAAGCGAAAGACTTCTGCCCTAACTGGTTTGGCTCAGTGGATAGAGTCAGTCGGCCTGTGGACTGAAGGGTCCCAGGTTCGATTCCAGTCAAGGGCATGTACCTTGGTTGCAGGCACATCCCCAGTGGGGGATATGCAGAAGGCAGCTGATTGATGTTCCTCTCTCATTGATGTTTCTAACTCTCTATCCTTCTCCCTTCCTCTCTGTAAAAATCAATAACATATATTTTTTTAAAGACTTGTATGCATGCATATAAGCATAAACAATGAATGCAAGGCACTGGGGGGGTGAGGGCATGTATGAGTGGGGTAGGGAGGCAATGGGGGATATGGACACAAATGTAATACTTTAATAAAAAAATTTTTTGGAAAAAAAAACGAAGATAACCTTTACATTAGTGTTTTTCTTTTTTCACTTATAACACATATTATAGCCAACATGACTCCAGAATTCATCCTTAATCACATCCTTTCAGCTTCAGTTGCTTAATCACATGATAAAGTGTTAAATGAGAAAACTTGTAAGGTTAATCAGGCTCAGAATTGAGGCAAACATGAAACTGAAGTCATGTCCTACACAGTCTTATGAGCAAGGAATACAGAGTAATAGGGGACTCTGAATCCAGTCTTACTAATTGAAATCAGGGGCTAAGACAAGTCTTTAAAAAAAAAATCTTCAGTGGAGGCATGTTATGCCAATTCAGCAGAATATTCCTTTCCTATAAGCAGAGTTTAGATTTAAGTAACAATATATGTGATGCCCTATTTCTAAATCTTAAAACTATTAATATTGTTCCAATATGGCTTCGACATACTATTTTGTCCCAATAAAAAGGACACTCCCTTTAGCAGTTGATTTAACCCTCAGTTTATCAGAATAAAGAGTTTTTACCATTTATCATATGGATCTAAGCAACCCTTTTTATTTCTTTATACTTTTAAGTGATTTTATGCTTACTTTAGAAAAGTAGAAAGTGAAAAAATACATTAACATTTTAATAAATGAAACACAGAAAACTAAAATTTTTATTTCATATGCTTCTTGTTCTGACAGTATATGGACCTGAAATAAACAATTATTCTTTGACTGCAACAAACATGATCATTCTGTCTTGTAAATACTGATTTCAGATTTCAAATCTCTCTAGTAAACAGCTACTTCTAGTTTGTCTTACTCTTGAACCTTTAAAAACATAACATTTTTAAAAACTTTTACAGCTAATAATTGGAAGAATGATCACTTCTTTATTCCACAATTGCAACAATACACACACACACACACACACACACTACAAGAAAAGAATACTGTCACATTCTGTAACATGGATAAATCTTAACATTATGCTCAGTAAAATAAAAAGAAAAAAGCCACTCAAAATTACCATATGTTATATGACAGCATTTATAGGAAATGTCCATTATACAGAAATCCATAGAGACAGAAAGATCAGTGGTTGCCATGAATAGTGACTACTAATTGCTATGGGTTTTGGGGGTGTTTTGTTTGTTTGTTTGTTTGTTTTTAGGAAATGAAAGTCCTAAAATTGGGCAGCGGTGATAGTAGTTCAACACTAATAAAATACTAAAAACCACTGAGTTTTACATGTTAATGGGTGAATTTTATATACTAGAGGCCCGGTGCACAAAATTGGTGCACGGGGGTGGGGGGGGCGGTCCTTCAGCCCAGCCTGCTCCCTCTCCAATCTGGGACCCCTTGAGGGATGTCCAACTGCCCAATTAAGCCCGATCCAGTTAGGATGGAACCTAAACGGGCAGTCAGACATCCCTCTCACAATCCAGGACTGCTGACTCCCAACTGTTCACTTGCCTGCCTTCCTGATTGCCCCTAACCACTTCTGCCTGCCAGCCTGATCAGCCCCTAACCACTCCCCTGCCAGCCTGATTGATGCCTAACTGCTCCCTTGCCAGCCTGTTTGCCCCAGCTGCCTTCCCCTGTGGGCCTGGTTACCCCTAACTGCCCTCCCCTGCAGGCCTGGGTCCCGCACAACTATCCTTCCTTGCAGACCCAGTCACCCCCAACTTCCCTCCTCTGCCAACCTGGTCACTCCTAACTGCCCTTTCCTGCTGGCCATCTTGTGGTGGCCATCTTGTGTCCACATGGGGGCAGGATCTTTTGACCACATGAGGCAGTTATCTTATGTGTTGGAGTGATGATCAATCTGCATATTACCTTTTATTAGATAGGATAGAGGCCTGGTATCAGGGTGGGGGTTCCCTTGGGGTGCGGGGTGGTCTGGGTAAGGAGCCTGTGGTGGTTTGCAAGCCGGCCATGACCCCTGGTGACCCAAGCAGAGGCCCTGGTATCTGGGATTTATTCACCTTCTACAATTAAAACTTTGTAGCCTGGAGCAGAGCCAAGCCTTCTGCTGGCATAGCCATTGAAACTTTGTTGCCTTAAGTGGAGGCCTGGGCCCACCAGCATGTCAGAAAGCTTGGCTTCCTCCATCGCCAGGGGCAACCCAAGCCTCCCTCCTGCTCTCTCTGTGGCTGTAGCCATCTTGGTTGGGTTAATTTGCATACTTGCTGTGATTGGCTGGTGGGCATGACTGGTAGGGATGGCTTGTGAGTTTAGCAGAGGTATGGTCAATCTGCATATTATTCTTTTATTAGGTAGGATGAATTATATCTCTCTTTTTTTTTTAAAGCTTACAGCACCCGGTATTCCCAGGCGGTCTCCCATCCAAGTACTAACCAGGCCCGACCCTGCTTAGCTTCTGAGATCAGATGAGATCGGGCGCGTTTAGGGAATTATATCTCAATAAAGCAGCTATTTACACTAATAAAAGAAAAAGATGCAACATGACTGTACCTCTGTGACACCCACCAGCCAATCAGGAGTGAGTATGCAAATTAACCTGACAAAGCTGGAAGCAGCCCCACCCCCCAGCCACTCTGGGCCTGTGGGAGTTGCAGAAGTCGGGCGCCAGTGCCTGAGGCTGGCTGTGGCCAGGGAGATCAAGAAGCCACCTGTCCCTTGATCCCAGGCCACAGCCAGCCGCAGAAGCCGCCCACCCCACATCCGCCCGCCCCACATCCTGGGAGAGATGGAGAAACCGAGCCCCAGCACCTGAGACTGCCTACAGCCAGGGAGATGAAGAAACCACGTGCCCCATGATCCCAGGCTGCAGCCAGCAGCAGAAGCCTCATGTCCTCCCACCCCACTTCCTGGGGAGAAGGAGAAACTGGGCCCCAGTGACAGAGGTTGGGTGTGGCAGGGAGACAAAGAAGACCCCTGCCTTGTAATCCCAGGCCACAGCCAGCCAGAGAAGCTGCCCACACTGCACCCCAGGGAAGATGGAGAAGCCAACCGCCTGCAGTCCAGGCGCCAGCACCTGAGGCTGGCTATGGCCTGGGAGATGGAGAAGCCGCCCACCCCACGGTCCTGGGTGCCAGCACTTGCAACTGTGGCACAGGCGAAGCCACCTGCCCACCATCCCCTGCAGCTGCAGCTGGCCCAGGTCCTGGGTGCCTATGGCTGACCAAAGGGAAGGAAGCCTGGATCCCGGGTGCCTATGGCCGCTGGAGGAGGCAACCCTGGGTCCTGGGTGCGGGGCCAAGGCAGAAGTAGTTAGGGGAAATCAAGCCAGCAGGGAAGCAGTTAGGGACAATCAGACTGACAGGCAGAAGCAGTTAGGGCAATCAGGCAAGCAGGTGAGCAGTTAGCAGCCAGCAGTTCTGGATTGTGAGAGGGCTGTCTGACAGCTGGTTATTCCCTAAGGGGTCCCAGATTGGAGAGGGTGCAGGCCAGGCTGCACAAATTTCATGCACCGGGCCACTAGTTTAAAAATAACATGGTAGAAAACTTTGTAACTGGAAAATGTTAATAGAATGGTTTTTCCAAATTGGAAATAAAAAGAATACCATAATTATACTTTAGTAATAAATATTTCAATCCAGTTTGATCAATGTCAACATTCTATGGAGACAGTCTTCTACTAACACAGATTTGGTGTTTTTCAGCCCAGCTCTTCTCCTTTCTGTGAAAAAGGATTAGAAGGCCAGGAAGAAAGAGAGAGAAGGTTGGGGAATGCAAGCCTAATAAACAAACCTACTCATCTCAACATCTTACTCCAAAAGCCAATAGTATCTCTTGGATACCAATTCCAAAAAGAAATCTTCCTCTATTCTGTTTTGTTTACAAATACATCTGTATGTGGCAAAACAACACAATATGAAAACCATAACAATATGATTTCATTATAAACAAGATTTATGTATATCCTACCAATATTTAATGTACTAGCTCAGCAATTCATCTCATGGCACACATAATTACTAAAATTCTATGGCACACCAAGAAGTACAGTTTTTGCCAATCTGACATTAAAAAATAGGTAGAGTCTACGGCCACACCACCCTGAATGTACCCAATCTCTAAAAAATAGGTATAATTTAGATTGGTTTACAAAAAAATAGTAATAGTCACTTTTTGCTTCAAAGTGACTTTTTAAAAAATTAGGTGCCTATACTTGTAGATAAGGATTCCCAGTACCAAGAATTAACAAATCAGACAAAATCTTATTAAGATGCAACTCTATTATAAGATCTATATATTTATGGCTCAAAACAGGACATTCAACCCAGACAGCTATTGTGTTGGCTGTTGTCATTTTTTTGTTTGACAATCTAAGGAAAAAAATGTCAATGCCACTGACTACATAGTCACATTATGCATGTTTTAAAAATTCTTGCAGCATACAGGTGTACCATGGCATATCAGTTGAAAATTGCTGTACTATCTTATTTAAAAAATAGGATTTAGAAAGGCAGAACATGAAAATAATGCAGAAATAGAAACAGAAATAATACCTGCTACTATGATTCTAGAGAAGCAGGTCTCAAATATAACGTCACTGTTGGCTATTCAGTTTGGTAACAAAGTTTTTTCAACTAAGAAAATAGTAAACTATTAAGTTCTAAATTGAACCCCACAATCTGTTCTTGATTTGTTATCACTGGTCACAACTTTTTATATAAAATGACAGGCACAGAGAGTAACAACTTAAATTTGAAAAAAACTATATTTATAAAACCCTAATATGCAAATAGACCAAACAGCAGAACAACCAGTCACTATGACATGCACTGACCACCAGGGGGCCCACGCAGAACATGGCAGGCACAGCAGCAGGTGGCAGAGTGCGGAACATGGCAGGCATCAACTGTGGCAGGATGGTAGTAGAGCAGGTGAGTGGGGCACCAGATCAAGGTGGGGCCACCAGTTGCTGTCACTGGGGATAGCCTCTGGTAGTTACTAAAAATTATTTGCTACTGTGCGCCATGGTCCTGCCAAGCTCTCTCACCTGCTCCCGGCCAGCCCCGCTCGCACCCACTGCCAGCTCCCAATGCCAGTCCTGATTCCTCAGCACCTGTCCTGATTCCTCAGTGCCATCGGCTTCTCCACCTTCCCCTGCTCCTGAAGGGCGATTGGGGCAGCAGCCACCACTCGCACCCACTGATGGCACTGGCCCCCCTCGCATCCACTGCTGGTGCCAGCCCCAATCGCTCTGTACCATCAGAACATGGAAGCGGCAGAGGCATGAGCGGGTATGTGGGCAGACAAGGGACCAGCGCTGCGGTGGAAGGGGCCAGGTGGGAGCACGGAGGAAGGGCCGAGACCCGCTCCCTGTGCCTACCACAGTCTTGTGGCCCACAGTCCTTTCAAATTTGTGCACTGGGTCCCTAGTGTATTATGTATGGATTGACAATGAGCACCCCTAGAATCTATAATATGGATATATCCTTTTCTACTAAAAGAAACCATGGCTCCCTAGTGAAATAGATGATGACAGGTCTGAGTCAGGCAATGTACAAGATGAGTTTAAACCAGTTATCATACCCAATATTATGGAAATTATCATATTACTACAGCTGCATGACAAAGACTTGGGAGCCATCCTGAAGAGGTTTCCCATCAAAGGATAATAACTAAAATAGACAGAAACACCATATATGCTTAAATTCATGAATACATAATGAAAAAAAAAAAGCCCTAACTGGATATAACTGGAGGATACTAATGAATCAACTCACTATTTTGAAAACTGGTAAATTAAGGGAAAGTATCAAGCTGCTTCTCACATATGAATTATACTACCAGTGACCAAAATTAGTAGAAATATTTCAACCATTAAATTAAAAAGAAACAATAGAAATTAGGGTATCACTCTTTACAGCCCCTGATGAATTGCTGGAAAAAGTATGGGGGTGCATGGGCTAACATGTCAAGAAGAGAAACATATAGACATTAGGTGTCTCCTGATGGAAAAATAGTATCACTACAATAGTCTAGCTTAAAATAAAATCAAATGGGAATCCAATCAATGACTTATTTATAGGAAATGCTAAGGACAAAAAAACTATGGAGATACAAATCAACAAAATCATAATATAAGAAAAGGAAAGAATCCCTTTTCCCACAACTAAATTACAAAGGAAAAAAAAGTGGTAAAGAAGGAATTGCTAGGTTAAAAATCTCAAAGGACTTACCAATCTAATCTGCATTAGATGCAAACTAACAAACTGGGAAGGTAATAAACATATGGTTTGTATCAGATAACTGGTTATTTGAACATTTTATAGGATATTTGATAAGGAATAAGAATTGACTGTCTTGCCCTAACTGGTTTGGCTTAGTGGATAGAGTGTTGGACTCCAGACTGAAGGGTCCCAGGTTCAATTCCAGTCAAGGGCACATGCCTGGGTTGTGGGCTTGATCCGTAGTTGGGGTGTACAGGAGGCAGCCAATCAATGATTCTCTCTCATCATTGATAGTTCTATCTCTCTCTCTCCCTTTCCCTTCCTCTCTGAAATCAATTAAAAAAAAAAAAGAATTGACTGTGTGTGAGGTTTTTTTAGTATATATGATTATGGCATTTTGTTAAATGTTTAAAGAGATATATAATGAAATATTTGAAGATAAAATACAATTTCTGGAATTTGTTTTAAAAAATATGGGGAGATAAGAGTAAAGGTTTAGGCACCCTAATATATAAAAACCCTGGGTCCATCGCATCCACAACCAGGAGGTTCAACAGTTCGCCAGGCTGTGTGCACAGCAGGCGAGCAGGCTGAACTGCTGACTTTTCGGGG
>JAAGEH010000018.1:58772924-58828040 GCA_011751065.1 Lasiurus cinereus
AGAAGGAGGGAAAGAGAAGAGAGGGAGACAGGCAGGGATAATCAGCAATGGCAGCGGCTGCTGGCAAGGCCAGGAGAGAGAAGGGTGATCAGACGCTACTTCTCTCTCCCTCGCCAGCAACCAAGCTTCTCCCTCTCTCCCAGAGGTCAGCAGTTCAGCTGCTGACCTGCAGCCTGGGGCAGCTGCTGATCAGCCCTGCCTCTAGGATCAGGCCCGGAGATAGGCCCAGAGATGCTGACTGGCATAGAAACCGACCATTCAGAACCAAATCTGGGTGAATTGTGAGGAGTCAATTTGTCTAACCACATCAATCCTGCAGATCACTGCCAAAATAATCTTCCAAAAGAACCCTTGTGAACTAGCTGTATCGTCTGCTTTAGGCAAGTAAAAATACTTTCCACAGCCTTTGCTCCAATAAAGAATCAACCCAACTTAAAGATCTTCTGCAATTTGAGCTCAATCTACTGTTTTGGACTACTTTTTCATTATTTTCTATCAGAGATATATCTTCAAACTCCTCTAGTCCTCTTTTCCTAAGCATGTTACTTTGTCTGTTTCCAGTTTCCATGCCTATCTATCAAGGTGTTCGGTCCAAATGATATATTCCTGTCTTCCACCTTATCTACCTACACTTCAAAATCTAACCTTAAGCCTGAGTCTTTTCTGAAGGCCCTTTCAAGTATGTTGGGTCTTTTTCATTCTTTAAATATTACTGAAGTCTGTGCATATACCAATAAGCTAAAATGTCATTCTTTATGTCATTAATAAGGAAATACTTATCATTGTGGAACTCTCATTATCTATACCCACACATATATAACTCACTACAAATCATATAGAACAAGCTACCAATAGGACATAGTTAGCACATAGTAATCACTCAACAAATACTGTTCAAAGAATTATTATTTGCATATTGTGAATATCCCCAAACTCATCTATATATATAAAAGCCTAAGCAGCCATTATCATCGGACAACTAGATGACCAGATGGTAGTTATGATGCGCACTGACCACCAGGGGGCAGATGCTCAAGGCAAGAGCTGCCGCTGGTAGTTAGTGCGTTCCCATAACCAACCTCCTGCTGCTGACCAAACTCCTGCAGTCATTCCTCATGGCCAGCTAGCCAGCCAGCAGGCCCTGATCAGCCCCAACAGGAACTGGGCAAGACAGCCTGATCAGCCCAGATCTCTTGTCAGGCCGAGGGATCCCACCTGTGCACATATGCATGCACCAGGCCTCTAGTTCACATATAAGTATGCAAATAAGATGGTAGTCTTTATAGATTTTTTTTTAAAAGGAAATTTTACCTTTTCAGTTGTAAGAGGTTTTGCAGGCTTTTCTGGTTCCTTTTCTCTCTTTTTCTCTTCTTTTTTTTTTTCCTTTTCTTTCTAAAACACAGCCCAAAGTTTTGCTAAGTTTACGTTTTTAAAAATGTCAGCTCTTAACACATTTTATTAGTTTGAGTTGTCATTTGAGAAAGGTACAAATTTTCAATGATGACAATATCTGGTGATACTGAAATATAAAAGTAAACAGCAAATTCATATTCTCAATGAGGTTATATATTGATAACATAATAAAGAACATCTTTTCTTGGCCTTCAGAGTTAGCTAAGTTGGTTCGAGTGTCATCCCGATATCACAAGGTTGCAGGTCCAATCTGAAGTCAGGGTACATACAAGAAGCAACCAACGAAAGCATAAATTAGTGGAACAATAAATCTATGTCTCTCTCTCATATCAATAAAAAAAATTTTTTTAAGAATATCATTTCTTGCCCAGGCAGTATTACTCAGTAGTTGAGCACTGACCTATGAACCAGGAGGTCAAGGTTCAATTCTGATCAAGGCACATGCCCTGATTCTGGATTCAATCCCCAATAGAGGCTATGCAAGAGGCAGCCAATCAATGATTCTCTCACATATTGATATTTCTCTCTCTCCCTCTTCTTCCCTCTCCAAAATCAATAAAAATATTTTTTTAAAATATTATCTTTTTTTTTAAATTACAATGGAGGTGAGATATTTAAAACTTGATTTTAGAATTTGTGTAATTAAACAAGTGAGACCTCTATTCAATAAAGTCTCACTGCATAAGCTTCCTAATAGCAACCATAAAGTTCAAATTTGAATAAGAAGAAAAAATTAACTGATGAATACAATTCCTATCACACAAAGATATATCATAACATGTAAATATAAAGGGAAAGGTGCAGTACAATCACTTCACTTTTTTAAGATGCCACAAAATATTTTCAGTCTATCACTACAATATTGTGATTTTTAAAATAGCAAATACAATTATTTTCTCATTTTAAAAAAATGATAAATATACAGTATTTTGGGGCCAGAGCCAACTTACTAGTTAGTGTATTACAACAGTCAAGGTAAACTATAATGGTATCATGATGTTCACAATTTGCAATTTCAAGAAGGATGAAAAGGATATAATATTAAAAACTTAAGGACCACAGACATGCCAAAAAGAAGAAAATGAAATAAAAATTAATATGGATAAACGTTGAAAAGATCATGTTAAATGAAATAAATAAAAAAGTTAAAAATTATATGCTTTCACTCATGTGTGGGATATAACAAATAAACAAGAAAAACAAAAACTCAAAGACACAGACAACAGTATGGTGGTTACCAGAGGAAAAGGGGATGGGGGAGTAAAAAGAATATGTTATGGGGGTCAAATATGAAAATGGTAGATTTGACTTTGGGAGGTGGACACATGCTGCCATATACAGATGATGTATCATAAAATTGCACACTTGAAATCTATGTAATCTTATTAACCAATGTCACCTCAATACATTTAATTCAAAAAATCCTAAAAAATAAAATAAAATAAAGATTAGACAAAGTATTATTCATAGGCATTACAGAGGAGAGAGATGTGTAGAAACCTAGAATTAAATGACTACTGCAACTGGGTACTGATCTGACCTTAGTTTCCTGGTAATAAACACAAAAATATAAACTGATGAACCTAAGAAAGGCAGAATAATAACCACACAAAAGTTAATCTAAATGCCTAAAGGTTGAGTTTGACCCTGTGCCATTAAAATGGTATTTGACAGAACCATTTTCAACAAAAGAATGTTTGCTATTTATAAATCAGAAAAGGTAATACTGGCAATTACTAGGCTATAACATAAGAGATATAATAAAAGTTCCCATGGGCCAGGCAGTGTAACAAGCACCTTATTTTCTAATTTAATTTTTTTAATAACTGTCTGGAAAAACTGTCATTATTGTTTGTTTTACAAACGAAGAAACAAAATCTTAGGAAAATAAGGCACAAAGCAACACAGCTAATCAATGGTAGGGACCTGGGACAACAGAGACCAAACTCTGAAGTCTCGCTACTCAGTGTCGTCCAGTGGAGCATTGTTATTTGGTATCATTCTTCCTTACCACACCCAACACTTACTGATCCCTTAACCAGATGCTAAACACTACTCTGACTTACTTAATCCTAACTTTATGAGGTAAATAATAGTATCCCCACTTTCTAAGTGAAGAATAAATAAGGCATGCAAAAATTCTTTATCTATATATATAAAAGCCTAAGCAACCATTCAACCCTGTAGGGATCAGGCCAAAACCAGCAGTCCAACTTCCCACAAGGCCGTGGTCGACAAACTGTGGCTCACGAGCCACATGCAGCCCTTTGGCCCCTTGAGTGTGGCTCTTCCACAAAATACCACAGCCTGGTGAGTCTATTTTGAAGAAGTGGCATTAGAAGAAGTTTAAGTTTAAAAAATTTGACTTTCAAAAGAAATTTCAATCCTTGTACTGTTGATATTTGGCTCTGTTGACTAATGAGTTTGCCAACCACTATCCCAAGGGATCCCCAGAGTGCAGGCCAGGCCAAGGGATCCCACCAGTGCACGAATCCATACACTTGGCCTCTAGTATATTATAAAATGCTTTTCTTTTCCTTCCTTCCATCCCTCCCAGTTGGCTCTTTCCTCTGAACTGAAAGACCTGTATATCCAATCACCTACTTAGACACTTGGATGTTCCACAGTTATCTCATACTCAACAGGTATAACACTTTTAATTTATCTTCCTTCCTTTTCTCTCCTCAAACTTGTTACTCCTCCTCAGCTCCTATCCTTTTCTCACTCAGTATCATCATCATCTATTAAAATGCTCAATACATAAACTGGGAGTCATCAAATCTTCCCAAAGTACCTCCGTATTACATTAATTACTAATTCCCAGAGATTTTATCTCTTGAAACTACAGTTTCCTTTTCATTCCCTCAGCCTGCATTTTAGCACATGCTCCCATCATTTTATTCATGGGTTATAACAACAGGTTCTCAGCCTTTTCCACACCCATCAACACAAAATTTACTCTCCATAGAAACAGTGGAGCTATATTATGACATAAAAATCAGATCCGGTTATCTCTTTTACCCATAGAATTATTTAAGTGCCAGGGCCTGCTGAATTACCTTCAGTAGGCTCACAAGAAGACTCCTCTCCAACTTCTGTCCCTATCCTATGCCTGTTCCAGCCATGTCATTTTATTTGCAAATCCTCAAACATTCCATTTTGCTAACAGATTTTCTCCCCACAATATGCTTTCTCTACTTGGAATGTACTTTCATCCTTATAGCTAATGTTTATTAAGAGTTCAAGATGCATCAAAAGTATGATTCCTAAATTAATTGCAACACAATGAATGCATGTCAATCACAGCACATATTATGTTGTATTAGAAACCTGTAAAGTTACACAGTTATCTATTTTTCACTATTAGACTACAAGTTCCTTGAGGTCAGGGGCCATATCTTATTTGCCTGTGTATCCCCCATGTCTAATGCACCATTTATCAAGGGGTAGACACAGAAAAAGTGTTAGTTCAAAACCATGTCTCAAATGAATTCATGATAACAAATGAAAAGGTAAAGAATAAAAAAAAATATTTTAAACCTCAAATATGTATAGGGATGGCTTTAAAATCCATGATAGCATCATGTGTCCTTAACCACTGTTACCCCAAACACAGTCTAAAAATTACAACTGTTTATTGTAAACTCATGATTCTATACTACATACATTCTATACTACATACATGACTGTTACTAATCCTTAAAAAAACATTGTCTTCAAGTGATTATAACAACAGATTTATAGATATAAAACATTTTAATCAGAGATTTCAACAGCAACTATTAAAAACGTTAAGTATAAGGCAGTATTGGAAACAACAGAAAAGTTAATTCCTTCTTAAATACTGAGATATACCTATACTAATAAATCAGTGATTTTTAAATTAAATATAAATTAAAGCCCTTTAATCCTACCTGTGACATAGGAAAATATTCTAGAAAGTCGTATTTAACATATTTAATACTAAAGACCATATAAAATTTAAACAAACATTACAGCACTCCAAATTATGTATGGCATAATGAGAAAGGAAGTTCATTTACTGCTGAACACTACATAATGCAGCTGGCTAAAATACTAGCATACCTCCAATTTGCTTTTCTCAACAGCAGCTTGTAGAGAAGGAGAGGCTACCAAAGGCTGAAGGGGAGCATCAGAGGAAGAAATCTGTGGAATCAGATGAAAAGTCAGGAGAGAAAAAACAAAAAGAAGGTAATCAGAACTGATAGGTACAGGAAAGAAAAAGAAAAAAATCCATGTATTTCTGAGATACAGAAGTACTTAGGAGTATGTTAACAAAGGAAAATAATGCATTAAGAATGTATTGCTTTTTTTTAATTTCCATATAAAATTTCTTAAAATAAAATATTATAGCATAGTACATGATTAAAAATGGATTTATTAGGATATAAAATTTACTAAAACCAGATCATATTAAAAGTATTTAAAAAACAATTAAGCTGTGCCCAGGATTCATTTTAATCAATATTACTATTGAAATACTAATGTATGAAGACATATTGTCCCAAGTAGCAAGAAGGTACAAATGAGTTTGTGTGTTTTTAACTTATAATAACTGTTTTAAAAATGGAAAATAAAACAGATCTGAAGTAGGGGAAATTAAAGTTTTAATCTACTGATTAAGAAAACAGGAAGAAAAAAAAAGCTGGGATATAAAAAAAATAAAGTGGATTAATGCAATATAACAGCAAAGCAGCAAATGGACTTATAAAGCAATTTATACACTTCCTTCTTTAAGATCACACACAAACACCATTTCCAAAGCTGTACCTGCTGAATTACCCAGAGCATTATGAGACAGTTATATATGCAGCAGAGGCATTTACACATGAAAAAGGATTTCATCTAAAAGCTTTCTCACACATGTTCCTACTGAGTTTCTATACGTATATGTCGTTGATCACTTAAATGGAAACATTATCTTCCTGCTCTTTACTGCCAAAATACAACTGAAATACATTTACAAAATACGTAGATCTTTGGAGCCATAAAACTGACATCTCTCTATTACCCAATCATATCAATAGTGCCTATGAGGAATTTAAAAATTAAAGGTACTACTCTAGAAAGGTTGTTATGTAATGTCAAAATAACACTGTAAGATGACAAATCCTCATTCAATCTGCTTAAGTTAGTTATGGCTGCAATTCCTGAATCATCTGAGTTCATAAACTTCAGAGGGTTTTTTTTCCTTGCACATTGTTATAATTGTGCAAATCAGACATTTAGTGACTATTAAAGGAAATTACACATAGAAGAAAATATTTAAGAAATCAAACAGCATCTTAAAAGGTGGCTTCAAAGCTGGTTTTCCCACTGGAAATTTATTTGCAAGAAATCTTTAATTGCTACTTTATACAGAAAAAAGAGATAAAACATAAAAACACTTAAGATGATAACCTACCATAAAGACTTTTTTTGCCCATACCCTATACTATCCCCAGCCCAGTGGGGGCACATGCAGAAGTCAACCAATCAATGTGCTGTCTCACACTGATGCCTTTCTCTCTCTCTCTCTCTCTCTCTTTCTCTCTCTCTTCCTTCCTCTCCCCCGCCCCCCACACTTCCACTATATCTAAAGTAAAAGTCAATGGACAAAATGTTCTCAGGTGAGGATTAACAACCAAAAAAAGGCCTTTTTGCCCAAACTCATGTAAAGCTGAATATAAAAATATAAAAGAGGGCCCTTAGCCAGTAGCTCAATGGTTAGAGCATAGGCCTGCAGACTGAAGGGTCATGGGTTCAATTCTGGTCAGGACACAGGTGACAAAAAATACACACACACACACACACACACAGAACAGGAGCATTTAGTATGCTGAGGGTTATTAATTCAAGATAATTCATTGTAGCCCAACTGGAGCGGTTCAGTAAGTAGTTGAATATTAACCTATGAACCAGGAGGTCAAGATTCGATTTCCAGTGAGGGCACATTCCCAGGTTGTGGGCTCAATCCCCAATAGGGAACATGTAGGGGGCAGCCAGTCAATGATGGTCATCTTACTTTGAGTAAATAAATATTATGATTTTTTAAAACAGAAAAAATTACACCCAGCCAACTCTTTGATTTCAGTCTGGGGATATCCAGAGCTGAGAACTCAGCTAACCCATGCCAGATTGACTATTAGAACCTGTAAAATGGTGAATCTGTGTTAAATCATTAAGTTTCCAGCAATTTATTAAGTGGCAAAATAAAATTAATCCAATAACTATTCCTTAATAAAAATTAAAAAAAAAAACACATCCTGAGCAGTCTGGTAATCAAGTCCTCTATACAATCCCTACTTGCCTTTCAACACTTATTTCCTCATGCATTTATTCTCTCATCATGTCCCCGCTCCAGATAGCCATCCTTTACACTCACTAGTCAAAACAGTTTCATAGACTATTCACCAAACCCAAACACCAAATAATATACCTGATCTCTCTTTCCTCTTCATGTAATTTTAGCATAGATGGGATAATATGTTCTCTCAGCCAGAAATGCCCTTCCTGAATTATTAACACTCACTTTCATTTTCTCTGAAATCTTACTTTCTTATTAAGGATAATTTTAACCATACCTCCTTTAAAAAGTCTTCTAGTGGAAATTAGTGCTACCTAAATTCTGTGTCCCCATAGTACTTTTATTTTTCTGTCATAACAGTTACCACATTCTGGTCATTGTACAATTACAGGTTGATAATGTTTGAGGGTGAGCTACTTTTGGACAAAGATTATACCATTTCAATCTCAGTGCCTTGCAGACGGTATACATTCAATAATCTTTGTTGTTTGTGACTAACTGAACAAAAAAGAGAAGGTGTAATTCAAGGAAAACTTTAACAACTAATCTATGTCATTCCACATCTATTATCAAAATAAAAACCCTACCACAGACCTCAAAAGTGAGTAGGGAAAATACTGAGGATTGATATGAATGAGGGTTGATAGGATATGCCCATACTGGTGTCCAGCATCAAGCAGATACTTTAAAAGATTAAAAGAAAAATTGTTTTTTGTTTGAGGTTACAAACCAGTAAAAATAGTAGAAAAATCTTTTTACTTGGAACATATTTTCCTTTGTTTTTGTCTTTATCTGAACTTCACTTTCCACCCTTTAAATCTTCTCCCTTAATTCTTGCTTATGTGCTAAACAGCACTCAAAATCATATGGCCTATATCACAAACTCCTTCCATAAAAACAGCACATAAAACCTCCCTACTTTCTGGAAGTATCATGTTTACATGACCAGACACCACTCCTCACAAGACAAATCTCTAGGGATGAAGGAAGTAGCATCCTGGCCCCTTTTATACTCTACATGATGGATTCATGTGGGTTGTAGCTCACAAACACATTAAATGGCCTGAGAGGCAGGAGGGCGATATTTAGAGGTGGGAGTGGGGGAGAGGGGGCAGGGGACGAAGAATAGCCAACTCTTTGCCACTGTTATGGTGTAGTTTATTATTTTGTATTTTGCCACCACATTCTGAAATGTTTATGTTCAGAAGGGCAAGAAATTTCTCAGTATTTTTTTTTAAAGAATTAAAAATTACTATCTTACATATAGAAGCCTTTTCAGGCACTTACTCTTGCTTAAAATAAGAAAATAATACAAGCAGTAACACATATTGGCAACAATGAAAAGTAACAGCTAAAACTCTAAAAATCAGAGACAAAACCTTAAAGGTAGTTTCGAGTCATTTAATATAGAAATAATAGCTATATGAAGCTTAATAGCCACTCAAGGCATCTCCTTACCAGAGTACAACCAATATTCAAAATATCCTTCCATAGATATCAACTTAAGTGCCAGAGCATTCCTTTAGCACCTTATATTTAAGATACTTATATCTTGTTTTATATTATGTTTTATTTTTTTAACCTAGTCTCATCCCCACTATGAAATCTCTCTCAAAGAAAAAGTCATGTCCTCTTATTTCAGTCTCCTAGGAGACTGAATTCAAATAATTTTTGGTTATGTATTGACTGTGACCAATACATAACCAAAAATTATTTGAATTAATGTACAATTTATTACTGAAGAAAAAACACTGAATATAACTATATAATGTAATTCCTAGTCCTATCTAATAAGAGTAGTATGCAAATTGACCTTACTCCACTACAGCCACAAGCAGCGCCTACTAGCCAATCAGGAGGGAGTATGCAAATTAACCCAACCAAGATAGCTGTGACCACGGAGAGAGCAGGAGGCTTGGCTTTCCCCAGCAATGGAGGAAGCCAAGGTTTCCACACACCCTGGTCAGCCCAGGCCTCCAGTCAAGGCTACAAAGTTTCAATTATAAGATAAATAAATCCCAATAAAAATGGCGGCAGCCACAGACCTGGAGAGAGCAGAAGGCTAGGGTTGCCCCCAGCCATGGAAGAAGCCAAGCTTTCTGCAGCCCTGGCCTCTACTTAAGGTTACAAAGTTTCAATTATAGAAGAAAATGAATCCCAACAAAAATGGCTGCAGCCATGGAGCAATCAAGCCTGCAGCAGAGGACAGTTAGGGGTGAGCAGGCCAGCAAAGGAGGGAAGTTGGGGGCAGCGGGACCTGCAGGGAAGGGCAGTTGTGGGGGACCCAGCTTGGTTCTGCTGAAGGCTACAAAGTTTCAATGATAGAAGATAAATGAATTCTTGATACAAGGGCCTCTGCTTGAGTCACTGCAGGGTGTGCAAGCCTACAAACCACCACAGGCCCCTCACCCAGGCCATCCCACACCTTAAGGGAACCCCCACTCTGATTCAAAACACCCTTTAGGGCAAACCAGCTGGTCCCCATCCATGCACCAAGCCTCTATCCTATATAATCCTATCTAATAAAAGAGTAATATGCAAACTGACTGTCACTCCAACACGCAAGATGGTTGCCCCCATGTGGTTAAAGATGACTGCCCCCATGTGGACACAAGATGGCCAGCAGGTGAGGGCAGTTGGGAGGGACCAGGTCTGCAAGGGAGGGAAGTTGTGGGCAATCAGGGCTGCAGGGGAGAGCAGTTGGAGGGACCAGGTCTGCAAGGGAGGGCAGTTAGAGGTGATCAGGCCTGCAGGTGAGGGCAGTTAGGGGTGACCAAGCCTAGAGGGGAGAATACTTAGGGGCAAACAGACTGGCAGGGGAACAGTTAGGCATGAATCAAGCTGGCAGGAGAGTGGTTAGGGGGTAATCAGGCTGGCAGGCAGAAACGGTTAGGGGCAATAAGGAAGGCAGGTGAGCAGTTGGGAGCCAGCAGTCCTGGATTCTGAGAAGGATGTCCGGACTGCCCATCTGGATCAGGCCTAAATGGGCAGTCGGATATCCCTCAAGGGGTTCCAGAATGGAGAGGGTGCAGGCTGGGCTGAGGGACACACATCCCCTGCACAAATTTCGTGCACCGGACCTCTAGTAATATATAAGATCAGTTACGTGCAAATCTACTGCCATGAAAGAGGAAGATATAATTTAATCTTACTAGAATATATACCTAAAAAATCATTATCTTGTTTAATAATGATGAGGTATAATACACTGTATGTTGGGTTAAACGAGACTCTTGTGAACTCTTCTGAATTTTCATTACATTAATAATATAAACTCAATTATTTTGTTCATTAGATTTCACATTAGTGAGATCATATGATACTTATCTTTCTCTGATTGGCTTATTTACTTAGCACAGTGGTCAGCAAACTCCTTATATCAACAGTACAATGATTGAAATTTCTTTTGAGAGCCAAAAACCGACTTCTACGCATGGGCCACAAAGTTTCAATCGCACTGTACGTGTGCCCCCACATGTGGTATTTTGTGGAAGAGTCACACTCAAGGGGCCAAAGAGATGCATGTGGCTTCCGAGCCGCAGTTTGCTGACCAATGCCTTAGTATAATACTCTCCAGGTCCAAAATAAATTAATGAAAAAAATAGATCCAGAGACACAGAACCACAAACAGATTGATGAATTTCAGAAGAAGGTGGGGACAATGGGGTGGGGGAAAAGATTAAGCAGGGAATTTATATGCATATATGTATGGCCCATGGACACAGATAATAGTGTGGCAAAGGCTTGGCAGGGACAGATGCACAGAGGGAGGTCAATGGGAGGAGAAAAAACAAAGTAGACAATTGTACTACTTTCAACAATAAAGATAAATTTTTAAAAATAAACAATAAAATAAAATAAACTCAAGAGTATAAAATCTTTTACCTTGAATTTTTATTTTCAAAACAATAAAAAATGTAAAATATCATAGAATAACATCTCTATGAACTTAACTAATATTTACCAAAAGAGTGTACCATGTTTGTCAACCTCCCCTCCTCTCTACCTCCTGCTCTGTCTCGCTGCTGCTAGGCTTCACTGAGCCAATTAAAAATGAGTTATACATGGATGCAACGAACATTTTGATGGTTGACATATGGGAGGGAAACTTAGGAATAGTGAAAAAGGGGAACAGATTAAAATGTACCAATTGCCGGTTATAAAAAGTCACAGGAATGTAAAGTATAGCATAGGAAATAAAGTAACAACCCTACAATAACTATGTATGGATTCTAGACTTATTGGGGTATTTGCTTAATATATATAAATATCTAATCACACCTGAAATTAATAATATTGTATGTCAACTGTAACTAAAACTTTTAAAATTAAAAACACTGTTAGATAATTCAAAAAAGGCTCTAGTGACAACAAAGACAATGATGTTGAAGATATATATGAAGACTTTAAATAATCATTGCAATACTAGAGGCCTGGTGCACAAAATTTCTTATGATGTGCTCTTCACATATAAATTTGATGTTATTTTACTGACTGCTGATATCACAAATTTTTCAACATTAAATGAAAATATTTGTTTATATTCTATGGAATATTATTAAATACTAGAGGTCCATTGCAGGAAGATTCCTGCAAGAACAGGGCTTCCTGTAGCAGTCTCCACTGCCCTACCTGCTTCCCTCTCATTCTCTCCTCTCTCCACTACCCCACCTGCTTCCCTTCCTTCTCTGCAGTTCCGCCTGCTTCCCCCACAATGCCTGCTTTTCTGCAGCCCCGCTTGCTTCCCTCCTTCTCCCAAGCCCCGTCTGCTTCCTTCTCTTCTCCACCCGCCCTGCCTGCTTCCCACTCCACCTGCTTCTCTCCCTTCCCCACCGCCTGGTTTGCTTGCTTCTCCACAGCTTCCCTCCCTTCTGCAGTGCTTGGCTTCCTTCTATGCTGTCTTCAGTCTTCGCTCTGCACAGGGATATGCAAATTAACTGCCCTCTTCATTGGGTTAATTTGCATACTCACTCCAGATTGGCTGGTGGGCATGGCTTGTGGGTGTAGCAGAGGTATGGTCAATTTGCGTGTTTCTCTTTTATTAGACAGGACTAGAGGCACGATGTACAAAATTAGTGCACTGGGTCAGGGGGATGGTTCCCTTCGGCCCAGCCTGTGTCCTCTTGCAGTCTGGGAGCCCTCGGGGGATCTCTGACTGACAGCTTAAGGGAGTGGACCTGAGCCATCAGTTGGACATTCTTAGTGAAGCCACAGAGGTGGGGAGACTCCCACCACCGCCATCACACTCACCAGCCATGAGCCTGGCTTCTGACTGAGCGGCACTCCCACTGTGGGAGCAGACTGACCACGAGGGGGCAGCTCCTGTGTTGAGCATCTGCCCCTTGGTGTCCAGTGCATGTCATAGCAACCACTCATTCCACTGTCAGGCCAAATGCAAGAGGGTGCAGGCCAGGCCAAGGGACCCCACTGGTGCACAGCTGGGGCCAGGAAGGGATGCAATAGGTTGGCCAGGAGGGCTCCAGAGCATTTCTAGCCCATCTCGCTCAGTCCCGATCAGCCAGACCCTAGCAGCAAGCTAACCTACCAGTCAACTCTTTGTTCCCTGGTGGTCAGTGCACATCATAGCAAGTGGTTGAGCTGCCTTAGCATTCATTAGCATATTATGCTTTGATTGGTTGAACGGATGACCAGACACTTAGCATGTTAGACTTTTATTATATAGGCTAAGATAGATGAAAGTGAGAGAAAACAGTATTTCATCATTGATAAAATTTATGTTAGGTTATTTTTAGATGTGTTTGTATAATTATTTGCTATATCAATATTCTGAATAGAAAAAATAAAAATGAGTTGTAGATATCATGACACTTAATCCCTAAACATTTTATTCCAATATAAATCTTTTATGATGAAGAATTTCTCTTAACTAAGTATTATACCATTGTCACACCTGATGGGAAAAAAACAATTTTATAACAACAGCTATCATTTGAAGGTAAAACCATTTTTGTATATATTACTACATGAAAGTAATTTTTAAATTGTTCTCATGAAGAAAATATACTATAAATATAAATTTAATTTAAAAGTTTAAGGGGTCGGGGGAGGTAAAAGAGGGCATAGGGAAGATAAAAGGTGATGGAAACAGACTTGACTTGGGATGGTGAACAATACAGACATAATACACTGTACAGATGATGTATTATAGAATTGTACGCCTGAAACATATAATTTTATTAACTGTCATTCCAATAATTTTTTTTAAAGTTTAGATATTACAAATAATGTTTAATGTAAAACAGTATCCTATATAATAAAAGGCTAATATACAAATCGACCGAAGGCAGAACCACCAGTTGCTATGACATGCACTGAGCACCAGGGGGCAGATACTCAATGCAGGAACTGCTCCCTGGTGGTCAGTGCACTCCCACAGGGGGAGCGCTGTTCAGCCAGAAGCTCTGAGCCGGGTTCACGGCTGGTGAGTGCAGCAATGGTGGTGGGAGCCTCTACCACCTCCGCAGCAGTCAGACATCCCTTGAGGGCTCCTGGACTGCGAGAAGGCACAGGCCAGGCTGAGGGACACCCCCCACCAAGTGCACAAATTTTGTACAGTGGGCCTCTAGTATTTTATAAAACATGATAAAAGGATTTCTTAAAATTTCACATGAAAACATATTACTTGCTTAAAAGTTAATTCTCTTTTCCCCATAATACTATAACTAAACTTAGTTATCGCATTATAAATGTCATTCTCAATTTGTCACTTTTTGTCAGGCTTTCAAAAGATTTCCTCTCCTACATTTATTGTAAATGCAGCCCAAACTCCACACACAGGGTATCTTTGCTCAAAAAATACACATTAACAATATGTTAGAAAAATTTTTAACAAGATTTTTCATAGTCAAAGACAATATATTAAAGTATCCTTACTTGGTTAGTATTTTGTTAAATTTTTTAGTATATTGCTTCTCTTTGTGGACTGAAAAAGAAAACCCAGTTTGCATATAAAATGAGATGAAATCATTGGCTCTGAATTGCTTGCCAGATTTAAATACAAGATTAACTAACTTATAACTTACTTATTAATTGAAAAATTAAAGGCCAAAAAAATGATCACATCAAGAAAGACAATTAGTCTTAAATTATAACTAACTGGAATGGGAAAATATAATCAGGAAAAAAACATTTAAAAAAAGTGATATATCATATTTGATCACTATAGTAGGGTTCAACTATTTGTTATCAAAAGACTTGATAATAACCAATTAACAAGTCCACTAAAGCCTTTCGGGGAGGATAAATTGGCCTTTTCATTTTATACAAATTTCCAGAATGTAATAAAATAATTTTCTCTCCCCCTTTGTTCAATTATTGACTTTATCTTTTTGGTACATTTCATACAATTAACTTAAACGCTATTTAGGCAGTTATTAGACTCTTAGAATATGCTCCTTATTAAATCAAGAGTTCTGCTCCAGGAGAGTTCATTAACATATTTGACAAAAAATTCTCATATACAAATTTGACAAAGTATATAACTAGTATATTTTTACAATAAATAAATTGAGCAGTATTATATGTTCAAGTTCAAGATCTAGTGAACAAACTTAAATTAGTGAGATGAAGAGTTTACTTACATTTGTAACAGTTATAGCATTTTTGTCATAGTATTTCTTCTTTTCATATTTATCTCTGATGAAAAATTCCACTGCTCTGAAAACAAATAACTTAAGGAAAAGCATGAGCTCAGTGGCATGTACACACTTCTTCATTCATTCCTCTCCATAAAGTTTAAATTCTAAATTCATTTTTCCTACTCCTCAGTCTATTGTTTTCCTCTTACATGACAACTAAATTCTATAATCTACTTTTCTTTCTACCAAAAAATTCTCTTTCAGGAAATTTCCCCAAACCAACAAAACCACTCAACCCAATTCTGGAAAGGAAAGTAACTGTATTTCTCAATTCCATGACATTTCTAAGCTCAACTCTATCTTCCGCAAACTCTAAACTCAATTAAGGTTCATTTTTGATTTTCAGTATAAAGAAACGAATACCCACCCATACAGTACCCACAGTACACCAGGCATTGTGTGTTGCCCATAGTTTCTTTCCTTTAATCTTTCCACAGCTCAGTAATGTGAATATTATTATTTTCACATCATAGATGAAGAATCAAGAACTTGGAAATATCAAAAGATTAAGATTGTACTACTCATATTTTTTCCCAATATACATGCTGCCTCTCAGTGGTAGCCAATTGTTTTTCTTGCACAAATCTGAGAAATGGGGAGAAGTCAAAAAGTTAAAGCCAAGATTACTGCTATTTAATGTTTCTAAAGGTGGCTATATTAGCCTTTCCTATTGATGGAGTGAGCCACTTCTAGTGGGATTTGAGAATTGGGGGTTATCTGATAGGGATGCCTTTTCTTTCCACTCAATTACTGCTTTATCACTAAATGGAAATTCTTCCATTAAGAATTCTTAACCTTGAAAAAACCAAGATGGTGGCATAGTTGAACACCTAAACTGCTGCCTTGTACAACAATTTCAAAACTACAACTAAAAGAACAGTTATCATCCAAAACCACAGGAAAGCTGGCTGAATAGAAATTCTACAACTAGAAGGAAAGAGAGGGGCTCACGGAGACTCAGAGGAGTTGCAAAAAGCTGAGATACGGAGACACACACGTGGAGGGGACGGGCCGCAGATGCCTGGCTGGCTTCCTCTAGCAGGATGGAGACAGAAACTCCTGACTGCACTGAACCCCAGTTCCAGGCAAAACACATACAGGGGGTGGGGGAGGGGAGTCTGGACTGTCAGGAAAAGCAAGGAGTATATGGAAAAGGCAGGGGAGCCATGAAAAGGCAGAGGTCTGGAGGAGCGTATGCCAGTGCATGCAGAGAGAATTGACTACTGATTGTGCCACTAGCTTTCTCTAGCAGGAGGAACTCTACTTCTCCACTTCCAACTGCAATGAACCCCAGTTTCGGGCAAGACTGTGGGGACCCAGGTTCATATGGTCTCCGCAGCGCAGGTGAGCTGCAAAAAGCAGAGGTCTGGAGGCGGGCGAGCGTTAGTTTGCACAGAGAGGGCTGCAGCAATTTCCGAGGAACACTGAGACCCAGGGGCTGTGTAGGACAGGGCTGATGAGAAGCCAAGGCTGTCTGCTCGGCCCTGAGACTCCACCCCATTGAAGCCGAGGACAGAGGCTTTTGCAGTTTTACAAGTCTTCTCTCATGAGGCTAACTCCAGCACAGAACTTCTCTTGGACACAGCTGATCCTTTCAACCAATTGGCTTGGAGGTCAATTCCCTCTAGTGATACCAACAACAATCAAGACTTAACTACAAGACTGTACACACAGTCCACAAAGGGGTGCACCAAGAGTGTCCACCTCAGGTAACTGGGGAGGCAAAGCTATTGGGCCCCACAGAAAGCTACTCTACCAACTCAGGGAAGCAGCCAAAATGTGAAGACAAAGAAACATCACAAATAAAAGAAATGGAGGAAAACAAACGACTGAATATAGAGTTCAAAACCACGCTTATAAGGTTTTTCAAGCATTTCCCAGAAAAGATGGATAAATTTAGAATAACCCAAGAGGAGATGAAAAAGGACAAACTAGAAATTAAACATACACTGACTGAAATAAAAAATATTATACAGAGACTTAACAGCAGACTAGAGGAACGCAAGAATCAAGTCAAAGATTTGAAATACAAAGAAGCAGAAAACAATCAACCGGAAAAGCAAAAAGAAAAAAGAATCCAAAAATGTGAAGATAGTGTAAGGAGCCTCTGGGACAACTTCAAGTGTACCAACATCAGAATTATGGGGGTGCCAGAAGAGAGAGAGCAAAATGCTGAAAATCTATTAGAAGAAATAATGACCAGTAACTTCTCCCACCTGCTGAAAGAAATAGACTTACAAGTGCAGGAAGCGCACAAAACCCTAAACAAAAGGAATCCAAATAGGACCACAACAAGACACATCATAATTAAAATTCCAAGAGCAAAGACAAAGAGAGAATATTCAAAGCAGCAAGAGAAAAAGTTAATTACCTATAAGGGAGCACACACAGGATTGTCAATAGAAACTATGCACGCCAGCCCAGAGTGGCAAAAAATATTCAAAGTGATGAACAGCAAGAACCTACAAGCAAGATTACTCTACCCAGCAAAGCTATCATTCAGAATTGAAGGTCAGATAAAGAGCTTCACAGATAAGAAAAAGCTAAAGGAGTTCATCAACACCAAACTAGTATTATATAAAATGCTGAAAGGTACTCTTTAAGAAGAGGATGAAGAAGAAAAAGGTAAAGGTAAACATTATGAACAACAAATACATATCTTTCAACAAGTGAATCTAAAAATCAAGTGCATTAAAAATCTGATGAACAGAATAAACTGGTGAATATAATAAAATCAGGGGCATAGAAAGGGAATGGAGTGACAATTCTCAGGGGGAAAAGATAAGGGGGATGAGGGGACAGATTGGACAAAAATCGTATACCTATGGATGAGGACAATGGGAGGGGTAGAGATAAGAGCAGAGGGTCGGGTGGGAGCCAGGTGGAAGGGAGTTATGGGGGGGGGGAGGGAGGAACAATTGTAATAATCTGAACAATAAAGACTTATTAAATTTAAATAAATAAACAAATAAATAAATAATTCTTAACCTTTTTAGTACTATGAACCCAATAGGTAAAAACTGTGGCCTTCTTTCTAAAATAGTGATTCTTAATGCATAAAATAAAATACATAGACTTATGAAGGAATGAATTACTCTGAAATACAATCTCTGTGGATCCCCAGATTAAGACACTCTTCTGTTCAAAAGAAAAGTTACCTAAAACAGTAAAGCTTATGTTTTCCGACAGTAACTCCATATTAGAAGTTAACAAAAGCCTTTTAAAAATTGACAGTTGAGGCAATAGATAATAGAAAAAGTTGACAGATCACTACTCAGTGGATATAAAAAGAGTGAAGAGATCATGGAAGCACTCAAAGGCCTTTCATAATGGCAAGACAGAAAATCTAAACATTCAATTTATTAAAATAAGCAAAATGACTGAAGCTGATTTTCAAAGATAGTTTTCTACAACATATGTCAAAGGCACTTTACGTTATCTTTTTTTTCTCCTCTTAACCTATAAGGTAAGTGCCATTTACATCTAAAACTGGAGCACAGAAAGTTTTAGAAGTTCTCTGGGATTCCATTAATATAGTACAAAGGAAAGTTATGATTCAAAACTAGGAATGTCTGCTATCTACCTTTTCAGGATGTCATTGTTCTACACAAGTTCATTTGTGAATCAGTCCATTAATTTCTGGTAATGATAATAAATGCTTTAAAATCTTAAGAAGAATGTCAAATTTGGAGGGCACCTTTATTTTCAAAGTAGCCTTGGCAACCCTTTCAAGTGTAAAGTGCTGGGGCTGCTAAAAGGCTGCTTATTTAGATATGTACACATTTTGGTAGTCAATTTTATACCAAGAATTAACAAGTGTTCCAAGATTTTCATAAAATGCAATGTTATATTTACATAAATTATTTTACATGTAAATCAGCTAAATGTTGTTTGCTCATAATTATAAATCTAAATTCATATTATGTTTTTATATTTTTCTAACCAAAAAGAGGATGAAACAATCAAAAAATCTGGCCCTTTGTGGATGAATTGAGCAATTTTCATTGTAGAGACAACTTTTATCTCCACAAATGGAAGAGAAAAAAGAACATACTTATTGTGAACAATAAGAGATCGACACCTCTAAATGCTTTAGAAGTAGTCACATTTAATTTGAAAAATCAAATAAGCATTCTTCTTTCTTCTAGGGCAGTGGTCGGAAAACCGCGGCTTGGCTCTTTGGCCCCTTGTGTGGCTCTTCCACAAAATACCTCTTGCAGGCGTACGTACACATAGAGTATGATTGAAACTTCGGTTCTCAAAAGAAATTTCAATAGTTGCACTGTTGATATTTGGCTCTGTTGACTAATGAGTTTGCCAACCACTATTCTAGGGTGCAGACTAATGTTTCCAGTTATTAAATGGGATCTCTAAGTATGTGTCTAACACATACCTCAACCTGCCCAAAGTAATAAAGCATGGCTCATTATCTTTCATTTCTAACCCTTAAACTTTCATTTGTACTAAATTCCTTCTCTCCACTGAATTTCACAGAACCTCAGCCACCCTAAAATATCTGGGGTCACCTAAGTATTTTTCTCATAAACAAAGCCAATCTAAACCTAACCCAACTACTCCTACTTTCCCAAATTTCCTTCTAATCTTCCCAGTTGCCAGCTCTCTATTTTCAATGTCACTATTTAATTTATATCTTGTTATTACTCACTTCAGGAATATATTAAGTATTCTATATGGTCTCTCTGACCCCAAGATCTCCTTCAACTAATCTTCCTTGTGGAGAAGTTAATGTTTTTCAATGTTTCTCCTGCTTCAAAACCTTTCAAGGTTTTTCAAATCCTTCAATCCTTTAGGCCAGCGGTTCTCAACCTGTGGGTCGCAACCCCTTTGGGGGTCGAATGACCCTTTCACAGGGGTTGCCTAAGACCAGCGGAAAACACCTATTTCCCATGGTCTTAGGAACCAACAGAGCGTTCCTCGGTGTAGCAAAGTGTAGCAATGTAGTTTACTGTTGTCATATGAAGACTGTTACCTATGCTATACCACAATTCAAGACAAAATTTCATTTATTTGTAATTAGAAATAAATATGTCACAATATATAATTACATATTGTTTTTGTGATTAATCACTATGCTGTAATTATGTTCAATTTGTAACAATGAAAATACATCCTGCATATCAGATATTTACATTACAGTTCATAACAGTAGCAAAATTACAGTTATGAAGTAGCAACGGAAATAATTTTATGGTTGGGGGTCACCACCACATGAGGAGCTGTCTTAAAGGGTCGCGTCATTAGGAAGGTTGAGAACCACTGCTTTAGGCCAATGAAATGAGGTCTTAACTGCTCTACACAGTAGTAAAAATTCTACATAATTTGGAAAATAAGCTTCTACTGCCACTTAATCCACAGAACAAATCTTGTCACATCAAGACCTTAAAATATTGTTTCTTCACACTTTAACACTTATCATACAATTTTTATGTCTGAAATGTACCTCCCATTCTTATCCTAGGATCTTGCTATAATAAAAAATAGCCTTGAATACCAGATTGTTAAATTTGTGGGAAGGAGGTGGGGAAGCAGAAACAGAAAAAGTCAAATACAAATAATAATTTTTTTCATATAACTTAAAAGATTTCTACATTAATATGAAAAGACATATAATGACCTGTATCTCGTGTGTGAAAAGATCATCTTTTTTTTCACTGTTTGTCCATTCAAACTGTTGTGGTACATAAGTGTATAATATATAACTAATATATAACTGATTTTTAAGGAACTACATTTTACTGTCAAAACTGCAAATGTCACCTATGGATAGAATATCTATGAATTAGATATTATTATTTATAGAGCAGCACAATTTTGACAAGCTGCTTTCTCAAATTTCAATATGAGTTTAAGAGATCCTAAAGAATCAAATGTTTATCTTTAGCAAATGTGAAAACATCCTAATTAAAATTCCTGTGAGAAAATATTCTATTCGTTCATTAGAACAGATTTGTAAACACAATTGTGCAACCTATGCAAATATGGAATATCAATAGTGAATATTAGCATAAATTACTTGAGTCTCCACTTACACTAAATATGTAATTTGCCATTTAAATGTCTATATGCCAAACTACTTCACATAAATATAATTGCAATATAGAGGTGATCAAAAAAATCCCTTTGGAAAAGATTTTTAAAAATATTCACGATATACACAAATAAATATTTAATAAACAGTCTAAAATAAACTCTCCAATCAAGAGGTGGAAATCACAGCCCTGGTCGGGAGCTCTGTTGGTTAAAACATTGGCCCAATATACCAAGGTTACAATTTGATCTCCCTCCGGTCAGGATAAATACAAGAAGCAATCATTCAAATAAGTGGAACAACAAATCGATCCTTCTTTCTCCACAGCTTCTCAGAATATATATAAGTAAATAAAAATTTAATGAAAAATAAAATAGAGATCAAGAAGAATAGTTACATTTTATATTTAGTAATAATTACATAAAAATACTACATAGATCATGTATTACCAGATTCCTAACAAAAATTTACTATATACAAAGCACAGCCCAGGACAAAGCAAATTTTATCTTTAATGAGCAACAGTATGATAAAGTTCACATTTTTCCAAATCTTCCTAAGCACAGTTAAAATATGAACTATAAAAATGAGTTCATTCTTTACAAACCCACAATAAATAAGTATTAAAGGATACTGATCTGTTTGTGGTCTTCGAAAGTTCTCTGGAAGATTGGCTTCATAGAGTAGTCTTGCTTTAGTATTTCCCATATCCTGCATGCACTATAATAAAAACAAAAATCAAGTATTTGCATTATTCACACGAGCATTTAAAAGTAATTCCTGCCTGGCCAGTGTGGCTCAGTGGATGAGCGTTGACCTATGAACCAGGAAGTCATGGTTCAATTCCCAGTCAGGGCACATACCCGGGTTGTGCGCTTGCCCTCAGTGTCAGACATGCAGGAGGCAGCCAACCAATAATTCCCTCTCATCACTGACGTTTCTCTCTCTCTCTCTCCCTCTACCTTCTTTGAAATAAATCTATCTATATAAAATCCTGATATGCAAATCAACCAAACAATGGAACTACCAGTGGCTATGATGTGCATTGACCATGAGGGAACAAACGCTCAATGCAGAAACTGCCCCCAGCCCACAGGCCCCAACCAGTGACAGCAGTGGAGGGCAGGCTGGCAAGTGGGCAGCACTAAGCCAGCCAAGGCAGGTGTGAGTGGGGACCCCAATCACTCCCCCATATCTGCTCTGGTTGCCGGCCAGGCCCAGGGACTCTTCCTGTGCACAAATTTCATGCACCGGGTGACTAGTAAAAGTTTTTTTTTTTTAAGTAATTCCTATATATCCACACATATATACACATACATACATACACACATCCATACTAATAAAAGAGAAACTTGCAAACTGACCGTACCTCCACTATACACACAAGTCACACCCACCAGCCAATCAGAAGTGAGTATTAAAATTAATCCAAACAAGATGGTGGCAGCCAAGGAGCTGGAGCAAACAAGAAGCTTGGGTTTCCCTGGCGATGGAAGAAGCCACGCTTCCCATCCACCCTGGCCAGCCCTAGCCTCCACTGAAAGCTACAAAGTTTCAATAGAAGTTAAATAAATCCCAACCAAAAAGGTGGCAGCCATGGAGCTGGAGAGAGCAAGAGGCTTGGGATGCCCCTGGCGATGGAGGAAGCCAAGCTTCCCACCCACCCTAGCAGGCCCTGGACTCCACTGAAGGCTAAAAAGTTTCAATAGAAGTTAAATAAATCCCAACAAAAATGGCAGCAGCCATGGAGCTGGAGAGAGCAGGAGGCTTGGGTTGCCCCTGGCAATGGAGGCAGCCAAGCTTCCCACCTGCCCTGGCAGGCCCTGGACTCCGCTGAAAGATACAAAGTTTCAATAGAAGTTAAATAAATCCCAACAAAAATGGCAGCGGCCATGGAGCTGGAGAGAGTAGGAGGCTTGGGTTGCCCCCAATGATGGAAGAAGCCAAGCTTCCCACCCACCCTGGCAGGCCCTGGACTCCACTCAAGGCTACAAAGTTTCAACTGTAGAAGACAAATAAATCCCAGACACTCGCTTCTAGCCGACCCTATCCTCTACTCAAGGAGATGCTTAAAAAAGAAAAAAAGAAAGAAAAAAGGGGGGCTGCTGAGGAGGTGATCATGCCAGGATGAGACAGTAGTTGTGGGTGATCAGACTGGGGGCCATTGGGAGGAAGCAGACCAGCAGGGGGACCAGTTGGGGGTGAGCAGGCCATCAGTGGGGGTCAGTTGAAGGTGATCAGGATGGAGGGGGAGCAGTCTGGAGTAAGCAGGCCAGCAGGGTGACAACTGAGGGTGAGCAGTCCAGTGGGGAGGGAAGATAGAGGGGCAAGCAGGCCAGCAGGAGGGGGGGGAGCAATTGGGGGTGAGCATGTTGGCAAGGGGGACAGTTGGGGATGATCAGGCTGGTGGGGGGGAAGGGCATTTGGGGGCGAGCAGGCTGGCGGGGGGTGGGGAGGAGAGGGCAGTTGGGGGCGATTAAGCTGGCAGGTAGAGTGATTAGGGGCAATCAGGCAGGTAGACAGGCAGGTGAGTGGCTTGAACCAGCAGTCCCAGATTGTGAGAGGGATGTCCAACTGCCAGTTGATACCCGATCCCTGTAAACCGGCAGTAGGACACCCTTCAAGGGGTCCCAGATTGGAAAAGGTGCAAACCGGGCTGAGGAACACACCCGCCCCCCTACCCCCGCACAAATTTCATGCCCTGGGCCACTAGTATATACATATACAAGATAACATTTATTTCTAGTACATATACTTCACTTTAAAAAAAATGATTTAAGTCACAATTATGAAAGTACTATGTTTAAAATAAGAACATATTTCTAATCCTTCACATTTTTTAGCATATATGGAGCCACAGTTTTCTAATGCCTTTTTCTGTACATATAATAGTATCTTCATTTATATTCACTATTTCCTACAAGTGAATTCCTAGGGCTGTCCATGTGCAGAATTATTGTTTTAAATATACCACTTGAACAACACTACCATTTTCAAAGTAAACAACTCAAGATCAAATTTTCTTTGTTTTGATTTTCAAAATACTCTGGGGTTTCATGTTTTATACTCAAGATCACTATGGAAAGCAGATAAAAGAGAAATAGTACTGACCTCTACATAAGTGGATTAATTTCTTAGGAGTTATTAACTTATATGAGATTTTGCTGAAAGCTATGGAACCTCTTCTTATCAAACAAACAGAAAAACTGTGCCCAATGGCCAAATTTTACATACAAGTTCAGTTCATAGAGATAATCAAGTTATGTGATCATAAAGACATTAAACAATTAGAAAGAGTTAGACCAAGAAAAAATAATTTAATTTACACCATATATGCAATGAAGCGAAAAGTAACTTAGAAACAGCTCACGAAAACTATGAAAGAAAAAAAATCCGAAAATAGTTTATCAAGCAAACAAGAATACATGGAAATTTTAACAACAAAAAAATTAGTAAGACTAAAAACACTATCTACTATACATGCCACACACATTTCATTGACCTTGTTATATTTTCTTCATATTTTAACATATATGAAATAGTAATAGATCTTATAATTGGTGTTATCTTATAATAATTTTTTACTTATTAGTCTGTAAAATGGAGGTTTACCTTACAATCAGCAATATCTTATATTCAATGATAGGACTATACACATCCTATCTAATAAAGAGGGAATATCCTAATTGACCATCACACTCTCACAAGATGGCAGTGCCCCAATAAAGAGGGGATATGTTAACTGATAGCCACGCCCTCACAAGATGGGGCGCCCACAGACACAAGATGGAGGCACCCAGTCCCCTCAGCCCTGTCTCATCCAGCCTCAATCCCCCAGTCCCCTCAGCCCCACTTCATCCAGCCTCAGTCCCCCAGTCCCCTCAACCCCACCTCATCCAGCCAGAGTGCCCCAGTCCCTTCCGACCTGCCTCAGTCCCCCAGTCCCCTCAGGCCCGCCTCATCCAGTCTCACTCCCACCTCATCCAGCCTCAGTACCCCAGTCCTCCCAGCCCCACCTCAACCAGCCCCCAGTCTCCTCAGTCCTGCAGGGGAAGGCAGCTGGGGACAATCATGCTGGTAGGGGAGCAGTTAGGGGCTATTAGGCTGGCAGGAAGAGTGATTAGGAGCAATCAGACAGGCAGGTAGATGAGTGGTTGTGAGAGGGATGTCCAACTGCCAGCACTGGACATCCCCTGAGGGGTCCCAGATTAGAGAGGGTGCAGGCTGGGATGAAGGACACCCCGCTCCATGCACAAATTTCATGTACCAGGCCTCTAGTTATCCTATTTAACAAAAGAGTAATAAGCAAATTGACCACCACTCCAACACACAAGATGGATGCCCCATGTGGACACAAGGTGGCCACCACAAGATGGCCAGCAGGGGAGGGCATTGAGAGGGACCAGGTCTGCAAGGGAGGGCAGTTAGGGTTGACCAGGCCAGAAGAGGGAAGTTGGGGGTGACCTAGCCTGCAGGGAAGGACAGTTGGGGTGGACTCAGGCCTGCAGGGGAGAGCAGTTGGGGGGGACCAGGCCTGCAAGGAAGGGCAGTTGGGGGCAAACAGGCCTACAGGACAGGACAGTTGGGGGTGAGTAGACCTGCAGGGGGGGGCAGTTAGGGGCAAACAGGCTGGCAGGGGAGCAGTTCAGGCTGGCAGGAGAGTGGTTAGGGGATAATCAGGCTGGCAGGCAGAAGCAGTTAGGGGTTATCAGGAAGGCAGGCAGGCAAGCAGTTGGAAGCCAGCAGTCCTAGATTGTGAGAGGGATGTCTGACTGCCCGTTTAGGTCCGATCCTACCTTGGATCAGACCTAAACAGGCAGTCGGACATCCTTTGAAGGGTCCAGATTGGAGAGAGTGCAAGCTGGGCTGAGGGACAGACACACACACACACACACACCCTGGGTGCATGAATTTCGTGCACCAGGCCTCTAGCTTAAAAATAAATGGCACCACAGACCTGATGCCAACAAACCAACACTCTGCTTCCCCCAAGTGGTTCATGGGCTCCGCCACCACCCCAGAGTGACACCCCACCAAATCGCAGCCAATGTTGCCAACACCCCATGTTGCAAGATGCATCCCACATCACAGCACAGCCCAGAAATAGTGGCTGTGGACACTAGGTAATGACATCATATAGCAATGCCCAGCTTCCTGCTTCTAGCAACTAGTCTCCTTGGAGTCTCTTTAGCCCAGGAACCAGACTTGCTTTATAGCCATGTGCAAACATTTTACAGTTTAACCAAATATTTGTTAAGTGTTTTTCTGTGCCTCGTCTCATTTGAATCTCACAGAAGTCCTGGAGTAGGTCGATAGGAGACTGGTAGAATCCTATTTTCTTTTCATTAGCAAGTACAAATAGGGATATTAAAATAGTTCTTCGAATTAATTTCCCTTCAATGTGCACGAATCCGTGCACTGAGACACTAGTATATAATAGTCTTTAATGTGGGTCATTACACTTTTTTGGCAAAAAAATATATATATATATTTAGGAATAAGACATACATGTACATTATACCAAACTAAAGTTGTACTAGAGATACTATCCATTGCAATTTAGAGGGAAAAAAAGAGATATAAAATCTGAAAGGGAGTAGTGATGTGAAATAATGTGTCATTTCTACAAGAGACTACTA
Organism: Lasiurus cinereus; assembly: GCA_011751065.1. Lineage (NCBI taxonomy): Eukaryota > Metazoa > Chordata > Mammalia > Chiroptera > Vespertilionidae > Lasiurus > Lasiurus cinereus. The sequence continues at coordinate 58,799,991 of JAAGEH010000018.1, forward strand.
CCAAAAATTGACTGGGTGCAAGTGCACAGGTGTGTGGTTGTTAGTTGGGATAGGGGGAAACAATGATTTGATGATATCACCAATGTAGAAGGATTATTTTGTAAGAAGGAAGATATTGGTAAGCTCAGATAATTTCTAAAAAGTAGAATATAGCAGAAGGGAAATCATCAATGAAAAGATCAGCAAAGTTAGAAGATTAAACAATTTCAGATTAAAACCACGGAAAATAAACAATAAGAGAAGGCACTTTGAGGAAGTAATAGGAGTACGGTATAAATTAGTTGTTTGAAAGTATCAAGACACTACAGGTAAGGGCCCTACAGAACACTTAAGAAAATTTATTCTACTGGTCTTGAAGAGCAAACTCTGTGGTCTGGTAATCAGCAGAAAATAAAATAAAAAAATCCTAATGATTACAATGATAAACATTACCTTCAATACTTTATTTTTATATATAACTATTATAAGTTAAGTGCCTAATGTCTTCTATACTAATTAAAGAGTAATATGCTAATTAGACCATGAGATCTCCTGAAGACCTTCTGGACATCCTTCTGGACAAACCGCCCCCAAATGGCCCAACCTGTCTCCAATGGGAACCCTCACCCCGATGGGGGTGTGGCCAGCCTACAAACAGCCTTCAGCCCCTCACTCAGGCCAGCCACGCCCCCCAGTAGGGACCCCCACCCAGAAGGGTGTGTGGCCAGCCTGAAAATGGCCCTCAGACCCTCATGAGGCTGGCCAAGTCCCCCAATAGGGACCCCAACCCTGATGGGGGCATGGTTGGCCTGCAAACTGCCCAGCCCCTCACCCAGGACAGCACCACCCCCAGTGGAAACCCCCACCCCAATGGGGGTGTGGCCGGCCTGCAAACTGCCCCAGGCCCTTTGCCCAGGATGGCCCCGCCCCCAAGGGCCCCACACTGATCCAGGACCTCCTTTAAGACAGACCAGCCAGCCCACATCTATGCACTAGGCCTCTATCTATCTACACTAATAAAAGGGTAATAAGCTAATTAGACCAGGAGACCTTCCAGACAAAGTCATGGTGGTAGGGCCAAGGCAGAGGCAGTTAGGGGCAATCAGGCCAGAGGAGAGGGCAGCTGGGGGTGATCTGGCCAGCAGGGGGGAGAGGGCGTTGGGGGGCAAGGAGATCAACAGGGAGGGCCAGTTGGGGGTGAGCAGGCCAGCAGGATGGGGGCAGTTGGGGTCGAGCAGGCTAGCTGAAGGGGCGGGGGGGGGGCAGTTGGGGGCAAGCAGGTTGGCAGGCAGAGTGTTATGGGCGATCAGGCAGGCAGGCAAGTGAGCAGTTAGGAGCCAGCAGTCCTAAGTGCAAGAGGGATGTCCAACTACCGGTTTAGGCCCGATCCCTAAACCATCAGTCAAACATCCCCCAAAGGGTCCCAAATTGGAGAGGATGCAAGCCAGGATCTCCCCGCCCCGCAGTATGTGAATTTCGTGCAGCAGGCCACTAGTATATTGCATTTACATATATGGCATTAAAATGTGATTGGTGTGTATGTGGGAGGTATTAGTAAGTTTAGATATCTCAGATTGCGTCTAACAAAACTGGAAACTACATGCTGCAGGGCTTACAAACAACATGCTCTTTGCTTTAGAGCAGCGGTTCTCAACCTGTGGGTTGTGACCCCTTTGGGGGGTCCATCGACCCCATCATAGGGGTTGCCTAAGAGCATCAGAAAACACAGAGATTTACATTACAATTCACAACAGTAGCAAAATTACTGTTAGGAAGTAGCAAAGAAAATAATTTTATGGTGGGGGGTTACCATAACATGAGGAACTGTATTAAAGGGTCCCGGCATTAGGAAGGTTGAGAACCACTGCTGTACGTGTTTCCTGCACTTTCTCCTTCAGACACTAACAGGTACCTGGTTAATAACCATACATTGTTAAACTAAAATTCATACTAATGTATTATTGAGGAAGCTATCTGCATTGTTTTCATAAATTGTATGTAGTATATACTGATTTGCCTTTCTGGGTTTACTTCTGTTTTTATGTTTGTTTGTTTCTATATTTAATGATTTTTTACAGAGAGGAAAGGAAAGAGATAGAAAGTCAGAAACATCGATGAGAGAGAGACATCAATTAGCTGCCTCCTGCACACCCCACAGTGGAGATGTGCCCTCAAGCAAGGTACATGCCCCCAACCAGAATTGAACCTGGGACCTTTCAGTCCGCAAGCCAACGCTCTATCCACTGAGCCAAACCGGTCTCGGCTACTTCTATTCTTAAAAAAATGAAATAAGTGGATAAGAGAGGAACAGCTACAAAATAAATAACTGAGATTACCAACAGCATTGTTGCAAATAATTAGATTACAATATAGCAATTAGAAAGATTTTATTAAAGTCCCAAAGGCAAAATTACAAAACATTAAAATAAACAATAGAATCTTACATATCCTATCTAATAAAAGAGCAATATGCAAATTGACCATACCTCTGCTACATCCACAAGCCACACCCACCAGCCAATCAGGAGCAAGTATGCAAATCAACCCAACCAAGATGGCTATGACCACAGAGCAAGCAGGAGGCTTGGGTTTCCCTGACAATAGAGGAAGCCAAGCTTCCCACCTGCCCTGGCCGGCCCTGGCCTCCACTCAAGGCTACAAAGTTTCAATTATAGAAGATAAATAAATCCCAAATACCAGGGCCTCCCTCCACTTGGGTATCTGGGGGGCATACCAGCCTGCAAACCACCACAGGCCCCTTGCCCAGGCCGCCCCACACCCCAAGGGAACCCCCACCCTTATCCAGGACACCCTTCAGGGCAAACCAGCTGGCCTCCACCCAGGTGCTATCCTATCTAATAAAAGAGTAATATGCAAATTGACCATCACTACAACACACAAGATGGCTGACCCCATGTGATCAAAGATGGCTGCCACAAGATGGCCAGCAGGGGAAGGTAGTTGGGAGGGACCAGGCCTTCAGGGGAAAGCCGTTAGGGTTGACCAGGCCTGCAGGGGAGAGCAGTTAGGGGCAATCAGGCTGGCAGGGGAGCAGTTTGGCATCAAACAGACTGGCAGGGGAGTGCTTAGAGACAATCAGGAAGGCAGGCAGGCAAGCAGTTGGGAGCCAGCAGTCCTGGATTGTGAGAGGGATCCCAGATTGGAGAGGGTGCAGACTGGGCTGAGGGATCCCTGCCTCTCTCCTCCCCCCTGCACAAATTTTGTGCACCAGGCCTCCAGTTAGTGTAAAAGGGAAGGATGCTACATGCCTATGTTAAATCTGGAAAAAAGATAAAACCATGTAAATTAATACTCTTCTACCCAATTTTCCGAGGAATGGATGGGGGGAAAGAGTCTTACCTCCAGATTAGTGTATAAGGATGTGAAACAACTAAAAGTGTGTATCACCTGTATGTTTGTATATATGCATACAATATTTTAGTAAGACTATACAAGAAACTGATCAATATGGTTATTCTTACTGAGGGAAACTGGATAACTGTGGGACAGAAATGGGTGACTTCACTTTATAACTTTTGTGCCCTTAGAAGTTTGTACCATGCCCATGCATTTCCCATTCCCCAAAGCAATAATCAGAGAAAAGCTATATTAAGCGTGCATTGTTTTTACCCAAAGAGAACTTAGCCAGGGTATCCAGAGCAAGGAGACCCTCCTCATGGGTATCCTCCATTCCTACTAGAAGAACAAAGTCTTCTGATGATCAAAAAGGTTATAAATCAAATCAAATTAGTACATTTTTATAAATCTTACCCAAGTATACCTTACAATAGAAATACGCTTAAAGTATAAATACAGTATTTATTTACAGTGTCTTTTCCCAGTATCATCATCTTAAGGAAATGGTATGATTGCTGAAGATTACATCACTGAAAATTCAATGTATTTGTTTTTGCTTCTTAAAATTTCAATATATTTGTTTTTGTGTAGGAGAGGAGATATTGCTTGCTCTACTACTTTCTATTCATTAAAATTTTTAAAACACAAAAACTAAGATTTTCAAACTGCCCTAGCTGAATATATATTTAGAAAAGAAAAACTAAGTTAAAATGAGAAAATAAATATTTGTAGTCCCTGAATAAATTCTTCATGTCAGTGACTCACCTCTACTACCACTTGAAATTTTGCAGAATAGTTCTATCTTCCTTTCAAAAGCCACCAGGATTTCTTGCATAGGAGCAAGCTTTTCAGGACTGGTTTCAAGATCTTTTGGATTCCAGCTGCTGGAAAAGAAGGGCCACCATTTTTGGTCTCAGGAACTCTTTGAAAATATTTAATACAGAGTCCATTCCATCAGTTTTCATAAAGATTGTGCTTTAGGGGAGTTGTTATCCTTCTGTTTTAAAAGTTCTTTTTAAGAACCAAGTAAACCACACATTTAAAAATTTTAAATTTTAATAATGTGGAATTAAAGCTACCAGTTTTCATATTTTTCATGATATGTAAAATTCTCAGATCTTGATTATCTTCTGCAGCATTTGCTAGTTGCTATAAATTCAGAGAATGCATTCTTTTTAAGCAATAAAAATAAGCATATGACAAAGTTGAAAAAGTTTCACATTAGTCTTTTGTCATCTATATTCGCAATGAAATTCATAACACTAGAATTCTAGAAACAAGCCACTTCTTTCCTACTAGCTGCTTAAGCTTCAGCTCAGAAACATCCTGGATTCTTCTGTCAGTCTTAGTGATTCTAACTCTTCAAATAATTTATTATTCCTTTATCTACAAGTTCAACCTTAAAAACAACTAGTTACCAATCCAAGAGAAAGCAGACAATATAGGGTACAATCCTGTACATTAAAATTCAAGTTAAAGTGACTTTTCCCAAAAAGGATTGTTTCAAAATGCAAATTTCTTTTTAAACTTCACAGATTAAATTTTGTTACAGACAGCATCACATTTCTTTCTTTCTTCACCTTACTCTGCATATGTAGACAATACATAAACCCAACACTAGTCTGCCCACTTGCTCTGCTCTTCTTTGAGAACACACTTAATGATCCTGGCAAGGAGTTAGCATAAATTGAAGATCAATCAACTTTTAAAAAGTTAGGTATGTACATGAGGCCACAATTGAAAGTTAATCAACTTGATGGAATTATAATGAGCACTCTTCCCACAAAATAAAAAAAAAGGTGCTTGACCTTTGTTTTCTTGAGTAAATGTGTACTAAGAAGTGTGTACTGAAAGCTTATTATGTGCCTTGTGCTATAAGGCACTATGAACATTTATCTAAGAATCAAAATCTTGAGAGATTAAACCACATTTCAATACATATTAATGTGGTTAAATGATGGAACTCTCCAAATTAGATTTTTAAACTTCATTCTATTAAATATTATTTATCTTAGGTATTCTATAATAGTGGTACATTTTTTTAAAACCTTCAGAAGCTCCTCAAAAAAAAAAAAAAGAGTAGCTAGATAGAAAAACCAAAACCCGTGGACAATATTTATAACAAAACTTAGTGATAGAGACCTGGCCAGTATTTCTCAGTGGTTCTACTGCTGGCTCGCTACAAAGAAGCATGTCAAAATCGTAGCCCACAGAAGGCATGCAGTCTGCAATGAATATTTTTGCGGCCCAGCCAATATAATGGTATGTAAGAAATGTTTTAATAAAAATTTCATAACTTAATTTTTACAATATATTATACATATTAATAACAAACTACAATGTTCGCTAATGACTGATTACTATAATCCTGTTCCATTCATTTCCCTTAGGCACCTTACAAGCAGGTACACCATTTCTCTTCACTAATATTTGCAGCAAATCTTTTAGCAGCCGATTGCCATGTCATTAGTCTTAGACTGATTTGTTTGGTGTTCGCAACAGGAAATATTTCGCTTTTGGAGAATAAAAAAAAATAGATTCATTTGCATTACACTTATTAATTTGTGCAGTTATTCAGTGTCTGGTAAGTTAATGTTCAAGACAAAATATTAATTTTTTATTAAAATGTTCTATTGTTTTATATTAACTATTACTTATTTCAGCCCTTTGTATTCAGCATGTCTCTATCAAAATAAACCTACGTCTCTATGAAAATTGAAGGTTTTTTTTACAGCCCACATAAACTTAAATCTCGTTTATGTGGTCCATGTTAGCCTTTCAATTTGACGTGCTTGCACTACACCAAGGTTGCAGGTCCTGTCCCAGGTCAGGACACAAACAAGAAGTAACCAATGAATGCATATATTAGTAGAACAACAAATCGATGTTTCTCTCTCCCATCCTACTCACCCTCCCTCCCCCCCTCTCTCTCTCAAATAATATTAGTAATAATCAAAAGAGAAGAATCGAGGTCAAATTTCATACAAAGTTATTAGAAGAGACTAAGAAGCAGAATAACATCTCTACAATGAAACACTGGAATAGGTCAAAATTGTAACCTATTTCAGAACAAGCTAAAAGACATACAACTGGGAAAGGACAATGGGGGGAAATATGACATATGTAATACTTTCAATAATAAAGAATTAAAAAATCATAAAGATATGAAAGAACATGTAAAATGAGTAAAAGATGTCCAGTTATAAAAGAACATTAAATCTGAAATTAGAAATATTGAAGGTTAAAATAAAAACTCAGGAAACAATTAGAAATAAAAGAAAAATATTTCTGAAATTAATATGAAATAAAATGGAACATGAGAACAAATACTAATAAACATAAGAAAATTAGAGGCAAAAGAAAAAATTTATAAATTTAAAAACAAGGAAATGACATAATATAGGAAAATATAAATTTTCCAAGGGAAAATGACAAATATAGGAGTTAAGCAATGAAGATTCAAGATACAGGTAAGGAAGTCATAGAAGAAGTCAAACCAGGAAACAGAATACTAAAAAACAAATTTTTAAAGTTACCGAAATAAAAAATTTGAAACTACATATTAAAAGACCATACCACATGCAGGCATATCTTGTCTAAAAGGAGTCTCTTTACATTTAAAGATATAGATAGGTCAAACACAAAAGCATGGAAGAAGATATAACATGCAAACAGTAAGCAAAAAAAAGGCTGCAATAGCTACAGCTAAATGCATAACTATATCTATACCACTGCTGTGCAACAAAAAAGTAATCTGAACCAGTTACATTTGTTTAAATTTTCTAGTAACCTCATTAAAAAAAAATAAAAATAGCCCTCGCTGGCGTGGCTAGGGTAGTTTAAGTGTCATCCCATACACCAAAAGGTGTAGGTTCAATCCCCAGTCAGGGCTTTGTGGGAGGCAGCCCATCAATGCTTCTCTTTCTCTCCTTTCCTCTCTCTAAAAATCAATAAATTTTTGAAAAATAAAATAACGCAGCCAACACAGCTCAGTGGTTCAGTGTCAACCTATGAACCAGGTCACAGTTCGATTCCCAGTCTGGCCACATGCCGAAGTTTGTGGGCTCAATTCCTAATAAAGAGGCATGGAGGAGGCAGCTGATCAATGATTCTCTCATCACTAATGTTCCTAGCTCTCTTTCCCCAACCATTCCTATCTAAAATTAATAAAAATATATTGAAAAACAAATAAGTAAAATAAAACTAAAAATGGGTAAAATTAATTTTACAATATAATTTATATAGTGCATCTTTCTCATATGCAGAATCCCCATGGAAAACAGAATAATTTATCTCACCTTCATCAATGCATTGATTACTGGATTCTGTTCCAAGCAAAACAAACCTGCACAACTTCATGATTCATGTCAATTTTTAAGTTTCAACTACCTATCAATATTCTAGTTCCAGGTTTCTCTTTTATTAAAGATGGCAGAGGTACTTTACAGGAATGCTGTACTTCTATAAACTGTAAGCCATTTTATTTCACAAATTTAATACTGAAAGGAATTTAGATAAAATTAAATAATAAAATTTATCATAACTTCAACTAAAATATACTATGTCAAAGAGAAGAAAACTTCTTTGTAGTTCAGCCACTTGCATCCTCCATCTCTTATAAACTTTAAATCCCAAGATAGGCACAACATGACCATCAATGTAAGTACCTCTAATTTTAGTTTTGTGGGTTTTTTTTTTTACAGAGAAGTATTTGAAGTATCTACCAATTTTATTTTGCCTATTCTTGTATTTAGCCTAACTATTGGGAATTCAACTTAAAGCCACAGAATACAACAAAGCTTATTGATAAAAATGAGTGGAAACCTGGGATTTTAGTTTCCCTTGGAAAAAACTTGTTTCTAAGAAAGATCAAACATTTAATTAAAACAAGCTGGTCAATAGTATGACACATCTATTGTTAAATTAAACTAAAGGCTACACATTATACCTTATAGAAAGTTTTTCTAGGAAAACAGGGTTATAACAAATCTAACCCATTTAGAAAATGACTTTTTTCCTTATGAAAAAAAATAAAAAGAATCAATATGTTTCTTCAAAATACTTTAGAACCTGTCTTTCGAACTTAACCTGAGAATCCTGTCAGATTCTTTTGAATTATCTAAGAGTGAAGGAAACTTTTATCCTTTGAAGTGGAATTTTACTTTTGGAAAAAATTGAGCCACATCTATAACTGTAAAATTATTTTTACTCAAATACAAATAATAAAAATGATTTGGAACTGCTATGGTAACCAAAGGGCATATAATCAAAGAATCTCAAGAATGGATATGGCCAAAACCGATTTGGCTCAGGGATAGAGCATCGGCCTGCGGACTGAAAGGTCCCAGATTCGATTCCGGTCAAGGGCATGTACTTCGGTTGTAGGCACATCCCCAGTAGGGGGCGTGCAGGAGGCAGCTGATCGATGTCTCTCTCTCATCGATGTTTCTAACTCTCTATCCCTCTCCCTTCCTCTCTGTAAAAAAAAATAAATAAATAAAATATATATTTAAAAAAAATGGATATGCCTGCATGTGGTATGGTCTTTTAATATGTACATTACTCCCCATCAGCCCACTTAATGCTTGAATACCAGTTACACATTTCCAAGTGATTGTCCAGCCTCTAATAATGACAAACTCACTACTTTCGAAGGCAATAAATTTCAGTATGGATGGTTTTAAATACTGAAAGTACCACCCTTCTAGAACTTACGTATATTACCCTGGAACTCACACATACTAACTTAAGTCATACTCTCTTTAATTGCTGTATTTTTGGAATTTTAAAAAAGTATATAGAGTCTGGCTGGTAAGGCTCAGTGGTTGAGTTCCTATCGATGAACCAGGCGGTCATGATTCAATTCCTGGTCAGAGCACATGCCCAGGTTGCGGGCTCAATTCCTAGAAAGGGGTATGCAGATGGCAGACAATCATTGAATTTCTTTCATTATTGATATTTCTATCTCTCCTTTCCTCTGTGAATAAATAAAAAAATATTTTTAAAGAAAAAAAGTATGTAGAAACGTGGGGAGAAAAGGACAAAAATCAAGAAAGTAAAAAATAAAAATAAAAACACACACGTTTTGGCTATAAAATGGATAATAGCCAAAACTGGTTTGGCTCAGTGGATAGAGTGTCGGCCTGCGGACTGAAAGGTCCCAGGTTCAATTCCGGTCAAGGGCATATATCCTGGTTGCGGGCACATCCCCAGGAGGGGGTGTGCAGGAGGCGGCTGATCGATGTCTCTCATCGATGTTTCTAACTCTCTATCCCTTTCCCTTCCTCTCTGTAAAAAATCAATAAAATATGCTTAAAAAAATTAAAATGGATAATAAAGTGGAGGGAAATGCTTGGTTTTTTTATTGTTTTTTTCCATTCTCTCCATTCATTGAGAACAAGCATTATCTCACAGAATTATAGCAAATCAAAGATTGTTATTAGCTTGTCATTAAAAAAAACTAAGCACATACTGTGTTGCTAGCACTGTGGTAGTCATCACAAGAACTAAAAAATACACATGTGATGAAGTTTCTAGCTACCAGAAGCTTACTATTAACTCAACAAACATGACAAGGGTAAATAAAATATACTATACAATCAAGAACAACCTATACTCAGAACATGATTATATTAGAGTAGGAATTTAAACTGGATTTTAAAGAATGGGAAGAATTTAGTTTTACAGAAGGAACTACATGCAAAAAGACATTTCCAACAAGGGCAACAGAACAACAAAAAAACAAAAACAAACAAAAAAAACAAAAAAACACAAGAACACACCATCAGATTTCTTCAACAGGAAGAGCTATCTCTATATAGCCAAAATTCTATGTTGTAAAGCATCTGGAGTAAGGTCAAAGACACAAGATGAAACCAGATGGCAGAGGTATTTGATTGCCAATTTAAGGACCATAAAATGTTTATGATTCTCAGAGGAGAATCAATGCAAATCTCTTACAATCATCAAAACGGTGTTCTAGGAAGATTATTCTGGATGTGGTATGTAAAATACATGACTAGTGACAGTGATAGGAACATCAGAAATAAGCTAAAACCTAACATATGATAGGAAAAGTAAGAATGGAAAGCAACACAAATTATGAACAAATTAAGAACTAATGGAATAGAGACACAAGAAAGAAAGAACCACAGAACACTACAAGCATTTAATATTAACTGGAACAATGACATTAAAAATAAGAAAGAAAGTCTGGACAACCAGATGATTATCTACATCCTAGGTTTATCAAGTTGCAAGTAAACCAACATCTACCATTAATAACTATGACTGGAGCCAGAATTTCTGACAACGAAACAATTTCATAAATTTTTTTTCTTTTTTCCCTATGGAACATAGAGAGGTTTTGTTGATATTTTCATAAAGCAAGTTAATTCTGATATTCTATTCCTTATTCTACTCAAATGCATAATGTTATCAAACACACACATACACACAATCCACGTGTGGTCATATTTATTCCTTTCTCTTAACTTCTATCATTGTATTAACTTCTAGCTGTCTTTGCTTAATTGCCAAGCATTTTTCATAAAGCATCAAGATTTATAATTGCTTCACAAGAGTTACTGAATATACAAAAATAAGTAAAAAATGTAAAGTCATATTCCAGTTTCAGTGCCATAGAATGAACCTAACTGGCTAACTCCAGCCTTATAGAACATTCACATAAAATAGATGCCTGAAAAAATTACTTCATGCCAAGGATATCCAAGGTTTCTTAAGAATGGTAAATCCATGAACAAAGGTCTCCAAGAGGCAACCTTAAAAAAAAGATCTGAAACTCATGGCAGAAGTCACTATGGAAAAGAGCGGGAAAATCCAGGTCCACAAAAACTAACAACTGAATGTGTGATAGTAAATGAGTTTTTCTATGGAGAAAGACAAAAAAGCAAAAGAGATAAAGATAAAACTGTAGAAAATCTCCAGTAGAAGGGAAAAGTAGAAACAATAAAAAACAACAAGAGCAAAAAATTCCAGAAACCAAATGAACAAAATAAAAGATACAGGATAATAACTTTAGCATCCTATCTAATAAAAAAGTAATATGCAAATTGACCACACCTCTGCTACACCCACCAGCCACGCCCACCAGGCAGGCCCACCAGCCAATCAGAGTGAGTATGCAAATTACTCCCACCAACATGGCTACGGCCACAAAGAGAGCAGGAGGGAGGCTTGGGTTGCCCCTGGCAATGGAGGAAGCCAAGCTTTCTGCAAACCCTGGCCAGCCCATGCTTCCGCTTAAGGCAGTGGTTCTCAACCTGTGGGTCGGGACCCCAGCAGGGGTCGAACGACCAAAACACAGGGGTCGCCTAAAGCCATTGGAAAATACATAATGCATATTAGGTATTTACATTCTGAATCATAACTGTAGCAAAATTAGTTTTGAAGCAGCCACCAAAATTATTTTTTGGTTTGGGGTCACCGCAACATGAGGAACTGTATTGCGGGGTCAGGGCATTAGAAAGGTTGAGAACCACTGGCTTAAGTCAACAAAGTTTCAAGGGCTGCCACCACGAGCAAGGCTTGGGTTGTCCCTGGCGATCCAGGAAGCCAAGCTTTCTGCAAACCCTGGCAAGCCAGGCCTCTGCTTAAGGCAACAAAGTTTCATGGCTGTGCAAGAAGAAGGCTTGCCTCCATTCCAGACTACAAAGTTTCAATTGCAGAAGATAAATAAATCCCAGATACCAGGGCCTCCGCTTGGGTAGCTGGGGGTCATGGCCAGCCTGAAAATTACCACAGGCCCCTCTCCCAGGCCACCCCACGTCCTTCAGGGCAAACCAGCTGGCCCCCACCCATATACCAGGCCTCTATCCTATCTAATAAAAGAGTAATATGCAGACTGACCATCACTCCAAAACACAAGATGACAGCCTCGTGTGGAAAAAAAGATGGGCACCACAAGATGGCCAGCAGGGGAGGGCAGTTGGCAGGGACCAGATCTGCAAGGTGGGGCAGTTGTGGGTGATCAGGCCAGCAGGGGAAGGCAGTCAGGAGAGACCAGGCCTGCAAAGGAGGGTAGTTAGGACGGATAAAGCCTGCAGGGGAGGGCAGTTAGAGGTGACCAGGACATCAGAGGAAGGAAGTTGGGGGTGACCGGGACTGCAGGAAAGGGCAGTTGGGGGGGACCCAGGCCTGCAGGGGAGGGCAGTTAGGGGTGACCAGGCCCACAGGGGAGAGCAGTTAGGGGTAAACAGGTTGGCAGGGGAGCAGTTAGGCATCAATCAGGCTGGCAGGGGAGTGGTTAGGGGGTGATCAGGCTGGCAAGCTGAAGCAGTTAGGGGCAATGAGGAAGGCAAGCAGGTAAGCAGTTGGGAGCCAGGAGTCCTGGATTGTGAGAGGGATGTCCGACTACCATTTAGGCCAATACTACCTGGATCGGGTCTAAATGGGCAGTTGGACATCCCTCAAGGGGTCCCAGATTGAAGAGGGAGCAGGCTGGACTGAAGGACACCTCCCTACCCTGGCTGTACACGAATTTCATGCGCCAGGCCTCTAATCTTTTTTAAAGAGAAAGTTCAAGGCAGCAGTTCAAATAAAGCAGGAAGGAGAATGGAGAGTTGCATTTGGCCATTAGGGATAACTAGTGTTCTCAGTGAGTGCAAATTTAGCAGAATGGTGGGAATAAAAATGAGTTAGTAGAGGGAAAAGTAAAGTGAAGAAATGAAAATTTAGGTAAAGACCTTGCTTAAGGTCTTGCTTCCTACTAAAGAAAGACAAGACTTAGTCCCTAGAAGATAATGGCTGGCACAATGTGAGTACTTAACAAATGCTTACTCGCTGAACAAGCAAAAAAATGAATAGTCAAGTATACAGAGTCAAGAATTGTGTTAAGGGAACGAGGGTTTTGAGAGAGAGACTTTTTTATGGAAGTAATGGGGTGAGGCAAAATATTTCCAAGTAATAACAGATTAAAGATGCATCCAAGTGAATTAAATTTTTTAATTAGGTGGAAAAGCAGGAGAGACAGCTGAGGATTAAAATAAAGGTAGAGAAACTAAGAACCAAAACCATCTCTCATCTTACTCTAAAACAAAAGAACGAACAGCAGGAAGTCAAAGCAAAAACATTCAGAGGTTGGGGAGGACAGAAAATGAGAAGGAAGAATGTTTCTATTATTTTGTTAGAATATAAACAATGAAGTAAAATGAACAGGGTTTAGCTAAACCAGTTTGACGCAGTGGACAGAGCGTTAGCCTGAAGACTGGAAGGTCCCAGGTTCGATTCCAGTCAAGGGCATGAACCTGGGTTGTGGGCACATCCCCAGGGGAGGGTGTGCAGGAGGCAGCGGATTGATGTCTGTCTCTCATCAATGTTTCTAACTCTCTATCCCTCAGCCTTTCTCTCTATAAAAAATCAATTATATATATATATATATATATATATTTTTTTTTTTTTTTAAATAAGCAGGGTTTAAAAAAACTTTTCCTTCTGGTCAAGCCAGTTTGGCTCAATGGTTGAGCAATGAGCCATGAACCAAGAGGTTACTGGTTCAATTACTGTCAAGGCACATGCCAGGGTTGCGGGCTCGATCCATAGTAGGAGGAATCCAGAAGGCAGCCAATCGATAAGTTTGATGTTTCTATTTCTCTGTCCCTCTTCCTTTCTCTCTGAAATATGTGTGTGTGTGTGTATACATATACATATACATATATATATATATATATATATATATATATATAATTTAAATGAATGAATTTTAGCTGTATGGCCTTGGTATTCCCAAGAAAACACTAAGCACCAAATCAATAAGTGACATTCATAAGTAATAAACAAAGAACCTGCAAAACAAGATTACTAAAAAATTTATAGATACACAATCCATTAAAAGTAGTGCAAAAGTACTTGCAATATGGACAAAGTCTCACCAAGCTGTTTTATTTGGCAGCAATTTTTTTTCATCTTCATGAAATAATTTTTTAATTTAATAAATCATTATGGTTCAGATTATTAAAATTGTTCCTCTTTTTTTCCCCATAGGTTTTCTCCACTTGGCTCCCACCTCACCCTCTGCTTTTACCTCGCCTCCATTGTCTTCATCCATAGGTGTACGATTTTTGTCCAGTCTGTCCCGCACACCCCTCCACCCTTTCCCCCTGAGAATTGTCAGTCCACTCCCTTTCTATGCCCCTGATTCTATTATATTCACGAGTTTACTCTGTTCATCAGATTTTTAGTTCACTTGATTTTTAGATTCACTTGTTGATACGTATTTGTTGTTCATAATTTTTATCTTTACCTTTTTCTTCTTCTTCTTAAAGAGTACCTTTCTGCATTTCATATAATACTGGTTTGGTGTTGAAGATGAACTCCTTTAGCTTTTTCTTATCTGTGAAGCTCTTTATCTGCCCTTCAATTCTGAATGATAACTTTGCTGGGTAATCTTGGTTGTAGGTTCTTGCTATTCATAACTTTGAATATTTCTTGCCACTCCCTTTTGGTCTGCATAATCGTATGCGTGCTCCCTTGTAGGTAATTAACTGTTTTTCTCTTGTTGCTTGCAATATTCTCTCTTTGTCTTTTGCTCTTGGCATTTTAATTATGATGTGTCTTGATGTAGTCCTCTTTGGATTCCTTTTGTTTGGGATTCTGTGCACTTCCTAGACTTGTAAGTCTATTTCTTTCACCAGTTGGGGAAAGTTTTCAGTCATTATTTCTTTAAATAGGTTTTCAGTATCTTGCCCTCTCTCTTCTTCTGGCACCCCCATAATCCTGATGATGGTACACTTGAGGTTGTCCCAGAGGCTCCTTTCACTATCTTCAAATTATTAGATTTTTTCCTTTTGCTTTTCCAGTGGAGTGTTTTTTGCTTCTTTGTATTTCAAATCTTTGACTTGAATCTTGCGTTCCTCTAGTCTACTGTTAAGTCTCTGTATAATATTTTTTATTTCAGTCAGTGTATGTTTAATTTCCAGTTGGTCCTTTTCCATCTCCTTGAGGGTCTCGCTAAATTTATTGGCCTTTTCTAGGAAATTCTTGAAAACCCTTTTAACCGTGGTTTTGAACTCTATCTCCAGTTGTTTGTTTTCCTCCATTTCTTTTGTTTGTGATCTGTTTCTTTGTCTTTGCATTTTCGCTGCTTCCCTGAATTTATAGAGTAGCTTTGTGTGCTAGTTGTCCTTTATGGCCCATTAGCACCGCCTCCCCAGTTAACTGAGTTGGACACTCCTGGTGCACTCCTTTGTGGACTGTGTGTACAGCCTTGTTGTAGTTAAGTCTTGACTGTTGTTGGTACCACTGGGGGGAATTGACCTCCATTGGTTGTGAGGATCAGCTGTGTCTATGCTGGGAGAACTTTTGTACTGGAGTCAGCCTTCTGAGACAACACTTGCAAAATTGCAGAAGTCTCTGTGCTCAGCTTGGATGGGGCAGAGTTTCAGGATTGAGCAGACAGCTTTGGCTTCCATCAGCCCTGCCCTATGAGGCTCCTGGGTCTCAGTGTCCCTCGGTAATCACTGTAGCCCTCTCTGCATGCATTCTCACAAGTGCCTCTAGACATCTTTAGCAGCTTCCTTGAGTTTCCGTTTGCTCTGTCGATCCGTATGAGTCTGGGTCCCCAGGGTCTGGCCTGAAACTGGAATTCAGTGCAGTCGGAAGTGGAGTTCAGCACATTTGGGAGATTTGGTCTTCCTCCCGCTAGAGAAAGCCAGTGACACAATCAGCAGTCAGACCTCTCTGCATGCATTCAGGTGTGCGCCTCCAGACCTCCGCCTTTCGCGGCTCCCCTAAGTTCCCATACAGTCCACCCTTTTCCCGACAGTCCAGACTCCCCCTGTATGAGTCTCACCCAGAACTGGGGTTCAGTGCAGTCGGAATTGGGGTTCAGTGCAGTCGAGAGTTTCTGTCTCCCTCCCGTGAGAGGAAGCCAGCCAGGCACTCTGCCGCCTGCCCTCTCTTAGGCACGTGTCTCCGTATCTCAGCTTTTTGCAGCTCCTCTGAGTCTCATGAGCCTCTTTCCTTCTAGTTGTAGAATTTCCACTCAGCCAGCTTTCCCGTGGTTCCGGATGATGTCGGTTCTGTCTTTTAATTGTAGTTTTGAAATTGTTGTGCGAGGCAACAGTTTAGGTATTTACCAATGCTGCCATCTTGGTTTCTCATTTGGTAGCAATATTTATGAGACTCTACACAAAGTGAAATAAGAAACTAGAGACCACAAGTAACACTCCTCTACAATAAAAATATTCTTCATTTTAACTCCTTCAATACAGACAATGAGAACTAATAACTAAGAGTTGTTAAACAATGAGGAAAAATGAAAAGACTTGGAATTAATTAACTAGTTTAAAATAAAACAAAGCTCTAGTATTTATAAAAGTATTAAAAATTCAGTCCTTTCTAAAAAAATGAGAAGCACCTAATAATAAATCCAATAGACATTTAATCTGACCATAAACCACTTTAAAAAAATATTTTATTAAAATTTAAAGTGAATAACTTCATTTAAATGCTAATTAAAATAACTTTTGATAGATAACTTGTGTTCTTTTAAAAATAAGCATACAGTAATTCTAACACGGTACAAGCCCTAAAAACTTATTTTCACACAAACAACATCTATATAAATATGTTATAGATATAAAACCACTTGATAAGAAACCTTGAGGCAAAACTTTAGTTACATTTTACAGTCACATAAAAAATTACATTTTTATTTAATAGCTCAACTGGGCTCAGAGATTAAATCGCCTTTCTATATTAATTAATAAAAGATCTAAAGCAACCAACTAACCAAAATTAAGTATCACCTTTGAAAATTAGAAACATTATTTTCATGAAAGGCTGGGGTGGCAGGAGGGGAATACATAGGGGCAAACTCTATGCAGTAAAAGTATTTCTCTTTTATGAATAAATACTGCCCAAGCACTTTTTATGTAAAGGATATTCTTTTTTTTTTAATATTTTATTGTTTTTTTTTTTTACAGAGAGATAGAGGGAAGGAGAGAGGATCAGAAACATCGATATGAGAGAAACATTAGCTGCCTCCTGCACACCCCCTACTGGGGATGTGCCTGCAACCAAGGTACATGCCCTTGACCGGAATCGAACCAGGGATCCTTGAGTCCGCAGCCGAAGCTATATCCACTGAGCCAAACTGGTTAGGGCTCAAGGATATTCTTATAAAATATCATAGGAATAAGGAACACTAAGTCTCATGTAATCTTTACTTCCCCAAATGTGAATTAAGAGTCAGAGTTAATAAAAAACAACTCCAAAAGATAAAAATTCCAATATACAGCAACCTAAGAGCATAGAAATTAGTGTAGTGATTGCACCTGAGGGACTTGACTAGAAACTGGCACAAAGGAACTTTCTAGGGTGATGGAGATGCTCTGTATAGCTTCAATGGGCTGTAGGTGACACAGTATTGATATCTGCCAAAACATATAAAACTCATTTATATCTGTAAATTGTTCTATTACTACACCTCAATTTTTTAAAATAAATAAATAAATAAACCATAGCATATATAGAGTTGGATTTTATGAAATATTATATCCGCCACAGGAAATAGGATATGCTTAAATATAAATAAGGAGCAACCTTAATAGACAACTGATATGATTATCTAACTATTCATCTCAAAATGCCTTCACATCCAGTATTACTAAAAATAAATTATTTTTCACTAATATTCTAAAAAATTCATTTACATTCAATAATATTACACAATGAATCTTTATTTACTCAGTACTACAGTTAGCAACCAATTCATCACAAAAGATTCACTAGAAAGCTAAACTGCTCAAGATTGGAAAGATATTCAAGGCAGCAATAATGAGGGTTTTATACATAATAAACAAATGAACTAATACTACTAATAACTGACAAGTTAACATTATTGAGTGTTTAAAATATGCCAGGTTCTATTCTAAATACTTTACCAATATTAATTTGATCTTCACAGCAACCGACAAAAGTAGGCATTATTACTATTCCCATCTCACAAATGAAGAAACAGAGACAGGAAATATCTACTTCTAATTACCCAGGTCTAACTTTGGCAGTCTAGGAAAAACTTTCTTAATCACCGTGTTCTTTGTCTTTCTAAAATCAGTTGCCTTGAAATTTTCTAGGCCAAAATAAAGGTTGTGGTCTATGGTATAGAACCTTGAGGTCTTCACCACTTACCTCATTTATACTGCACAGAAGTTCCAGAATAATTTTTAAGCAACAACTTTGGCTTTACTTACAAAGAATACTGGATGGTATACCTATCTGTGTGATTAGACTTCTCTATTCTTTTCATTTTCCTTCTTTAAGTAAAACTTTACTGTCTACTAATGTGATTTTTTTTTTTAAATAAGTACATCCTAATCACATTTTTCATCAAAGAATACCTAGAAGAGGAGCTCTGTGGTATATGGAGCCATGCAGAGCATTCTCTGGTGACAAGTACTAACCAAAATCTTTACATTCCAAAATAATAATTATTTCAGGAAGTTGACAGTTGGAACCATATGACTAGTGTTCAAATACAACTTCAAAGATTGTATATTATTTCATAATTGTTTTCCAAATCACTGCATTTTTAATAACACAGTAGTATTTTGTGGTATACCTGTAACCTATTCCATAGAAAACAAGTAAAGTGCAGCCCTATGATTGGGAAGTTCTGCTCTAAGCTATAGGAAAAGAACAGCTACTCAACTCCTTTCAACAGCCTAGTTGAGAAAAATATTATTTCTGGAGAACTGAATTGTCCAGGGATTTTATGTTTTGTCCGTGGTTTGGAATAAACCATTAAAAAGACAATAAATACACTTTGGGTTTTGAATGCTTTTTACCTCCATGACTCATAAAACACCAAGTTACATTTTTTAAGCTACACGTCACATTTCCTTAAAGACAAGTTTAAGAAACAATATGATAAAATCTGTTATCACGATTACTACAGAAATATTAATAAGAACATTAATTTGCCCTGGCCAGTGTTACTCAACGGTTAGAATATCAGCCTGAACACCAAAGCGTCGCAGGTTGGATTCCCGGTACCTGGGTTGCAGGTTGCATCCCTGGCACAGTGGGAGCATGTGTGGGAAGGAACCAATCAATCTCTCTCTCCCACTCCCAGCTCCCATTCTACTCTCTAAAAAAAAAACTGATGGAAAATATCCTTAGGTGAGGATTAATAAAAAAAGAACATTAACTTATGTGGAATGTTTATAAAGCTCTGCTTCCTTGATGTAACAGGTAAATTTTCTCCTCAAGGATCTTAAAAATACATAAAGTATCATATTTTCTTTTATGCCCTAGCCAGTAAAAAGCTCAAAACTTTATTTAAAATGGAACTAAATAAATTATGCTTGCCTGTATAGCCTGATAATCTCTACTCTTTTTTTTCCAGATGAGTACTTTTAAGATTAGTATTTTTCCATATTTAAATCTTGGCTACCCCTGGACTCTACTTTGGTATAAATATGTCTTCAATATAGAAGTTTTACTTTCTTTAACCAAATTATCATCTTTTTAAAAATACCCACTCTCTAGAGCAGCGGTTCTCAACCTGTGGGTCGCGACCCCTTTGAAGGTCGAAGGACCCTTTCACAGAGGTCGCCTAAGACCAACGGAAAACACCTATTTCCCGTGGTCTTAGGAACCAACAGACCGCTCCTCGGTGTAGCAAAGTGTAGCAATGTAGTTAGTTTACTGTTGTCATATGAAGACTGTTATCCATGCTACACCACAATTCAAGACAAAATTTCATTTATTTGTAATTAGAAATAAATATTTCACAATATATAATTACCTATTGTTTTTGTGATTAACCACTATACTTTAATTATGTTCAATTTGTAACAATGAAAATACATCCTGCATATCAGATATTTACATTACAGTTCATAACAGTAGCAAAATTACAGTTATGAAGTAGCAACGGAAATAATTTTATGGTTGGGGGTCACCACCACATGAGGAGTTGTATTAAAGGGTCACGGCATTAGGAAGGTTGAGAACCACTGCTCTAGAGTATTCCATTCTTTCTACTCTTATCTCACCCCAATCATGTCAATTTCTCTGTTATTTTTGTGGGGTTTTTTTCTAATAGAAGACCTGTATATCACTAAAGTTCAACTACATATATTTTTGTATTTAGCCTTCATACTAACTTAAAGTACTTTGAAAAGGGCATAAGAAAAGTAGTATAATTTCACTGTGAATTATAAAATAAAACCAGTAGAAATCACCGTTTTTATACCAGCAGTCAACCTTAAGGATTAGAAATGATGATTTTGAGAATTTAAGACTGTCATACTGGAAAAATGGCAAACCCTTAAAATTACAAACTTATCTCTAATAAAGCTAAACCATTCAAAACAAGTCCTGATCAGTAATTAGAACATCTGCTAAGTGGGCTGCCTTCTAACTATTAGGCCCTGTCTGAAAATCAAGAACACCTCTCTACAAAAGGGAAATACTCAAAGTTAGTTTTTATGCTAGAGATGGTTTATTCTTTATCTTTACACAGGCTCCCTCTACTGACAGGAAAACAAAATAGACTATGGAATTATGAGGGCAAATTTCATCAACACAAGGAAAAGGAATTCATTTTTTTAAATACTTCAAAATCAACATTTTACATAAAAGTAGATTATATAAACTAACTTTACTACAGTACCAAGAAGAAAAAAACACTGCTAATGACAATTCAATTACACGTATTTTAAATGTGGCATGTGCTATTTCAACTCACTACATTACAATATATTTTTTTAAAACCTCAATGAAGGTGTGAAGATATGTTTTCCATCAATTTTTTAGAAAGAGTGCAGGAGGGGGAGGGGGCAAGGGGGAAAGGAGAGAAAAAAAAATCCATGTGAGAGAGACACATAAACTGATCAATTGGCTGCCTCTCACATGTGCCTTGGGAGTTGGAGGATATCAGACTTAAAACCCAGGAAAGTGCCCTTCACCTGGAATCGAACCCATGACCCTAGAGTGTGCAGGTCAACACACTACCATTGAGCCACAACGACCAGGGCCATTTCAATATAACTCCTTAAATGCAAGAAGGATGGAAGATTTTAAATTCACTTTAAATATTTTTAATAATTTATCAGTAAGAAAATGTTTACCTGTATCTGTTCTGGTGTCCATTGATCTAGATTGACTGACTTGACCCTGGATATATGAACCCCAAGATTTCTATGGATCCCAGCACATCTGATGCAAATAAACACACCAATATTCCAGGAAGCCCATCGGGGACCTAATTAGGGAGAAGAAACAAAGAAAAGCAAATATTAAAAACAAAAATAAATATCATGACAGCATATAAATATCATTCTGTGTTTTTTAATACAATTATAATGAAGGCTTACAGAATTTACATGCTCAAATTTTCAAATTGCACCAGCAGCAGATTGATAAGAAGACATGTGTCTTGGCTATTCTGAAAGATTATAAATCAACCTTCAAGAACCCTAATGAGTTTACTAATTTTGCTTTACTAGGAACTTTCCCCAAAAGCTAATCAATTCATGTGAACAGTTTTTTCATTCGAATGAGCAGTGACATCCCACAGTAAAAAGTAAGTTCTTTACTTAAAAGATTACTAACAAATAAAAATCAGAGATTTAAAAAAATAAACCTTAGAAATTAGTAAGAAATAACCAACCTAATTTAAAAAAAAAAATGGACAGAGGAGAGAAACCAAGATGGCAGCATAGGTAAACACCTAAACTGCTACCTCGCACAACAATTTCAAAACTACAACTAAAAGCCAAAACAATATCATCCAGAACCACAGGAAGACTGGCTGAGTGGAAATTCTAGAAGGAAAGAGAAAAGCACATTGAGACTCAGAGAAACTGCGGAAGGCAGAGGTATGGGGAGCGTGCGCACAGAGAGGGCTGGCAACTGAGTACATGGCTGGTTTTCTCAACTGGGAGGGAGGCAGAAGCTCCCGACCACTAGGAATTCCAGTTCCGGGCAAGACTCTGGACCCAGATTCATTCAGGAAGAAACTGGAATGTCTGGCAACAGGCGGAACTCAAGATTGGCTTTCTCTCAAAGGTCCTTGCAGTGATTACCATGAAACACTGAGACTCGAGGGCCTCTTAGGGAAGAGCAGACAGAAAGTCACTGCTATCTGCTCAGCCCTGAGACTCCACCCCATCCAAGCTGAACACAGAGGCTTTTGCAAGTCTTGTCTCATAAGGGTGTCTCCAGCACAAAAGTTCTCCCAGAGTAGACATAGCTGACCCTCACAGCCAACTGGCCTGGAGGTCAATTCCTCCCAGTAATACCAACAACAATCAAGGCTTAACTACAACAATATTGTGCACACAGCCCACAAAGGGATGCACGAAGAGTGTCCACCTCAGGTAACTGGGAAGGCTGAGCCACTGGGCCCCATAGGACACCTAGCACACAAAGCCACTCTATCAATTCAGGGAAGCAGCGAAAATGTGGAGACAAAGAAACAGGTCACAAATGAAACAAATGGAGAAAAGCAAATGACTGGATATAGAGTTCAAAACCACAGTTATAAGGTTTTTCAAGAATTTTCTAGAAAAGGCCGATAA
This sequence comes from Lasiurus cinereus, assembly GCA_011751065.1. Taxonomy (NCBI): domain Eukaryota; kingdom Metazoa; phylum Chordata; class Mammalia; order Chiroptera; family Vespertilionidae; genus Lasiurus; species Lasiurus cinereus. The sequence continues at coordinate 58,822,874 of JAAGEH010000018.1, forward strand.
ATTTAACGAGACCCTCAAGGATATGAAAAAGGACCAACTAGAAATTAAGCATACACTGACTGAAATAAAAAATAATATACAGAGATCCAACAGCAGGATCGAGTCAAATATTTGAAATACAAAGAAGCAAAAAACACCCAACCAGAAAAGCAAAAATATAGAAGAAGCCAAAAATTAGAAAATAGTTTAAGGAGTCTCTGGGTCAAGCTCAAGTGTACCATCATCAGGATTATGGGGATGCCCAAAGAAGAGAGAGCAAGATACTGAAAAACCTATTTGAAGAAATAATGACTGAAAACTTCCCCCACCTGGTGAAAGATATAGACTTACAAGTCCAGGAAGCGCACAGAACCCCAAACAAAAGGAATCTAAAGAGGACCACATCAAGACACATCATAATTAAAATGCCAAGAGCAAAAGACAAAGAGAATATTAAAAGCAGCAAGAGAAAAACAGTTACCTACAAGGGAGCACCCATATGACTGTCAGCTGACTTCTCAACAGAAACTATGCAGGCCAGTTAGAAGAGGCAAGAAATATTCAAAGTTATGAATAGCAAGAACCTATAACCAAGATTACTCTACCCAGCAAAGCTATCATTCAGAATTGAAGGGCAGATAAAAACCTTCACAAATAAGAAAAAGCTAAAGGAGGTTAGCACTGCTAATTCAGTATTATATGAAATGCTGAAAGGTATTCTTTAAGAAGAGGAAGAAGAAAAAGGTTTAAAAATTATGAACAACAAATAGATATCTTATCAACAAGTGAATCTAAAAAATCAAGTGAATAAAAAAGTCTGATGAACAGAATAAATTGGTGAATATAATAGAATCAGGGGCATAGAAAGGTAGTGGACTGACAATTCTCAAGGGGTTAGGGGTGTGGTGGGTGCAGGAAGAGACTGGAGAAAAATCGTACACCTATGGATGAGAACATTGGGGGGGGGGAGGGTAAGGGCAGAGGGTGGGCTGAGAACCGAGGGGAGGGGAGCTATGGGGGAAAAAAAGAGGAACAATTGTAATAATCTGAACAATAAAGATTTATTGAAAAAAATGGAAAGATATGAATAGTAATTTCCAGAATATATAGCTAATCCCATCTCTTAAGGGGGAATATGCTATTTGACTCTCACACCATCGTAAAGATGGCAGGTGCTCACAGCCAATAAGGAGGGACTATGCTAACTAACTACCACACCCTCAAAGATGGCAGCACCCCAGTTTCCTCAGCCTTGCCAGGTTAGCAGGCGTGTGGCAAGGCCGGTCACGGCTCTGCGCATCTGCCTCCAGAGTCCCCCAATCCTGTCAACCCCTAGCCGTCCAGGGCCAGCCCAAGGTGCAGGCAACCTCAGATGGCGGTTGCCCAGCTGCCCAGGTAACCAGAGCAGCCGCCCAGGTAACCAGAGCTAGCCGAGGCTTGTGCCATCTACAATAGCAACAGCAGAGGTGTGATGGGGCATTGCCTTCCCCTGATTGCCGAGTCGCCTCCCACCTATAGGGCTTCCAGACTATGAGACGGGGCAAGCTGGGCTGAGGGACCTCTCCTCCAGTGCATGAATTTTCATGCACCAGGCCGCTAGTTAACATATAAAAACATACACATCCTTATTAGTAATTAGGAAAAATGCCCTTTAAAAATGTTACAATCCCCATTTTGTATTCAACATATTAGAAATTTTTTTAATCTACTAATATTAAGTGTTGGTAATTATGAGAAACAAAGACTGGCTCCAGAAGCCTTATATCAGATGAATCTCCAATATAACCCTGAGATTTAAAAACTTAACAGATGAAGTAAGGTGTGCAATAAAATGTTAGTTCTTTGGATCATGGTAAAAAAAATTCTGCAAAATTCAGTAGAGAAACTCACATAAGAATAGAAAAATACACACTTTACTATTCTTCATACCTTTGAATGTCTTTTCTTAATAAGTTTAAATGTTCTTATAACTATTTTTACATATTCCCTGTATAACAAGGTAAAAATGAAAAAAATAAAAATATCTGGAAATTGTGTCAAATAGTCAGAGGGTTATACTAACAGATTTATGTGAATCATCCTATATAACAAAGAGCTAATATCTAATAAAGATCTAATATGCTAATTACACTGAACAGCAGAACAACCATCAGATGACCTTCAGGATGAAGCCGGGTTGTGAGGGCCAGCCGAGGCAGCCGGGGCTGCGAGAGAAAAGCTCCTTGCACGAATTTTGTGCATCGGGCCTCTATTTTGACTATAAAAACAGATACAGTAAGAGATACAGATTTAAAAAAAAAATTCAAGTTTTAAAAAAAAATTTAGGCTTCTGTTTTAAGCACATACTTTTTATATAAAGATCAGCAAGGCAATCTACAAAATGAGATTAAAACTAATAATTATACTGCAATAAAACTAAATATACTCTCCCAAATTCCTTAGGCAATAGATTATGCATATACAATTTATGCTAAAATATCCTACTTTTAAATTTAGAAATGACACCTAAAAAGTGACAAACATCTGGGACATGAGCTATTTAAATATCTGTTTCATTGCTAATAGTGTCAAAATAAATTCAAGGCCAAAAGACTGTGTGCTGTCAACTTACTCTGTCACCTTTGTGCTGCATAAATTACATTGGGCTGGGAAGACACTGAGCAACAAGGTTCTCACCTATAAAAGAGAGTTAGGATTGGCTGCCCTTAATTACTTAGATGAGACTTGTATGAAAAATATGTTGAACATTTTAAAGCACAATTTACGTGTAAGTTAGTGTCATATTAAGAAATTTGGAAAATCAAAATACAATCTTTTTTCTTCTATAGAGAAGTTTCTATATTGATCTGTAAAACAAGTATATCTTAACTTTCCTCAAAAAACAATTCCCAAAAAAGCAATGAGTCAAGAATGGGAAAACAAAAGATTTTCAAGGCATTCCAAGAGCAGCTTCATTTTCTTTTTAATATATTTTATTCACTTTTTACAGAGAGGAAGGGAGAAGGAGAGAGGGCTAAAAACATCGGTGAGAGAGAGACACCGATCAGCCACCTCCTGCACGCCCCCTACTGGAAATGTGCCCACAACCAGGATACATCCCTTGACCAGAATCGAACCTGGGACCCTTGAGTCCGCAGACGGATGCTCTATCCACTGAGCCAAACCGGTTTCAGCACAGCTTCATTTTTATGTATAAAATAGAATGAACCCTCTCAGAATATCTGCTAGGGGAGCAGAACAAAATACAAAAGGAGACTTTTCTCCAGAGCACAGTAATAACTAGTTGAATAAAGCAGAAATCATCATTTGCATAATGTCATAGGACTATCATTAGTGCAGGTAAAAAGCTTAGCACCCAATACAGTGGTGTATTTTTATAATAACCAAAGGTTATACATGGATAAAAATGTATAAGAACATGTACAACAATGCTAGCAGTAACAAAAAAATGGGATATAGCTATTGAGCAAAAGCTAAATATAATTACACTAGAGGCCCAATGCACAAAATCTGTGCATGGAGGGGTGGCCCTGGCCCTCAGCCCAGCCTGCACCCTCTCCAACCTGGGACCCCTAAAGGGATGTCCGACTGCCCTTTTAGGCCCGATCCCAAAAGGACATCCCTCTCACAATACAGGACTGCTGGCTCCCAAATGCTCATCTGCCTGCCTGGCTGATTGCCCCTAACTGCCCTCTCCTGCTTACCCAATCACCCCAACTGCCCTCCTCTGCAAGCGTGGTAGCCCCTAACTGTCCTCCCCTGCAGGCCTGGTCACCCCAAATGCCCTCCCCTGCAGGCCTGGTGACCCCTAACTGTCCTCCCCTGTTAGCCTGGTCACCCCTAACTTCGGTCCCTTGCCAGCCTCGTTGCCCCAACTGTCCTCCCCTGCAGGCCTAGTCACCCCCAACTGCCCTCCCATGCAGGCCTGGTCGCTCCAAACTGTCCTCCCCTGCTGGCCTGTTCACCCCTAATTTCCCACCCTTGCCAATCTGATCACCCCTGTCCTCCCTGGCAGGCCTGGTCATCCCTAACCGTATTCCCCTGCCAGCCCAATTCCCCCTAATTCCTTCCCTTACCAGCCTAGTCGCCCCTAACTGCACTTTCCTGCAGGCCTTATTTCCCCCAACTGCCCTCCTTTGCAGGCCTGGTCCTTCCCAACTGCCCTTCCTTGCTGGCCTGATCACCCACAACTGCCCTCCCTGCTGGCCATCTTGTGGTGGCCATCTTATGTCCACATGGGGACAGCCATCTTGGAAGTTGGAGTGACGGTCCATTTGCATATTACCTCTTTATTATATAGGTCTAGTGCTCCTGTGCATGTATTCGTGCACACTGAAAGGAAATTAATTAGAAGGTGGCCATTGGGGCGGGTCTGGTAGAGAAAGGCCAGACATGCCCTGGAGGCAACCTCCCACAGTCCCTCCCTGGCAGACTGCACTTGGGGCAGCCCTGTGGTTTGAACGGCATCTGCAGAGTGAGCAGGATCCCTCCAGCAGGTGGGGTCCCTCAGCCTGGCCTGCAGGGATCACACCCAAAACTGGCTCTCTGACATCCCCCAAGGGGTCCCAGATTGTGAGAGGGAGGTTCTCCACTAATACACCCTGGAATCAGGCTCCTTCCTCACTGGTTCTGGGATGCGTTATCCTAGAACTGCCACTGGCAAGTCACTGCAGCTTGGCAGCTCCTGTGTTGAGCATCTGCCCCCTGATGGTCAGTGCGAGTCATAGCTACTGGTCAGATGGTCACTTAGCCTTTTATATACAGATGTTAGGTGATGTTTTAAGTTTTAAACAATTGAAGCTATAAAAACCATTTCATTCATTGCTAAAAGGAAAAAAATTGCTATCACTTATGGAAAACTTTAGTCCTAATCACTTTTGACCAAATTAAATAATAATGTAATTTTGGCAATGCCTCTTTTTTTGGAATATAGCTATCATATCTTAGGAACCCCTAAAAATAGGTTTTTAAAAGCCTAACTGAAATTACAAATTTATTATCCACTCCAAAAATGTAGTCTCATGAATTTACCTAAAATTGCCTTGATAATAGCTGCTCAACATGATAGTCAATTACTAGGTGTACCAGTTAATAATGCACATTTTTTTCATGTTAATATATATGCGATTTGATATGTATATTATTTTGTTGTACTGACAGCAAGCTTCAAAATTTTGTATGGCAAATT